>VDFB02105785.1:11660897-12101658 GCA_007258455.2 Sequoia sempervirens
CATAAATTTAGAGACATCGAATTGCATATGAATCCAATATACATATTGTTGAAGGTCAAAAATAGTATATGTGATCCCAAAATGTCGAATAACCTTGGAGTTTCGAGCCTTCATTGAGAATGACAATATCTTCTCTCTCAAAACACACAAATTTCACCAATTTGAAGAGAAAACCATCTCATTGGTGAAAATATATATTTGGTTCAAGTAAACCACCTTACTTATTTTTGAATGGTTGTATGTATATCTTCACCATGCTCATAATTCTTTAGATTTAGTTCTTTTATGAAAGGTTCTAGTTAAGAAAGAATGTGTATTACTATTAATAATGGCAGTGTAGATAAATTATTAACTAATTTATTTATTACATTCCTTCTTGTATTTCATAACTAAGTGTAATTGTTGTAATAATTATGTCTATTTATAAAGTATATCTTGTTGAAGTTTGGATTGAGATAAAAAATAATCATGTAATGTTTTAATTTCTTCACCACTTGTACCAATGCATGCAAATTTGTATCATATGTGCAATAATTTAGGACTAAACAATAGAAATATTTTGAATGATAATACAATAGTTTATCTCCTTGTATTAGGATGACTCCTATAATATAATGACTAGCTCTAGTATCCAATTCAAATGGTTGCTACAAATTAGACAATGGCAATATGGCTATGTGGTTGATCTTGTAATGTCATCCTCAAATAATTTTTATTTCACTTTACATGTTTGAAACATTTTTTATTCCTTGTGATAGCATGAAGAGGTGGTGTTATGTATGCAAAATTCTTGACAAACTTCCTAAATATTTTTTATGGATCTATAAAGCTCCTTGTTTGGAAACACTTGTGGGATTGGTTAATTTCACTATGAATTCTTTCTTTGCTAGATCAATAATCATTTATCCATATTCAAACACATGTACAAGGTAGACAATTGGTTGTTATTAAAATCATATTTCCTACAATTCAACAAAATCTATCTCCTTATAAGTTTGCAAAACTTGTCAAATCCATATTTTCTTTGTATGTTCTACTAAAACTAGGATATTATTCAAATAAACAATAACACATGTACAAATAAGTGGTATTAATACCTCATCTATCAACCTAGTGAATATTTTAGACATTGCAAAAACCAAAGGAAATCACTAGCTACTCGTAGAGATAGCTTGTCTTGTCTTAAACCTTATTTTTCATATATCTCCTTCTTTGATCCTTGGTGATATTTAGACTTTAAATACAACATGGAAAAGTATTTATCATGTTGCAACTACTCTAAAATATAATCTATATGAGATAGGGGATACCTATTTTTAATGGTTATCTTGCTTAAGGTTCAATAGTCTATGCACATTCACCAAGTACCATCCTTATTGGGTAGCTACAATAGAAGAACCACGTGAAGATATGTTGAAGTTGATTAATACATATTTTAACAACTCTTTAAACTAACTTTTAACCACATTGGCCTCCAATATGTGTAATAATACCGTGAACACCAAACTTGCAAAAACTAGCAAGAGATCACAAAACAAGTGTAAAACATGTTAGAAAGCTAATCTAGTGTTCTCTATGAAATTCTTTAACCAAAATCACTAGAAAACATGAAATAGCAAGACATTGAACTAAATAAAGCATGTAATGTAAGTAAAATCAGCTAAACCTCCATCCCATAGGGGGAGTGGTGTTCCTTTGATGTGGAAAGAAGCCCTTTCCCAATCTTTTTAATAAGCTTGATGAAATGTGAATGATCTAAATATGAAAATGACTATAATCTAGCTAAATTGCTTGAAAATGATGAAAAGCTATGGAGTGAAATGCCTATAATGATAATGCTCTAAGTTGTGGATCCATATTGTGAAAATGCTGCCTCTATTTATAGAAGCCAAGGGTTGAAGAATGAGAGGATTTGATGAATGTGGGATAAAATGGGAGCCAATAAGAAAGTGCCAAGTATCACAATTCTATTGGAGGAAGTTGGAGCACATTTTGGGAAATGTGTGAGTGGAGGATGGAAGAGAAGTAAATGTTGTTGATTGAGGATTTGAAATTGGTGTAAGAGGAATTGAATGAGATTTGAGAGGATGTAAGAAGATTTTAAAGGTTGTAAGAGAAGTTATTGTATTTGTAAGAGGATGTGATAGATTTTTGAAAACCTTTGGAGGGAAATTGAATGAGAGGTGGTTGAGAGGAATATACCTCAGAATGTCTTTGTGAGGATAATTGAGGAATTAAATAAATAGAAGAAATTGATTTTATGTGCAACTTGGTTAGTTAACCATGAGTTGATTTAACTCTTGAGGAGTTAAAAGCTGGAGGATTTGATAATGATGATTGTAGAAACCCAAAATTGTCCTCTTGCAACACCTGTCTCGACATTTCATCATTTAGGCATCTTGTAGCATGTTTTGCCCTAGGTACCCATGTCATCATTTATTTAATTAAACATCATTTATTTAATTAAATAAATTTTATTTATTTAATTAAATTCATATTCATAATCCATCAATTTTGCTAATGTTAATTAAATAATTTATATTATTTAATTAATGAAATCATAATTCAAATGCTAATTAAAATAAATCCAAAATTTATTTAATTAATAAACTTCTAAAAGATCTTTCTCGCTTTTCTTTCCAAACTGGAACTCCGTGCATCTAATTACTAATTTAATTAGATAATTCACTAACATTATCTTTCTGCCCTTTAAGATTTTATTTCCCTTAGAAATGAAATCTTTCTATACTTTGAAATCTTATCTCATCCTCATAGTATTTCCTCTTTTGTCATGTAACCAAACTCTTGTCTAATCTTTGTCAAATCTTATCTTCTCATCAACGTCACAGCTCTATAAATACGACCTCTCGTAATCCATTTAGGGGGGTTGATTCGTCTAGCACCCAGACTCTGTCAAAATCAGTCTTTTGTCTTTATCTATCATTCTTTCTATTTGTCATTGTCATCGTCAAGTCGTTATGCTGCAGGAATGAGCACTCAACATTTCTCCATTGTCAACCCTTCAAAATCTCGCATTCTCATGCAGGTGGAGAAGAGCAATGGAGATAAATCGAGTTGATGCGGAGATCGGTTTGCCTTTGTGCTGTTTATTGTGATTTTCATATTAGTTCATACTCTATTGTGCTTGATAGGTTAATTGATTATTGTTTCATTACGCTTAAATCTACCTGATTTTAATCTCTATCTACATTTTGGTGAACCCGGGACAGGAATCCTTTGATATGTTTCTGTATCTTAAAAGTTTTTATTGTCATTTTGATTGTAGATTCCAGCTTTTGAATAAACCGCAAGTTTGCATAAAAGTTCTTCACATCTCTATACCTGCTAATTTTTACAAGATTTACTAAAATATTGTACATCATTTCAAGAGGCCACAAGAAAAAATAAGGCGGTTTGCGATCATTTGTGGAATTTATTTTGATTTTAATTATATAAAATTGATTTTCTCTGATGCAAATTCCATGAATTTCTTCTCAAAAATTTACATTTTGGAAATCCTGAAATCTTCCAGAATTGGGGTCTATGTTTCATGATTTAGTTTGAGGTCTAATACAATTAGAAAAAAATTTGATCTTTGTTTCTATATGGTTTTCACAAATCTGCGTTTCTGAGAGCAAAACAGGGAATTTTTCTTACTTCTTTACATTTCTGGAAAGCTCTCAGAAAATTAGTAGGGGTCTCTTCTTTTATTTTTTATTTTTTAGATCCAAAAAAATTGTCAAATACTAAAATCTAATTCGGCTATGTCAAAAGTATCTGAAATTGAAATTTTCTGATGAACTTGTCTTTTTCTTTTCTTTGGTTGCATTATAATATTGTTTTTTGATTTTGTAGGTGATTATAAGAAGCTATAGTAGCAGCAATATCATTCATAGACATAAAATTGAAAAGCGAATAATCAGGTGCATACATTCTAAGCTTTCATTTCTCATTAATCATTGTTTGTCACACATTTCAATTTAGGGCATAAAATCAATCATTGTTTGCAAACACATTTGGATTTGGGCTCTTAAAATGAATATTTTCTTCAATCACATATTGAAAATCGGGTTTAAAATTCACCACTGTCTTCCTACACATCTCGATTTTGGGTTAAAAAGAAAAAGTGTTTGAACTGTTTACACACATTTCATTTCATTTCTATGGGAAATTAATCTTTGCAAGTGTGAATCAAGTGTGTGTGTTCTCCAAAACACCTCACTGGGTTTTCTTTTGTCCTACCCTTCGTAGGAGGCCTGCTTGGAGCACACACCCCTCCAAGGGACGACCTCAATAGAGTGTGAATCCAAAGACACGCTCGTTTGGGAGTTGAAATCTTATCACTCTGAGCTAAGCCCCAAAGAACTTTATACCTTTGGGAAGTGAAGGTGAAGGGTGGGTTACCCCTTTCTCCCGGCTTATTGGCAAGATTTTTCTTTCAAATTATACCTAGTCAGCCTTGTGAAAACTCACTTGAGACCTAATTTTCCATACCCCACTTGACTAGTCATAAGACTTGTTGTTGTGTATTCAAGTGTTTGCTTAATCATAACATCTAATCTTGGAAGACGAACTTATCATTGTGCTTGGTGTGTGTGTTCATGCATTTACATGTGAGATCTTGTGTTTGATATTTCCCAAGTCAAACTTCCAATAAAATTTTTCCACATCATCCAAGTCATCCAATCTTGTCATTCCACATCATATCCTAATCATCATCATTTCTTTAATCCAATCAACATCATTTTACACCATGAAAACATTGGAAGACGTAGCACAAGAGCTTGTTCACATGCTTCACGATGCTAAAACAAGTCAAACACCTTTACCCCAACAAATCATTCACAGGGCTCATAACATTATCCAACATCTTCAAACCAGCCAATCACCTCAAATGCAACAACTCATAGCTCAAATCCAATACCTCATGGCCACTTGTCAATTCCAACAAGCACATTATCAAGTCCAATCACCACATCAACCCTATGTGTCACCTATATCATCATATCAACCTCATCCATCCACATATCAAGTTTTGCCTTCATCAACCTATCACAACTCTTCTAATGTCAACCCTTATCCACATCAATCAACCTTTCAACAGTCGTTATCCTATTCAATCCCTCCATCATCATCACAACAACAAATCATATCACAAATCCAAACACCATTCCAACCTCAAGACTTTCAACCACAATCCTATGTGTCACCTTCATCATCATGCCAACCAAACCCATTTACCTATCATGTCAATGCCACATCAACATGTCCACCCATATCACAACAAGAACGTAGCTTCCCAAGTCCACCTTGGCAACAACATCAAGAGCCTTTAAGTCTTAATGACACCTTTGACAAGGGGAACACCAATCTAGTCCATGCACCCTTACCACCATCCAATCAAATGCCTATCCCTAATCCACCATGTCCTAGTCCTAATCCATTGGCCTCTCCACCTTCTAACCAATCAAACTCTTCATTACCCCCACCATCATCTAATCCTCCATCAAATCAATGCCTTACATTTAGATATTTAAAACATAAATTGATGGCATTACATAAATCCACCAATCCACCTATAAAGGATGTGACCCAAGGGCTACAAGCAAGGAATCAATTGTCTCCATGTCATTCAACACATATACTTGAACATACAAAAGATTCCTCAAACATCATGCCAAGTCCTTCAAGTCAACCATGTCATCCACAACCTCTTGAGTCACTTCAAGAGTCTCCCTTCATAAGTCCAAGTCACCCTCTTTCATGCTCCTATGTTGTTGACCATCAAGAACATGTCAAGTCTCTCCAAGAGTCATCCCCTTGCAATTCCATTCAAGCAACCCAAGAGGTATATCAAGAGTCTACTCCCAAGCATGTGGAAAAATCAAGCCCTAGTCCTAATCAAGATCAAATCATTTTCATCCAACCCATCCATAATCTATATCATTTTTATGATCAAGATGATATCCATAATGATGAAGAGCCTATCCAAGAGCAACTTGATCTTATACCAATCTATGAGAAAGATATTCCAAATTCACCTCCACCTAGTCCTATCCATGATCCATCAACATTCACTTCCCTTGATGAGACAAGTGCCTCCAAAGCACACATAGAAGATCAAACAAATACCTTGGATCTAAGTGAACACAATGCTAATCAAGATCCCAATGATCCCATGTCACCCACTATCAACCCCATTACAAGTCCTCCATCATACCCTATTGGTCTTTCTACCCTAATTCATGAATGTTCCTCCTTCGAACAACAACAACCATTATCTTCTCCATCCAATAAGGAAATCATGTCTAGTGTTTCACCTACACCTAGTCCTATTGTCCATTGCACACTCCAAAATATGAACCACCAAGGTAAAGGTTTAGGCCTTCATGAACAAGATATTTTGGAGCCCATCCATGTCAAAGTCCCTCCATGCTCTTATGGCCTTGGACATACACCTCAAGGACACCAATCTCAAGATGTTGGTATTTCCTCCATGCATCCTAAGTCCACTTTCCATCATAAAGCCTATCATACACCTAAAACATATGTTTCAATTCCACCACCGTCATCCTACAAATGTCAAAAGCATGTGACCATACACCTTCCACCATCCACTTTACCACCATTACTTCCAACTCCTGATATCCCTCCATTCACTTTGCCACCATTACTTCCAACACCTAATACCCCAGTCATTCATAAATATCCTAAATATCCTAGTCATGACCAACAAATGCACACATTGTGTAAACATAAAGCTTCCACTCATTCCATCTACCCCATGGGATTCAAAAATAAAAATTTGGATGCCTCTACATATAAAGTCAAAGGTCCTAAAGCATTAGCATACAATGGGAAAAAGTCAAAACCAAGTTCATCAAAAAAGCTATATAATCCCATGCCTTCAAAAGAAAAGTCTAAAAACAAATTGGTTTGGGTCCCTAAGCAAAAAGAAACCAAGTCAGACGAGGCATTCATGTCACAAAAATCCCAACCATCCCCTCCCATCCAAAATACACATTCCATCAAAAAATCTCAAATTTTGAAAACCCACAAGCCCAATAAAAGTCATAAAAATACTAAGTCTATGTGGGTACCTAAAGCACTTCATCACCCATCTCCTAAGCAAACATCTCCATTGCTTCCTACACCACCTTCCCATCAAAAGCTTCAAAGTTTATCACAATGTGTGCAACCATTGGTCAGGGTTCCCTTCCATCTCACAACAAATCCACATAACTCCTTCTCCCCACCCTTCACTCATTATCCTACATATCTCCCCCATCATCTTCCTATGGTCCATGCTTTTGGCTAAGCCTCCCCATTCATCTTTTGCATAAGTCCCATATAATACCTATCATCTTCCCTACATAATCCGTATCATAATCCATTATTGTCCTCCATAATCCACACCATAATTCATCATCTACCTACTCCATCTCCCTTTCATGTCATCAATTACCAACATCTATGAGCATAATGGCATTTGACATGGTCCATGTAATGACATCCATCCCTAGTGGGACTATCACCTTTCATGCAACTAGACACTTAAGTCCCTCCTATCCAAAATTCAAAAAGGTCAAAAAGTCAAAAATAATAAAAGAATGAATAAAACAAAAAGAGTAAAGAGAAATCCCTTCGTCCAACGGTGAAAACCTGGTAAACAGGTGCCTTGGATAAGTACCATGATGAAATCCTGGCAAACAGGCATCATGCGTAGGTTGATCTTCTATGTCACTTACACTTGGGGGCACAATGTCTTATCTATCCAACTTATCATGTTCATGTCATATCATCCTACATACCAATCATATTGAGTCCATTCATTCACCCTTCTTCTTTTGATCTTGATAAGGATATAGGGGCAAAGGTTGAAACATGCTTTGAGTATCTCTTGACATACCTCATTTATCTAAACCAATCATGTCATTATCCTATTGTCATAAATTTTGTCCAAAAAAATCCTAAGTCTTGTACCTAAAATAGGGCATGTTATTCCTATGCAACATAGTCTTTGGAAATCACATCCTTGCTATCTTATGATGCATACATCAATACCATCCATCCATCTATCATGAGCCTTTTATCCCTTATCCCATCACCCACCCTTGCACCTATACTTGGTTTTCTCCTTGTCATTGGTATCTAGCACAAAGGCTACTCAATTTTTCATCATTTGACACCTCAAAACATTTGACAAGTCCAAAAAAATAAATAATTCAAAACATTTCAAAAATACAAAAAAAGTCAAAACATTTCAAAAGTCCAAAAAAATAAAAACATTCTAAAAGTCCAAAAAAATCAAAACATTTCAAAATACAAAAAAATCAAAATATCCCCAAAAATACAAAAAACTCAAATAGCCAACAAAAATTCAAGCAATAATTCAAATGCAAGTCAATCCATATCAATCAAGTCGATCAATCTTGTCAAATTATCCAATCACATCCTTTGGTCTTAATCCTAATCTTGTTGTTAACCCAATCAATCAAAGTCAATCTATCAATTGTCAGTCATCCTTGTGTTGATCTAGGGATATGTCTTTCCACACAATGTCAACACTATCATCATTAGTCACCATCATCAATCAATCAGTCAATCAATCAACGGTTTACAGCTTGACAAGGGCAATACCTTGTTTGTTTTTGTATCATTTGTGCATGCTTGCTTGCTTGCTTGTGTGTGTTATCATTTTATCTTGCATTTGTATCAAATCCATATCATTCCAACTAATATTCATATCTTGTGTTTGTTGGAATATCTTTTTGCATTATCCTTTGCATCTAAGGTCACATAATACCTTTTGTGCATTAGGACTTTAATGCTCTAAGCCTCTTTCCTCATACGTCTAGACAAGGTTGTATTATGCTGGGGCATGAGACACATCGTCACCTTGGTCCTTATATCTTGGTGCATAATGTCTAGTGCTATATCAAACATCATGGTTGCTCATCTTTCATTGCAGCATAACGTATCATCCATTCCTTCATCTTTAGTTCTTGACCCATCCCTTTCATTTCGAGAGCCTACCCGTGTTTGTTCAACCCGCCTATCCTCTCGAGGGGGCATCATCATATTCTGATATCATTATCCATTTTTCTCTATCCATACCTTAGTTTCTTTGAAATGATGTTACTCGACACAAATCACATCACTTCGAACATCATCTCAAAGAGGGGCAAAATGTAGACACCCAAAATTGTCCTCTTGCAACACCTGTCTCGACATTTCATCATTTAGGCATCTTGTAGCATGTTTTGCCCTAGGTACCCATGTCATCATTTATTTAATTAAACATCATTTATTTAATTAAATAAATTTTATTTATTTAATTAAATTCATATTCATAATCCATCAATTTCGCTAATGTTAATTAAATAATTTATATTATTTAATTAATGAAATCATAAATTCAATGTTAATTAAATAAATCCAAAATTTATTTAATTAATAAAATCCTAAAAAGATCTTCTCGCTTTCTTTCCAAAACTGAACTCGTGTGCATCTAATTAATTAATTTAATTAGATAATTCATCAATTATCTTCTCATCTTTTTTAAGATTTATTTCCTTTAAATCAGGAAATGAAATCTTTCTATCTTTTTTGAAATCTTATCTCATCTCGTAGTATTTCCTCTTTTGTCAAAAATCAAATCCTTGTCGAATCTTGTCAAATCTTATCTCCGTTAACGTCACGGCTCTATAAATACGGCCTCTTGCAATCCATTTAGGGGGTTGATAATCTAGCATCCAGACTCTGTCAAAATCAGTCTTCTGTCTCTATCCATCATTCTCTCTATTTGTCATTGTCATTGTCAAGTCGTTATGCTACAGGAATGAGCACTCAACATTCCTCCATTGTCAACCCTTCAAAATCTCACATTCTCATGCAGGTGGAGAAGAGCAATGGAGATAAATCGAGTTAATGCAGAGATCAGTTTGCCTTTGTGCTGTTTATTGTGATTTTTGTATTAGTTTGTACTCTATTGTGCTTGATAGGAATTAATTAGATTATTGTTTTCATTACGCTAAATCTGCTGATTTTTACCCTATCTACAATGATTAGAAAGCTGATTTAGGATTAATTAATCCAAAATTAATTAATTGGAGCGAATTAGGAGATGTAACATTTGATTTGATTGATTTTAATCAAATGAGAGGATTTAATTAAATATGATGAATAATTAGTTAGAAGAAGGGTGAATTAATCAATAAATTTAATTATTTGATTAATAGCTAAATTTGCTGAATTTAATTAAATAATGTTGATTATTCAATTAAATGATGAATTTGAAGTGATTTAGGATGAAACAATGTTAGTTGGTCAGAATAAGATATCTAGTATCAATTAGGACTTTTTTGGTGTCCAAATTTTTCCCTCTTTGAAGCAAAGCACCTGCTACATCGGTTTAAAGAATAACATTGCCATGATCAAAATTAAAAAAAAATCATAAATTTTCAAATGGCTCCTTGCTGCCCAGTGGAAGAAATTATGCTGCTACACTGCTCCCTCGAGAGATTGAGCAGAAATTGCAAAAAATGGTTAAGCTTGCAAAAAGATTCAACAATGTTTCAGGAGTAGAAAACAACCCATGGGATGCAAAATTAAACTTACAGCGATGAAAACTAATCAAAACAGGCTTTTTTTAGGCAAAAATGAATTAAATGGGTTCAAAAACCCTAAAAAATACCCAAAAAACCCTAATTTTTTTACATAAAAGCAGTTAAGAGGGCCATTTTCAAATCATTTGCTCACTTGACCTTTAGAGATTATGGCAATTTTTCTCTAAGGTACTGATGACATGGTGGCTCGTGTGCTTATTAGACATCGGATGGATCAGGTTTGTGAGTTCTAACGGCCTCAGGACGTAGGACCCCTGATACGCCTTTCAAAATTTCTCATTTTGCATGTTTTTGATGGATTTATTAGGGTCCTTTTAGGTCGACCAAAAGCGGTCCTCTAGGGCGTCGCTTTTGTTATGGGTGGCGTCGCATTTGCAGATGCCAACTTGCGTTTGCACTAAAGTGCCTGCAGTGTTGAATGGTTCTAGAGTCGCACAAAAATTGTCGGCTCTCCTTTGCAATATTGCGTAGCGTAGCCCTAGGGGAATCTGGCGTTGCTCAAAGATGCCAACTCGCCTCTAAAGGATAGTGTCATTTTTTATTTTAGCATCGCATTTGAAAAATGTAGAGTGTCACTTTTGCAAATGCCATGCCACCTTTGCTATGCCGACTCACTTTTTCCTTTTGAAGGATTTTTTAAATTTTGAAAATGTGCCAAGGTGAATTTTTTGATGACATGGACGTTTTGGTTGTAGGAGATCCTACCAGTGCTCCATTCAAAGGAACATAGGAGCTGATTTATGTGCAAAGCGATACATTTGTCAGACCAGACCCTATTTTTCCTTGGTACGATAAGATTCAACCATATTGCCTAGATGCCCAAGGTGTGGACACACCTTGTGATGATGATAATTTTGGTGGAGAGATGGTGGAGTGAGACCTCCTTGTTCCACTTAATTACCGATGAGGCCATAGTGACATTGGAGGATGTGTGGCATATTTTGAGGATCCGTATTCATGGGGAGTGCATTATATATGATATCAAGGCCTGCGGTGATGCCATTTTCCAGTTGTTTAGTGTCAATTTGTACGAGGTGGAAAACAGCTAGATAGACCTTCGCTGATACAAGGAGATTGCCCCTGATTTGACTTTGCTTGTCGGTGCACTGATCTCGGGAGTCCTTGTTCCTAACCGGTGAGCCAAAGGATGCAGTGTTGGATGGGGGATCGTTTGGTCCTGGATGATGGAGGACATGACCATATGCCTACGGGCTAGTTGTCCTGGCATCTTTATATCATGATATGCACCAGGTTGTATACAACGAGGCTTGTAGCATTAGAGCGGGCATTACTCTTCTTCACATGTGGGCCTATGAGCACATTTCCATTTTGAGGTCACAGATAGCAGACATCCAGATTGGCTGTGATGATCCTGTGACATGTAGATACGGGGGGATGACCACCCTCCACTTCACAGGTATTACAAGCATCCCATACTGGAGGTGAGTTCTTGATGAGATGACAGTATTTCAGTGGAGGCCTTGGATCCATTTTCCCATATGACATGCTAATGATGATCATCTCTTCTACTGTCGGTAGTCCTGGTACATGCAAGGGAGAGAACACTATATGATCGAGTGATACCTCCTAGATAGGGTTGATTGCTAGTTTGGGGAGGTGTAGGATGCACCCAATGAGAGTCAGAGAGCCATTTATGCTCAGAGGACCAGAGAGGTAGTGTGGGGATAGAGGATCCCGCCCCAGTAGGTGATTGATGATTTCAGACAATTGGTCATGGTGCCATGGGTGTACTTTTACAGTCTAACAGATGTGGGGACCACCCAGGATTATGATGCATATTGGCAGGCTCATACCCCTATTCGATTGACTTTACCAGTTGTGCCAGCTACAACTATAGGATGGGTCAGAGGACCCCAGATTGGATAGGTGCCACAACAGCCAGGAGATCAACTATAGGATGATCAAGATAGAGGGGGAGATCATGATGGATAGATCCCACCATTGGTGCCACCCGTCGGACAAAGGACACTAGTCCAATCACATTAGTAGCCAAATTAGGATATGCCACCCCCATGACCACCACTAGGTTTTGATCCTAGGGATAGACATATAGCATCGCTGCAGGCATGGGTACAGGTTTTGATAGGGCAACTTCAACAGGCTCAGGCCTAGATTCAGACATTGGTCCAGGAGAGAGACTAGGTGCGATAGGAGGTGGCACAGGAGCACCAGATGAGGCAAGAGTTAGACATGGCCTTGGCACTGGAGATAGGATGGAGGCAACAACTAGAGGCCACAACACAATAGATATAGGGACAGGCCATGGTCCCAGCCAAGATGTATGGCCGAGCAATGTAGGAGGCATCGTATTACAAGGTAGTGTACTACAGAGCTGTGGCCCAGGAGTGGCGAGTACCAAATTTCTCCCATCTTAGCCAGATTACTCCTACCAGGACCCATCACATAGGCACATCAGGGAGACCATTAGGGTCTCACCATCAGAGCCAAGGAAACCATCACAAAGATAAATAGAGCGAGGGTAGCTTAGGATATTGATAGTACACTTGGACACACTTTTTTGCATAGCCTGATTTATGATATGTACACATTAATTGGTTGAGTTCTTAACTAGCCTCTTGTATATTTGATGATGATATTGTATATTTGATTCTGATGTATCATGAGATTCAAATTTTTTGTTATATACGAGATGACTTGCGATGTGTTTATATGATGTGATGTTTATTTTATTGTGATGGGTATATATGTATATGAATGGATGGATGCATGTAATGCTTATACTATGATGCTTTATGCTTCATGATATGCGGTGATGTATGATGTGAATGTTTATGGATCTACATGTATGCATTTATATTATGTTCTGATAGATGATGGATGCAATGTGATGATTATGCCTAACTTGTTTTTCAATATCTTTCCTATATGCAATGTATGTATGGATGGTGCAACATGTGATGATTATGATAATGCCTATATGATTATGCAATGGATGCAAATGTATGGTTTATGAGATGATTATAATAACCAATCTATATTATGATGGATAAAAATGCAATGTATGTGAGATGATTCCTATTATGATGATGTGCATAATATGCTGATGGTTTGCGGATGTAGGATGGATGCATATATAGATGTTTTTATTTATGAATGTCATGATACCATGTTAGTATTAGTAAATGGAAAAGATAGAAGAAAGAGAAAGAGAATTCAACTCTTGACTTTGAGAGGATGCAAAAAACATGATAATGATGATGATGATTGCTTATCAAATATTGGGGACATAAAAAGCTTACTTACCTTATTTTTGATAACACATCTAGATATGATGCATCAAGGTATAAAGAACTAGGATGATGTTGTACCTAATGCGATGGAATTTGACTTAAAAATTAGATAGGAGTATCCTTGTTCACACTTGGTATACAAAACCCTATTAGGATGCAGTTTTGATATTTCAAACATCTTGGAACAAAACATAGAAAGAAAAAACCTTCCTAGGTAATAGTCAACAAGACATCCAAAACACCCTCCCTACAGACCAAATAAAGTAAGCATGACCAAGGTTATATTACAAGAATATCCAATAAGCACAACAGACAAAAGATAATGATCAATGCCCCATTCCTTTCTCTCTAAATCTTTTTGATTAGACATCATCGAAAGGTCATTGGAATGAGCGCAATAAGATAAAACATCAAGACAAAGATCAAGTAAACAAACAAGCTAATGTTCTTCATACCTCTAGCCAAGACTAAACTACGGTGATGCTTGATGTTGATGTCCATTGCAGGAAGGATGCATCCTAGGACATGATGTTATCAGATGATTTTGGGACTAATGAGATGGTGGGCTATTGATACCAAGAGTCAACCAACTTGTTTACCTACTGACCTAGACTTGAGACCATTGATGTTTGAGTTTTCACTTTTAATTTCCCAAACTTGCTTCTGATTGTTTCACCAAAATTTGAAGATGATGATCATTTATTATAAGAGAATGTTTATTGTGGGTGAACGTGAAACATAATGGATGATTTTCGGTTTTTTGAATGTTTTTGGTATTTTTGAAATGTTTTGAGGCTATTTTTGGTATTTTTTGAGGGTTTTACAAATGTTTTGATTTTCAAAATTTCTAATGTTTTTGTGTTTTATGAGATTTTGACCAAGAACCTAACTTAATGACCTATCCTAGGGGCCTCAGGGGCTAAACAAAGATTAGAATTGCCTACGTTATACACGTAAAGACCGCGCAGTTCGATTGACACCAACTCATTTATTGATGAGAAATGAACAAATAGATTGCTAGTTTATTATGACAGACTCCTAAAGGAATGACCTAGGGGCCTCAAGGGCTGATCAAAGATTATCCTTGCCTATGTTATACATGCAAAGACCATGTAGTTCGACATGGTGACTCTATTTTTTGATTTTGACTTTTTGACATGTTTTGGATGTTTTTGGATTTTTTTGATTTTATGAATGTTTTTTAGATTTTTGGTTTTTTAAGGAATATTTCAAGAATATACATGAATCCAATCCAATGTAGGTATAAGATCATGCCCCTAGCGTGGTATGATAGACTACTCCGATATAGGCCAAAAAAACTAACCTTAGCAATGTGCCAAGTAGTAATAGGAGGGATCATGATACAAACACATGATCAAGCTATGATGTGGATGCAGATGGGTGATGGATGGAGATATGGAAGTGTAATGGATGGATGATGCAGAAAAAGCCATAGAGATCATGGTGGATGGAAAGTGCTTATTTACACGAGGTGTCTGTTTTCCAAGTTTTCACCAAGGTACTTGCCCAAAGCACCACCGAAGTGGTTTTCACTAGAGGACAATTTTTTCTTTACTGTTTTCAATCCCTTTTCTGATTTTTTGGATTTTTGGATTTTTTTGTATTTTTGATTTATACCTTGGAATTTTAGGCATAATTTTTTTTGAGATGGGAGCTATTGATAGGCTCCTGTAGAGGCTCCCCTTCGGGTGTAGATACCTGATATGCTCTTGATTTATAACTTGTCGTGATGATGAAGGGTCCCAACCAATTGGGTTTAAAATTTCCCTTGCTATTTGGATTTGGCACATTCTTCTAATTCTCCTTCAACACAACCTCTTTGACTTGAAAGGTCCAACTCCTGATCTTCTTGTTGTAGCTCCTCTTGAGATGGTTTTGATAGACTTGTAGATGGTTTAAGGCATCCATGCACCGCTCGTCCAATAGTTCCAACTCATTTCACTATGACACTTGGTATTCTTCATCAATAATTAGATTCTGCAATGATATTCTTAAGGATGGGAGCTTGATCTCAATGGGAAGGATGGATTTTGATTTGTAGACTAGGGAGAAAGGGGTTGCACCTATTGGTGTGTGGATACTCATTCGGTAGGCCCATAAGGAAAGATTTAGCTATAAGTTCCAGTCACAACCAACTTCATTGACTGTCTTCTTTAGTATTTTCAAGATGGTTTTATTTGTAGCCTCAGCTTGGCCTTTACCTTGGGGGTAGTATGGAGTGGAGAAGTGATGTTGGATATTGAATTTTTGGCATAGTTCTTGAACATCTTGGTTTTTGAATGGTGTCTCGTTATCTGAGATAAGGGTTTGTGGGACACTATAGCAACAAATGAGGTAGTTCAAGATAAATTTGGAGATCTGCTTCCCTTTGATGTAGGTCATTAGGATGGCCTCTACTCACTTTGTGAATTACTCAGTGGCGGTGATAATGAACTTGTGTCCGTTGGATGAGATGGGTGTGATTTTACCAAAGAGATCAAGCCCCCATTGTGAAAAGGGCTGAGGTGTTATAATCAGTTGGAGCTCCTGAGCTGGTGCATGGATGAGGTCCCCATGATGTTGACATTGCAAACAAATTTGGACATAGTCATGGGATTCCTTCTCCATCGTAAGCCAATAGTACCTAGTCCTCAACACTTTCTTATCCAAGGTCATACCACTTGAGTGTGATCCACAAATTCCATTGTGAACCTCAGTTAAAGTGGTTAAAGCTTCCTCAGGGTTAAGGCATCACAAAAACTTTCCTTCGATACTCCTACAGTATAGGGTGTCTCCTAAGATAACAAAACGGGATGACTTCTTGACAAATGTTCTTTTTAGTTTCAGGGTGATATCGACAGGGAGGACTCCTATTTTCAAGTAGGTGTATATGTCATGGTACCAAGGATCACCGGGAGCAATGATTTCACACATGAATTTAGACTCTGGTGCCTCAAATGCTGGTACAAGAAGCTGCTCTACTAGGAATTCATGTTTATGGACATTGTGTGGGATATCCAGTAGTGATCTAATTGTTGCCATGGCATCTGTTGCTCTATTGTTTTCCCTTAGTATTTTCTCAAACGTGATGTCAATGAAGTATTCTTTGAGACTCTCCACCAGTTTCTTATATGGGGCTAGCTTGTCATCCTTTGTTTGGTATTCATCATTGACCTAGTTGATGATAAGCTACGAGTCCCCATAGACCTTAAGTGCCATAATCTACCATTGTACTACAATTCTGAGTCCTATGACAAGAGCCTCATATTTTGCAATGTTGTTTGTGCAAGGAAAGGACAACTTATATGATTTTGGTATGCAATCTCCTTGTGGTGTGATGAAGAAGACTCCTACTCCTGACCCGTTTTGTGTGTAGGATCCATCAAAATATACTTTCCAATGATTTTCTACACTTAGATTAAAGATTGAATCATCAGGGAACTCTGATATTAATGGGTTCTCTGAATATATGGGTGCCTCTGTCAGTTGGTTTGTAATTACTTGTCCTTTAATGGCTTTCCATTCTACATACTCAATGTCATGTTCTATCAGGATCATGAACCATTTAGCCATCCACCCTATGAGTGTTGCTTTAGAGAGTAGATACTTGAGAGGATCTATCTTGGAGATGAGTTTTATCTTACATGCCAACATATAGTGCCTAAATTTCTGTGCAAAAAACACTACTACGAGGCAAGCCTTCTCAATGAATGTGCAATTCAGCTCATGTCCTACCATGGTTCTACTGATATAGTAAATATATCTCTTTCCCATTTTCATCATGTTGAGATAAGAGAGAGCCAAGGGCTACTACTGTTGCTGATATATACAAGATCAATGGCTTGTTCAGAATTGATGGCATAAGGGCTAGTGGTGTGAGCAAGTACTCCTTGATTTTATTGAATGCCTGATCACATTTCTGGTCCCATTTGTATGCTACCCCCTTGTGGAGTAGATGAGAATATGGGATAGCCTTATCTTCTAATTATTATATAAGTTGGAAAATGGATTGGAGCCTTCCATGCAATCCCTTTAATTGCTTCAATTTTCTTGGTGATTCCATCTCAAGAATGGCTTTGACTTTGGCAGGGTCTATCTCGATTCCCCTCATAGATATAATATACCCTAGAAGTTTTCTTGATTGCACACCGAAGACACATTTCTTAGGATTGAGCCTAACCTTATATTCTTCTAGCCTGCCAAAGATGGAGCTCATAGCTGCTATGTGATTTTGAGACTTTCTTGATTTAGCTAATATGTCATCCACATAGTCTTCCATAGTTTTGTGAATCATGTCATGGAAGATTAGCGTCATAGCTCTTTGGTAGGTAGCTCCTGCATTTTTCAACCCAAATGGCATCATGTTTCAATAGTAAGTTCCCCATGGATAGGTGAAAGTTGTTTTGTGCTGATCATCCTTAGCTATCATGATATGATTATACCCTGAAAACCCATCCATTAGTGATAGCAATTCATGCTCCACTGTCATATCCACAATCATGTCTATATTTGGGAGAGGGAAATCATCCTTAGGACATGCTTTGTTCAGGTCCCTAAAGTTAGTGCAGATACAAATGCCTCTAGTGGGCTTAGAGACAGGTACAAGGTTTGAAACCCATTTTGGATAATCAATTAGCCGTATGAAGCCAACATCAAGGAGCTTCTATAATTCAAGTTTGACTAGTAATTCTATCTGTGGATGCATCTTTCTCAGCTTTTTTCTTACTAGTTTTGCCTCTGGATAGACGGCTAGATGATGAACCACAACCTCTGGATCAAGACCAGGCATGTCAACATAGGTCCATGTAAATTTTACCTTTCTTTCTATAAAAAATACAACTAGAAGTTCCTGTTCTTCTGTCAAAAGTGATTCTACATAAAAGGTGATATGTGGTATTTCTTCGGTTCCTAGGTTGACCGGATTGCACTTCTCTACCAAGAATGTTAATTTTTCCTGATGAATAACATTGAGGGGAAGATTGAATCCCTCATCCTTTGGTGCCTCAGTGAGGTTTTCACCATTGGATACGTCCTTTTTTTTACTATTTTTGGGTTAGAAAGTGCCACAGTCTAGTTTTCACTTAAAGACCTAGATATTACTCTTAAATTTTCAATTTTATGACTGAAGGATTCAATCGTTTCCCCATACTATGCATGTGTTTCTAGCTCAATGTCAAACCTAGATTTATGATCTCCATATGGTAGAGTATCCCACAGTCCCATGAATTATGAGAGAGCCTCATCATTTTTGAACATGTTTAAGATCGATGGTCCTCGTTGGTCATAATCGATGAGTTGGGGTCAGAAAGTGCCATAGTGTGGTTTTCACTTAAAGACCTAGATATTACTCTTAAATTTTCAATTTTGTGACTGAAGGATTCAATCATTTCCCCATAGTATGCACATGTGTCTCGCTCAATGTCGAACCCAACTCAATGTGTGGTTCTCACCATTGGATATGTCCTTTATTTTTACTATTTTCAGGTCAGAAAGTGCCACAGTGTGGTTTTCACTTAAAGACCTAGATATTACTCTTAAATTTTCAATTTTGTGACTAAAGGATTCAATTATTTCCCCATAGTATGCATGTGTGTCTAGCTCAATGTCGAACCCAACTTTATGATCTCCACATGGTAGAGTATCCCGCAGTCCCATGAATTTTGATATAGCTTCATCATTTTCGAACTTGTCTAAGATCGGTGGTCCTCATTGGTCATAATCGATGAGTTAGGATTAGATAAGTTTTAGCTCATTGGTCTAGTTATTTGGTTTGAAAGATAGGATACTGATCATGAAAAGAGAAGAATCCTCAAATAACATGGGTAGGTCAATGATGGGGTCCTCGTCACATACATCGGTTATATCAAAGGTAGAGTTATCTAGAGGTAGCCCTGTGGATACTGGTAATTGAAGAGGAGCTTTGACTTTTTTAACCGAGGCACCTTTGCCCCATATGGTTATCTTTAGAGGGGTACATCCAAGGCCAAGATTCTTCATACACTTCTCAGGAATGATGGGTTCTAAAAGGTCGTTATCATTTTGTTTGAGCTTTTCATTTTTGTTATAGCCCCATCCTTGCATTAACTACAATCCTTTGTTGTCATTGTCCATGGGAAGATTAGGTATGGGATTTTCATCTTGATACAATAAGCTTGATATATCCCTTTTGTCTACTACTTCCTAGCTTAGGTCCCCCCATCTTTTGAATCTGGAGGGGTCCGCTTTGAAGGTTTGAGATGGCGTGTCAATCGGTTGGGGTTTCCCATGAGATCAAGGAGATTGAGGTAACTCTCCTATTACAAAGGCACTCTTTTTCATTTTATAGTGCCCACACCAATTATCTCAGACAATGACTTTAATATTAGATATGTTTGGAATGGAGGGTGTCTTTGTCTCAAAAGTGGAGGCTAGGGTGGATGGGTCTATATATGGAGATGTGGGTCCCTCATCATTCTTCGGGACTTGAGGGATCTTGTAGTACTTGGCTTCCAGATTCTTACAATAATAAAATGGTTTAGGATCACCATGGACTATGACCTCTTGGTTTTGATAAGGAAACTTTACACATTGATGGAAGGTGGATGTGACAGCTTGCATCCCATGGATCCATGGGTGTCCTAGGAGGATATTGTAAGGTAGCTCAAGATCAAGGACTTGGCATGTAGTTTCCATGATTGTTGGCCCTACTTGAAGAGGGAGTTGAATGGTGCCTAGAGACACCCATTCTTGATCATCATATGCCTTGATAGTAATACCATTACCCTTTTCAATGAAATCTTCAGAGAATCCTAGATTCTTTATTAGCTTAAGAGTACAAATATTCAACCCTGCACCTCCATCTACTAGGACTCTTTTGAATTTATTCTTATGGACTAGGACTTCCAGATGGAGTGTGCAGTTATGAGATGGTTGTGTTAGGAAGTCCTGATCAGAAAATGTTAGGAGATGTGGTGTGGTGATATGTCCAACCATAGCTTGGAACTGATTCACGTCAAGATTCGTGGGGATAATGGATGAAGCCAATGCTTTTTCTAGGATTTCCCTAGGTGTCGGTGAGATTTTCAATAACTCCATGATGGAGACCTGGGCAGGGGTCCTTTTTAATCGATCCAAGACATTATAAGCATTGGGGATTAAATTTGGATTGGTGGTAGATGCCTTTAGTGGTTGGGATTGTCTTGAAATGGTAATTCTACCATCGTGTGTGGTGACTCCATAGTCAGCTTTGGATCCCTTAATGTTGAAAAAGGTGACCCACTCATCTAAAGATGCAACAACATGGTCACAAACATGGTTCACATTATTATACTTTGCCTTACCATTGTTTTTTCCCTTATTGTGATCTAGCATCAGATTTGTGTATATTTTGAGATCTTGATTTCTTGTGGGTTGTTCAATGGTTATGATTTTTCCATCGATGAGGTCTTGAATTATATTTTTAAGTCTCATGCAACTGGATGTCATGTGTCCCTTAATTTTTTGAAAATCATAGAGATGTTTCTCATTATACCATGGTGGTTTAACTTGAGGCTCTTGATAATTGTCATAAATAGGGATCTTGATAAGTTTTTCCTATACCGACTATTGTAGGACAAACTCAATTGGTTCCCTGAATGGAATGTATTTTTGTTTAAGGGGATACCTATTCCTTGGAGGTAGTCCCCCTTGATTATTCAGGTTATTGACCGCTTGATTGTTGGGTTGTTGTGATCATGTGTTGGCTTGTGTGTTGTTTTGGTTGTTGACTTGTAGTTGTTGATATGATTGTGTGTTTTACCTTGGGGCACTGATAATAACTTTGGTGTCAACTAGGCCATCATTAGTAACATTCTTGTTCTTTTCCCATGTGTGAGGTTTTTCATTATAACTGGTTGATGGACGGTTGTCTTGATAAGTAGGTGTCCCCCCTTGTGCAATAAGGGCTCTTTCGATGTCGAGCACCTTGGAGATCAACTGGTCATATGTTGTGATGCATTGCATTTTCAAATGGAAGGACAAGGTCCCTTCTAGATTAGTGATGATGGTACCAATTTGCTGTTCTTCAGACATAGCCCACTTGCTCCTGTTGGCCTTGGATTGCCATCATTGCAAGGATGCAAATGTTTCCCTCTTGGCTTGTTTTAGAGCAGATAGTTTTTCTAGACTCATGCCCATGCCTATGTTGAATGAATAGTTTTGTATGAAAAAATCCATAATTTCTTGGAACTTTTTTATTTTGAGAGGAAGGCGGGAGAACCATTCCATTGCTGGTCCAACCAAACTCCAAGGGAATAGTCACATTAGATAAGACTCATCGTATGCAACTTCCATATAGTGGACATGAAATTCCCTGATGTGATCTTTAGGGTTGCCAGTCCCACGATATTTGTCAAATTTAGGTATCTCAAACCCTTGTGGGAAGGGAACCATTGCAATGCTTCTATCAAATGGATAGGGGCACAAATTCCCTTGTGTTTTTGTTGTTTTTCTGGATTGTAGGTCTAGCACCTATTGTGAGAGTAATTTGATTTGTGCAGACACATCATTTTGTGGATCAGATGGTGGGATGAATGTGTTTTGGGATGTCTTGATCATTTGAGTGACGTGTGGGTTATTTTGTGTGTTCGTGGGAGGCTACTGCAAGTTTTGTTGTGCCACCAATGCTTTTTGGTATGCTCGCAATTGTTGCTATGCCAACAATGCTTGTTATTGTGCCAACAATGCTTGTTGTTGGTCTTGCTGCTATTGTGCCAATAATCCTTGTTGTTGGGCTTGTAACTGAGCTACTTGTTGTTGTGCTTGGTATTGTTGCAAAGTTTGCTGATAAGCTTTTTGCTGTAACAAAGCTTGTTCTTGAGCTTGCTGAGCTTGATACTGATCTTGAGCTTGTTGGGCGGCTTGTGCAACTTGGGTAGCCTGTGTGGCTTATGTGGCTTGTGCTACTTGTGTAGCTTGTGCAACTTGTGCAACATGTAATTGCTAGAATGCTTTTTGATAGGCTTGCTGAGTAGCTTGTAGTGTAATGTTGCATTGGTTTTCCACATTTGGATTTGGTGGTGGAGGTGGAGGATTCAGAATGGTGTGAGATGGTGTGATGAGATTTTGTTGAGGTGGTTGTGGAGGTGTTGTTTGAGTGATGATAAGGGGTTGTGTGGTGGATGGTGTGGTTGATATGCTAAGTCCTTGAGAGACCACATTTAAGGTGTTATAGATGGTGTAGTGATTGATTGTGTTGTTTGGATTGGTGCCACTTGGTGTTGCAATATTGGTGGAATGCTTGGAGGATTTGGTATGTTGATTTGATTCATGATGGAAGGATTTTTTTGGTTTGGTTGATTGATGATTGGTAAAGGGGGTTGCCACAGACCAAGGATTGGTGTAAATGTTGATGGTAGAGGGGGAAATGGTGGGAATATGGGTGGTATGTTTCCTTGAGAAAGTGATGATGAGGGATCAAAGATCCCCCCTTTTCCAAATAGAACCACTTGTCCTTGTGAAGTCATGGGGAGAGACACTTGCGTATCAAGAGAATATGTTGGTGATGCGGCGAAAGTGGATGGATTGTTGGTGTCATGAAAGATGAGTGGGACGTATGGATGCTTTGTATCTTGAGGAATGTTATTTGGTAGACCCAAGATGGTGTTTACATCTAAGTCTTGGTTATTTACAAGGGGATCTGTTTGAAGAGCGTGAAACAATGAACTTCCCTTGGTAACCATAGGTTGACTTGAAGCATGAGATGATGTTGGTTGTATGATGGGCTGGATGACATTTTGGAAAGAAGGTGTGAATGATACCGGTGGCATAATCCCAAGAGGTTTTTCCACAATAGTGCTTACATCATAATCAAAAGGGAGTTTAGCCCCTTCATTTGTTAATGCTAACATGTATTGTGAAGGATTAAGTCTCATCATTGTGTTGACAATCTTGTGGTTATCAGGATTTTGGACTATCTCCATGTTTTCATCTTGAGTCATTCCTAGGAAATTGTTGGTAACATCCTCCACTTTGCAACCTCCCTCTTGAAGATCTTGTGGTAGTTGAGGAAGGTTGAGTCGGGGATTGTTAGATTCGATGGGATTGATTTTAGGTGCAATTTGACTCAAGTCATGCTTGAAGTAGACGTCTCTTTGTTTACTTCCATGTTTTTCTTGTGTTGAGATATAGTTTGGACCATAAAATAAGGATCAACTTTCAGGAATATGGGAGGTGAACCTCTAACTCCTTAGGTTGGTCTAAAATTTAGGTACAAAAAAGAAAATATAATATGTTAAGGATCAAATGGTGGTGATGAGATAAATGAAAGATGGATGATGTGAATGATTGAACTCTTAAGAAACCTTGGAGGGATACTAGACTTTAGGAATTTTTTGAATTTTTTGACTTTGGATTTGATTTGGATTTTTTTTTGGAAATTGATTTGGATTTTGGATAATGAACTCATAAACCCCAAGATGTTGGATGTTATCTTGGAATAAACTTGTCCACAAGGTGATAATTTAACTAAGTGTATGAAGAAGGATTCATCCACACACACTTAGCTAAACAAGATGATTTTTGATTTGAAGGATTTGCCAAAAGTCTAGCATGAAGGATTTTTTCCAAGATTCCAAGAGTTGTTGATGAGATGGGATTTGATTGATGTTTTGGAGATGAATGAAGTGTTTGATTTGATCCTAAATTAACCTAAGAGGGAATTTGTTTACAAGGCTAGGATAGTGAAGAACATGTTTTTCCCTATGAGTAGTTCAAACCAAAAGACCAATGTTTTGCTTGGAAGACCATAAGACAAAAGATAACAAGCACTTGTGTGGCCCAGTTTAATTGATTTAATCTTGGTTGAGTGGATTCTTTTTACCACATCAACAATTCTTGCTTTAGATTTCAAACTAAATGTCTATGTCTCAATTCCTTTTCATTCCACAAGGTCCATTATGTGAAAATCAAGGAATCAAAGGCACAATTTTCCTATGTTGAATTTAGAGAGAGAAAATTGAGATATGAGCCAAAATATTTAGAAGCCTCTAAGGATAGAATCCCTAGGGACAAAAACAATATGTGGACTTTTTCAAAGATATTTTTTCTTCCAAATGGTTTGAAATTTGACAACTTTGTGGAATGTTTGTTTCCAAGTTTTGAGATTTCAAGCAATGTATTTAACTGACTCAGATTGCAGAACCCTAGGATAGAAAAGAAAATATTTGTTGAATTCCACTTGGATTTCTCTAGATGCGCTTATTCAGAGTGGATGTTTAGAAGCTTGACCACACTGGCTCCCCTCCATGACACTCACTTCTACGGGTCAGCCAAGCTTCAATTTCTCATGAAT
This sequence comes from Sequoia sempervirens, assembly GCA_007258455.2. Lineage (NCBI taxonomy): Eukaryota > Viridiplantae > Streptophyta > Pinopsida > Cupressales > Cupressaceae > Sequoia > Sequoia sempervirens. Next base: position 11,686,106 of record VDFB02105785.1, read on the forward strand.
TTTCCATGACAAACTCTTCATCTATACTAAGAACCACAAGTATGTGGGATGACTTTAGAGGTCTGACCTCCTGACACCAACAAATAGTTAGGGATTTTGGATTTTATACAGATTGGTTTGTAATCAAGGCACTCGTTCAGATGACCACACGAGAGGCAAGATCAACCCATATAAAGAGTATCACCTGCTTGTCCATAGGAGAACCTGTAATGATGATTTTCCTCAACATTCAAATTTATATACCAGTTGGGAGTAGCTTAGAATTTAGCTCATTACCGGGTTGAGTCATTCCCTTGGGGTGAGTACTTTTTCCCACCAAGCCAGGCTCTCTAAAGGTAAAAAACAACGGAGTACATTTGTAGTTTGACCACCTAACACACTTAGGAGGGAACACACACAATGCCTTTTCTTCATGCTCACATGTTTTGTTCAATTTTAAACCCAAACTTTGAAGTGTGGAGGCAATCTTTTAGACAACCTAATGTCACTAAAATGCTTTTGATTCTCAAGATTTCCATGAAGCACAAGAGAAGTGCATATGCATTCAAATGGCACAAATTGCAAAAAAGATTACAAGAAAAAGAAAACACAAGTTCATTTTAATCCTCAAAGCAATGATGAGTTCGTTTTAAGCACCAAAAACCAAACTATGAAGTTGCTTGTTCAATTTTAATCCAAAATCAAGGTTTGGTAAGTTTCTAATGTTTATTTTTAGCCCAAATTTGAAAAAAACCAATCAAAGATTAATTTTAAATCCAAATTAATAGAAAACAAAAACAACAAGTGGATATTCTAGACTATTACAATAAGCATTTAAAAATGATTTTTTCAAGTTCAATGTCCAATGCCCACTTTTTGAACTTAAATATGCTTTGGATTTATCCACCTTGATGCAAAGTACTTAGGCGCCCTCAAATTGCATGCTACACTTGGCCGTTGGTGTTGCACTACAAAAATTTTCCAACTTCAACACTACAAAAAAAAAAATTACTTGCTGATGAGGCTCAACAACTGATGATCAACAAAAATGTTAAAAAACATTATGTACAACTTTAGCATGGTATGGCTTCAATAATCTTTCATGTCATCAATATGTTACTCAAGGGAGCCCCCATCTCTCTAATATGAAAATAGAGAAATATAAAATTCCATGAAAATGAACATACAAAAAATGAACCAAGCGTCTTGCAATTAACAATTGTTAGAGACTAACAAAAAATATGCAGTATTCAAAACATTCAGTTTGCATTCTAAAAAGATCTTCAAGGAAATTTTTTGGCCTCTAACAAGTAGATTAAGTCATAATGTTTGTATGATATGTTACACAGACAATCTTTTTCTGGTAACTAGTGTCACAAAGTCTAATCAAACAAGACAATAAATGGGCATAAGATAAAATTTAAAGTTCACTTGATGTTGCGTGAGTTACTTCAGAACAAGCAGGAAATAATCATCATATTGGTTTGTAGCCATGGCATGATTCCTGACAAAGAAAATCTCTATTTTGTGCAAAACAAGGGGGAATCCAAACACCTCACAAGATGGAAGCTAAATGCACCCATCAATCAATAGAGAAAATACTATAAGAACTATTTTGTTTTACATTTTTCTCAAGTTAAAGCACATGAGAAAACTTAAGGAAAAAATAATCTGAATTTACTTGGATAACCGGGGATAAACTGTTAAGATAGTACCTTTATTCTCAAAATCAATAACTTTCAATAATAATAGTCAGCTCTTAATGATAATGGACATAAATAAGAAGCTCGACACACTTCTTATTTCCATATGATTTAAAGTCTCTTCAATTGATGAATGTCTCACTCAACCATCATGGTGCCTTCAAGAGAAGTTACAACAATCAATGTCTGATCAAGCAAGCTTAGAGAACACAATAAGGGATTTGAAGGTGAAGGAATGCAAAAAAGGATGCACAAATAAGTCACATGGACTGTTGACAATATGTGCCAAAAGATGTGGTCTCATCGAATACAATAATTGCAAGATATCCACAAAATGGATCTGTCGAAAGACTTTAGATTGTAGTTTCAACTTGTGTGACACAGATCATTTAATACAATGCAACAACTTTAATGGACACACAAACAAGTCATGTGAACTCTATATTTATAGAAAGATCGCTATCTATGTCAATTTATGAGTACATTCAAAACATCAACATTTGCAATGATTACTTATATTGATAAAGAGATTGGGGCCCATACCTTTTTTCTTTTCATTTGTAGTCAAAGCAATCTACAAGATCAGTGTATTACTTGAAAAATTGAAAGTGAAATCACATCACATAAAAAATTGTTGAAATAATCATTACCCCAGAATAAAAGTACAATATAGTACTATGTGCAAGAGAACTAATTAAAGGATACACCGTTTGTCAAAGGAAGATGATCAACTGAAACCTAACAAGACCCAATGTTAAAACTAATGAACCTAACTAACAAGAGATTTTTGCTCAAACCAATGAAATCTTTCAGCGATTGCACTTGCCATGCCTATTTCTTTTTCCTTGATTTTTTATTTCACAGAGATATTTAATCCAATAGTCAAAGTAAGTTAAATGCATTTGTAAAAAATGTGCTAAGAAGCAAAGACTTTACAACCCCATCTAGAGCATTAATCAATATTATATAAAAAACAAATATTTTACAGTCCTGCATGAATCGATATTATATCAATAGAAACAAAAAATTTATATTTCTATCTACTGCATGAAATAGAGGTGAACATAAACAAAGATTGTGGGTTCGAGCCCCACGGTGGGCACCAAAAAGTAAGCCAAATTTAAATCTCATACCAACATGATCAACACACAAGGGAATTAGTCAAGTTAGCAAAGACAAATCAAGCTCCCTATGAAATTCTTGATCACATTAAGATAAGAAAATATGACAATAAAATCACACAAAGAAAGCATAAAAGCATGTAAACCTATCTAAAATAGACCAAACCTCAATCCCAATTGGTGTTCCTTTGATGTGAAAAGAGAGCCCTTTCCAAATCCATTGTGATGAGATTCCAATGATAATGAATAAGACTTCAAAATGTGATGAAACGCCAGATGAGTGATGAAGATGAATGTGTGTATAGTGAGAATGCTAAGATTGTGGATGGATTGTGGAGTAGAAGTGCCTTGTATTTATAGGTTGAAGGGTTGAAGAATGGAGAGATGGGAGGAATGTGGGACTAAAGGAGATTCAATAAGATTTGGACACTTGTCTCAATCCTAATGGGTGAAGTTGGAGCACATTTTGGAGAATGTGCATAGTTAATGCATATGGTTAAGGATTTGAGAGGTGTAAGAGAGATTAATGCATGTGTAGGAGGCTTTAAATGAATATGGTTGAGATATTTTGGAAGGAAATTATTTGAGCAAGAAAGTCAAATAAGTGGAGTTAATGAAGGAATATTCCCTTAGAATATTCCTTTGTGAGGGAAAATGAGATAATTAGTTAATAAAAAAAATTGATTTTCATGTGCAAGTGGGTGGGTTAGTTAGGGGTTTAGGTTTGACCCAGGTTGAGTCAAAAGCTAGAGGATGGATAATGATGGTTAGGGGTTAATTAATTCAAATTAATTAATTTGAAGGAATTAGGGGATTTGACATTTGATTTAATTAATTTGATTTATTAAATCAAATGAGAGGACTTTTAGGACTTTAATTAAATAAATTGATTTATTTAATCAAATATAATGCACATTAGTGAATTAATTCAAATTAATTAACTTGAAGGAATTAGGGGATTTGACATTTGATTTAATTAATTTGATTTATTAAATTAGATGAGAGGACTTTTAGGACTTTAATTAAATAAATTGATTTATTTAATCAAATATGATGCACATTAGTGAATTAATCGAATAAATTAATGTATTTGATTAATAGAAGAAATGATTTTAATTCGAGCGTTTATATTTTCCCCTCTTTGAAACAATGTACCAATTACATTGGTTCAAGGAATAACACTGTTGAGATCAAAATTCAAAAATTTCCTAATTTTTTTGGATGCCCCAATGTTTCCCTAGTGGAAATAAGTACACTGGTACACTGCCCCCTCAAGAGATTGGGCGAAAAGTTTGATTTTAGAGTCGATCTCATGACAAAGAGGTTCAGGATGGATGTATGGATGATAAGGGGTTGTGTGGTGGATGGTTCAGTTGATATGCTAGGTCCTTGAGAGACCACATTTTGAGGTGTTATAGATGGTGTAGTGATTGATTGTGTTGTTTGGATTGGTGCCACCTCGTGTTGCGATATTAGTGGCATGCTTGGAGGATTTCGTATGTTGATTTGTTTCAGGATTAGAGGATTGTTTTGATTTGGTTGATTGATGATTGGTAAAGGGGGTTGCCCCAAACCAAGGATTGGTGTAGGTGTTTATGGTAGAGGGGGAAATGGTGGGAAGATGGGTGGTGTGTTTCCTTGAGAAAGTGATGATGAGGGATCAAAGATTCCCCCTTGTCCTTGTGAAGTCATGGGGAGAGAGACTTGTGTATCAAGAGAACATGCCAGTGATGCGGCGAAAGTGGATGGATTGTTGGTGTCATGAAAGATGAGTGGGACATATCGATGCTTTGGATCTTGAGGATCGGTATTCGATAGACCCAAGATGGTTTTTGCATCTAAGTCTTAGTTATTCACAAGGGGATGTGTTTGAAGAGCGTGAAATAATGAACTTCCCTTGGTAACCATAGGTTGACTTGGAGCATGATATGATGTTGGTTGTATGATGGGATGGATGATGTTTTGGAAAGAAGGTGTGAATGGTACTGGTGGCATAATGCCAAGATATTTTTCCACAATAGTGCTTACATCATAATCAGAAGGGAGTTTAGCCCCTTCCTTTGCTAATGCTACTATGTATTATGAAGGATTAAGTCTTATAATTGTGTTGACAATCTTGTGGTTATTAGGATTTTGAACTATCTCCATGATTTTGTCTTGAGTCATTCCTAGGACATTGTTGGTAACATCCTCCACTTTGCAACCTCCCTCTTGAGGATCTTGTGGTAGTTGAGGAAGGTTGAATGGGGGATTGTTAGATCCGATGGGGTTGATTTCAGGTGCAGTTTGACTCAAGTCACTTGAAGTGGATGTTTCTTTGTTTGCTTCCATGTTTTTCTTGTGTTGAGATATAGTTTGGACCATAAAATAAGGATCAACTTTCAAGAATATGGGAGGTGAACCTCTAACTCCTTAGGTTGGTCTAAACTTTAGGTACAAAAAAGAAAATCTAAGATGTTAAGGATCAAATGGTGGTGATGAGATAAATGAAAGATGGATGATGTGAATGATTGAACTCTTAAGAAACCTTGGAGGGATACTAGACTTTAGGACGTTTTGGATTTTTTGACTTTGGATTTGATTTGGATTTTGGATAATGAATTCTAAACCCAAAGATGTTGGATGTTATCTTGGAATAAACCTGTCCACAAGGTGATAATTTAAATAAGTGTATGAAGAAGGATTCATCCACACACACTTAGCCAAACAAGATGATTTTTTATTTGAAGGATTTGCTAAAAGTCTAGCATGAAGGATTTTTTCCAAGAGTTGTTTGTGAGATGGGATTTGATTGATGTTTTGGGGATGGATGAAAGTGTTGATTTTGATCCTAAATGAACCTAGAGAGACTTTTGTTTACAATACCTAGGTATTGAAGAACATGCTATACTTCTGAGAAAATTTCAACCCTACAAACTGAGATACTGAAAACGTTGGAAAAGAGCTCAATTTTGACAATAATAGAATGAGTACAAGTTTGGGTTGTCCTTTGATGCATGTTTGTAAAATTTATAGAGCAATCTTTCTCTAACTTGATAAAGCATAGACTAATGTTTCTTGAGATTTCTTGGACAAAGACGTTTGTGACGATTGATAGACTTTGGTTTTGGGACTTTGATCTTGCAGGAAATCATTTGAACAAACACGTGTGGGGTTCAATTTGTCTTTTATCTTTGCTTAATGGATTCTTTTTACCAAAAACACTTTCTTGCTTAGCTTTTCAACTGAATGTCTATGACTCAATTTATTTTCATCCCACAAGGTCCATTATGTGGAAATCAAGAGAATCAAGGCAATAGTTCCCTAATGTTTACTTTAGAGAGAGCTTATTAAGATATAGGCAAAAATATTTAGTAGCCTCTAAGAATAGAATCCTTAGGGACAAGCAGTAATACTTGGACTTTTCAAAGGTATTTTCTATTTCTAAAGGGTTTGTGTGAATGGTTATCTTATACCTACTCAAAAATAGACAAACAACCCAATGTTAGTCCTCAAACACCTCTAAAACAATCATTCCCCATGTAATTCATCTAAATGCAATAAACAAGAAAACAAAGATTGAATATCAAGTAAAAGCTTATTGAAATCCTATTTAAAACACTCAAACTAGTATCCCATGGGGGAATTGGTGCTCCTTTGATGTGGAAAGTAGCCCTTTCCCAATTCCTTGAAAGCTTTGATGATGAACAATGTGATCCTTGGTGAAATTTGCAATAACCTAGCTATGGTGATGAAATGCTATGAAAACCTTGATGAACAATGGATGAACTTGCATAAAATCTATACATAGTGACTTTGCCTAAAGTTGTGGATCCAAAATCAATAGAAGAGCTCTCCATTAATAGAAAAGAAGGATGGAGGAATGAAAGATATGAAGAATGTGGGACTAAACATAAGCCAATGGCATTGTGCCATTTGTCAACATGCTAGTGGAGAAAGGTGGAGCACATTTTGATCAATGTGCAAATAAATGCAATTAGGTGGAATTTTGAAATTTGAAAGTTGGCTTGTGGAGGAAGAGATGGAAGAAGAGTTAATGCCACTTGGCTCAAGAAAAAGGACATGTAAGAGGCTTAAATTCCATGTTGGAGGACAAGTCCTTTTGGGAGGGAGATTTCAAAATGAGGGAATATTCCAAATAAATGCCATTTTGAATGAAATAGAAGAATTGATAAATTGATTTACTTGTGCAAGTTGCAAAATCTAGAGGATTTGATGGATTAGAGTTAGAGTTAATTAGGATTTAATTAACTTAGATGGAGATTAGTTTGATTTGACATTTGACTTAGATTTTTGAATTTATTTAGATCAAATGGGAGGAATAATGAACATTAGATTTAATTAAATAATGTTTGATTTATTTAATTAAAAGGGATGATGTTAGATTTAATCAAATAAAGGTTAATTTATTTAATTAAAGGAATATGACTTTAGAATTTAATTAAATAAAATGATTTATTTAATCAAAAGAGGAACATTAGGATTAATCAAATAAAATGATTTATTTAATTAAAAGAAGATGATGATTTAATCAAATAAAATTGATTTATTTAATTAACAGAGGAAATATGATGAATTTAATTAAATAAGGGTTATTCAATTAAATGGTTAATAAAGGAGTGATTCAGAGGGAATTGATGTTAGTAAACTAGGATCATGTGCATGAGATCAATCAGTATAATTTGAACGTCTACATTTTGCCCCTCTTTGAAGTAATGTACCTGCTGCATTGGTTCAAAGAATAAACTTGTTGAGATCAAAATTCATTATTTTTTTATTTTTTTAGATACCCCACTACTACCCTAGTGGAAGAATTACGCTGGTATATTGCCCCCCGAGAGATCAGACAAAAAATTGGATTTTTGGGTGATTTCTCAAAAAAAGAGAGGATAAGCTACTTGACGGGTCCAAAAATGCTCTAGGATGCTAAAAACATGCCAAAATGTAGAAAAAGGATACAAAATGGGCCTCGATTGGGTAAAAATGGGGTTAGGGGCACAAAACCCTAGTTTGATGGCTAAAATAGGTCAAAAAACCCTAATTTTCATGCTTAAATAGCCTTCAAGGGGTCACTTTCAATTCATTTTCACATTCAGGCTTTGAGAATTCCTTCATTTTGAGCTCTGACCCTCGTGCAAAATGGCACAAAGAGTGCTTCCCCAACACATTTCTGAGTGAGTTCGAGTCTACTAGAGACGTCTAGGCGTAGGACCACCGGTATGTTATCCTAACCCAACCTTTAATTTTGATTTTTTGTGCACATTTATTATATTTTGAAGGGTTAACTTGTCCAACCTCACTATATAGCAATGCTAAAAGTGCATAATCAACAACGTTAAGCTCTAAATCGCACCACTATTGTGACTTGCGACACCGCATCACAGTTTAGGTTTTAGGTTGCAAATTCCAAAGGGAAATGCCATTGCATATGGCGAATGGTGACGCCACGCTTCAATTAGGTTTTAGGGTTTTAGGTCAAACAGGCCCACACATGCAAACAATGATGCCGTGGCTTGGTTTTCACTTTGGGGGGTCTAGTGTCATTTGGAGTTTTCAAAGAGTGACACCTTTGCAAATAGCAACGCATTTGCTGTTTTAGTGCCGAAAACTTCAAATGGGGTCCAATATTTTTATGAAACTTGACGCTATGGATTTATGGGTGCAAGAGGATAGAGAGCCAGTGCATTCACGCAAGTACCCACCCTTGGTATTGAGTAGATTGAGCAGATTACACGAGTTACTACAAGAGCACTTTGGTGTGATCAACATTTGGTACATTGCTTACGCACCCACTGTGAGGACCCACCTAGCTATGATGACTGCGTTGTAGAGAGGTGGCATAGTGAGACCTCATTGTTTCATCTTCCCACCAGCAAGGTGACTATCACATTAGAGGATGTTTGGCGCATCTTGCGATTGTCAATTCACTGCGAGAGAGTTATATATGACATGGATGCCGACACAGATGCATGCTACAAGATCTTGAGGATAGATGAGATCGTATTTACCGAGGGTTAGATCGATCTTGAGTATTACAAAGGTCAGGTATCAAATTTTTGGTTAGTTGTGGCCGTGATCATATCAAGACTAGTAGCTCTAGATCGACAATGTCAATATTTGAGTCTGGGATAGCATCTAGCTTGGGAGCAAATGCTATTCAGGAGGACCTATTTTTCTTGGGGATCAATGATGCTGGGTTCTTTATATCATGATTTGCATGAGTTTTCCTATTGTGACAACAAAGCGATTAGTGTCAGCGTCACACTTTTACACATTTGGGTGTGGGAGCACTAAGCTGTGCTTTGACCAAGGGTTATAGTGGTCGATGTTGAGCCCGATGACCCAACAATTTGTAGGTACAAGGGCAGCCTCACTTTCAAACATACATGACATGTTAGCCTACCTCACTGGTGGAGGATTTTGGATGAGATGATAGTGTTCACCTGGAGACCTTGGTTATAGATGCTGACTTGGTACGACGACGTATAGTAGTTATTCTATGCCAGGTATGATAGACCGATGTAGGGGTGTGAGCACACCATCATCGAGTGCTACTTGCCAGATAGGGTAGCCCAACAGTTCGAGGATACCTAGGATAGGCTAGATGATCAATACATGGCTATCTTTGCTCGGTCCACTAGAGAGACCATATGGGATAAGATAACCCCAACATCAAATGCAGTCGACAATTTTAGACAACTTGTGGCTAGGTCATGGGCCTTTGATCAAGGACAGGTGTATCCAAGCACCACACATGCCTATGATGATTCGTTCAGGCCTCTAGTTTGATTGATATTTATAGGGGTAGCACTTCCATGATGGAGACCTAGAGGCCAGGCAGCAGGGCGAGGATGAGCAAGATAGGTCCCAGGAGCACCTAGAGGGGGAGGCAGAGGAGGAGGAGGTAGAGGAGATGGAGGTAGAGGTGGAGAAGTAGGAGGCAGAGACAAAGGTGGATGTAGAGGGGGACAACCTCCTTTCCAGCCAGATCAGAGAGACCAACAACCACCACTAAGAGACCAACAACCACCGCAACCACCTCAACCACCACAACCTGATCTGAAAGATGTCTAGATACAACAACTATAGGGGAAGATATGGGGGCTATAGGTATAGGTGTAGGCTATTACAACAGAGAGGGACCAGGCCAGACAGTAGGTCCCAGGCCCTCACGGTAGAGCGAGATCAATAGAGATAGCAGTGATAGACGACATAGCTGCAGCTAGCCTAGGAGGTTGGAAGGCAACAACAATTAGAGAGTATGGCTACTACATCATAGGGTAGGATAGTACTAACACAGATGTACCAAAATGCTATGAGAGAGGCCGAGTATTATAGGCTACATTATCGATAGGCAGTGCCTTCAACAGCTCGGGTGCTAGAGTTTTCTCAGTAGACAGGGTATAGGCAGGACTAGCCAGAGAGGAAGGAGGGCGAGGGGAGCAGCCACCAGGGCTAGCTCACACAATTTTTATCAGCACTTTGATTCTTTTTGAGATCCACAGGCTCCATTTTTAGATAGCCCCATGGGAATTTGTATACATTGATTGATACACATACATATTTTGATCCTGATTTGTACCATGATAGTTAAACTTTTTTGATATATATGATATGATGTGATTGATTTGTTATGAGATGTGTCTATTTAATTATACATTATGGATGGATGTATTTAATATTCTATATGTGATGTGATTCTATATGTCATGATGTGATGTATGATTATGCAGATGCTTATGGATGTCATGGATGCATTTCTTTTTCAATATATTTTCTATGCACTTTTATGAAGATGTTGTATGGAGTATGAATGCAAATGATTTTAATATGCCTAGACTAATAGATCTATATTATGCCCCTAATGGATGATGTTATGCTTATGAGATATATGAGATGTTATGACATGCTCTTTTCTTTTTCAGTATCTTTTTCATGTATGATATGATGATGCATGTATGGATGATATGATGATGCTTATATGATTATGCAATGGATGCAAATGTATTATGCATATATGGATGATATGATGATGCTTATATGGATGATATGATGATTCTTTTATGGATGATATGATGATGCTTATATGGATGATATGATGATTCTTTTATGGATGATATGATGATGTTTTTATGATTATGCAATGGATGCAAATGTATGATTTATGAGATGCTTAGAATAACCAATCTATATTATGCAATGATCAAATGCAATACATGTGAGATGATTAGTGTTTTCTATATGATATGATATGGATGATATGCAACATGTTGATGGTTTTTGGATGTAGGATGGATGCATTGGTGATGTTTTTGATTAACTATCATGGTACCGTGTTAGCATGGAGAGAAGAAAGAAGAAATGAGATGATGACAAGAGGATCCAACAAGTCCACGATCTACGAGACTTTATTAGAGATGCTGATGATGATGATGATGTATTGCTTATCAGGAATTGGGATTTTAAAAGGGCGTACTTACCTTATGTTTGATAACAAATGTAGGCATGATGCATCAAGGTATACAAAACTAGGATGGAATTGTACCTAGTATGATGAACTTTGAATCAACAATCAGATAGGAGTACTCCTGTTCACACCTGGCATACAAAACCATATTTAGAATGCAGTTTATTCAATTCAAACATCTCAGAGAAAAACATAGAAAGGAAAGCCTTCCTATGTGGTCAACAAGATACCTGAAACACCCTCCCTACAAACCAAACAAAGCACATATGACCAAACATCTTGGTTTTTGAAAGGTGTCCTATTATCTGAGATAATGGCTTGAGGGACACCATAGTGGAAAATTAGGTAGTTTAGGATGAACTTGGATATATGCTTTCCTATGATATAGGTCATGGGAATGGCCTCCACCCACTTCGTGAAGTACTTCATGGCGGTAATGATGAAATTATGTCCATTGGATGAGGTGGGGGTAATTTTTTTGATGAGATCGAGCCCCCATTGTGAAAAGGGCCAAGGTGTAATGATTGGGTGGAGCTCTTGAGCTGGTGCATGGATGAGATCCCCATGCTTCTGACATTACAAACACCTCCGGACATAGTCGCAAGTTCTCTTTCTATTGTAGGCCAATAGTACCTAGTCTTCAGTAGTTTCTTCGCCAAGGTCATACCACTTGAATGTGACCTACAAATGCCATTGTGTACCTTGGTTAAAGTATTCAAAGCTTCCTCAACATTTAGGCATCGTAAAAGGGTTCTTTCAATACTCCTATGGTATAGGGTGTCTCCTAAGATAACAAAGTGGGATGACTTCTTGAGAAATTTTCTTTTAAGGTTTGGGGTGATAGCAGTGGGGAGGACTCCTATTCTCAAGTAGGTGTATATATCATGATACCAGGGATCATCGGGACCAGCGATTTTACACAAATTCAGACTCTAGTACCTCCATTGCTGGTACAAGAAGCTGCTCTACAAGAAATTCTTGCTTTGGAACATTGCGTGGGATATCTAGTAGTGATCCAATTGTTGCCATAACATCCACTACTCTATTATTTTCTCTTGGTAGCTGCTCAAATGTGATATCAATGAAGGACTCTTTGAGGCTTTCCACTAGTTTCTTGTATGGAGTCAACTTGTCATCCTTCATTTGGTACTAGTTATTGACTTAGTTGATGATAAGGTGCAAATCTCCATAGACCTTGAGTGACATGATTTGCCATTGTATTGCAATTCTCAGCCCTATGACAAGAGCCTCATATTCTGCAATGTTGTTTGTGCTCGAAAAAGATAGCTTGTAGGATTTGGGTATGCAATCCCCTTGTGGTGTAATGAAGAAGACTCCTGTCCTAACCCGTGTTGTGTGTAAGATCCATCAAAGTACATTTTATAGTGATCTTCTACACTTACGTTAAAGATGGACTCATCGAGGAACTCTGATATGAGTGGATTCTCTGAATATATCAGTGCTTTTGCTAGTTGATCTGTAATTGCTTATCCTTTAATAGCCTTTCATTCTACATACTCAATGCCATGTTCTGTCAAGATCATAACCCATTTAGCTGTTCACCCTATGAGCATTGCTTTAGAAAGCAGATACTTGAGAGGGTCTATCTTTGCTATGAGTTTTATCTAGTGTTCCAACATATAGTATCTAAATTTCTATGCTGCGAACACGACTGCTAAGCAAGCCTTCTCAATAGATGTGTAATTTAGCTCATGTCCCACCATGGTTCTACTGATGTAATAAATAGCTCTCTTTCCCATTTTCATGTTGTGCTAAGAGAGCACCAAGGGCTACTACTATTGCTGATATATACAGGATCAAGGTCTTTCCTAGAATTGGTGGCATAAGAACTGGCGGTGTGAGCAAGTACTCTTTGATCTTATTGAAAGCCTGGTCACATTTCTTGTCCCATTTGTATGCTACCCCTTTGTGGAGTAGATGAGATTATGGGATATCCTTATCTGCTAGTTATGCTATGAATTTACGGATGGATTGGAGTATTCCCTACAAAACCCTTAACTATTTCAATGTCCTTGGTGCCTCCGTCTCTCGAATTGCTTTGACTTTGGTAGGGTCTATCTCGATTCCTCTCATGGATACAATGTACCCTAGTAACTTGCCTGATTGTACCCCGAAGACACACTTTTTGGATTGAGTATGACCTTGTACTCTTCTAGCCTATCAAAGATGGAGCTTAGAGCTAGTATGTGATCTTGATGTTTCTTTGACTTGGCAAATATGTCATCCACATAATCTTCCACAGTTTTGTGAATCATATCATGGAAGATTAGTGTCATGACCCTTTGGTAGGTAGCTCTTGCATTTTTCAACCCAAATAGCATCATATTCCAACAATATGTCCCTCATGGACAAGTGAAAGTTGTCTTGTGTTGGTCTTCCTTAACTATCATGATTTGATTGTACCCTGAGAATCCATCCATTAGTGATAGCATTTCATGTCCCGCTATCATATCCAAAATCATATCAATGTTTGGGAGAGGAAAGTCATCCTTGGGACATGCTTTGTTCAAATATTTGAAGTCAATGTGGACGTAGATGCCCCCAGTGGGCTTTGAAATAGGTACAAGATTTGAAACCCACTTTGGATAATCAATCGACCGTATGAAACCAGTGTCAAGGAGCTTTTGTAAATCCATCTTGACCAATAATGCTATTTGTGGATGCATCTTTCTTAGTTTTTGTCTTACTAGCTTTGCTTCTAGGTATATAGCTAGGTGGTGAACCACAACTTCTGGATCAAGCCCAAGCATGTCAGCATAGGTCCATGTAACGTTTATCTTTCTTTCTCTTAGAAACGAAGCTAGGAGTTCCTGTTCTTCTGTTAAGAGTGATTCTGCATAGAAGGTGATATGTGGTGTTTCTTTTGTTCCCAAGTTGACTGGATTGCACTTCTCTGCTAAAACTGCTGACTTCTCCTGATGAATAGCACTAAGGGGAAGATTGAATCCCTCATCCTCCGGAACCTCAAAGAGGTTTTCACCATTGGATGTGTCCTTTTTTTATACTATTTTTGGGTCTGAGAGTGCCATAGTGTGGTTTTCACTCAAAGAGCTAGATATTATTCTTAAATTTTCACTTTTGTGACTGAAGGATTCAATCACTTCCCCATAATAGGCATGTGTGTCAAGGTTAATGTCAAATCCAAATTTGTGATCTCCATATGGTATCATATCCCACAATCCCATGAATTATGAGAGAGCCTCATTTTTTTCGAATGTGTTTAGAATGGGTGGTCCTCGTTGGTCGTAATTGATGAGTTGGGGATAAACTAAGTTCAGCTCATGGGTTTGATTGTTTGACTCAAAAGATAGGGTACTAATCATGAGAAGGGAGGAATCCTCAAATAGCATGGGTAAGTCAGTTTTAGGGTCCTCGTCACACACATTGGTTATGTCAAAGGTATAGTTGTCCAAGGGCAGACCTATGGATACTAGAAACTGAGGGGATGCTTTGAATTTTCTAATTGAGGCACCTTTGCCAAGTATGGTTACCTTTAGAGGGGCACATCCGAACCAAGATTTCTCATACGCTTCTTAGAAATGAGAGGTACCAGAAGCCCATTGTCATTCAGTCCAAGTTTCTTGTTTCTGTTATAGCCCATACCAAGCATCATTTGTAGTCTTTTGCTGCTATCATCCATAGGAAGATCAAGCATGGGCCTTTCATCTTGGTATAACAAACTTGATATGTCTTTTTCATTTACCACTTCTCGACTTGGGTCTCCCCAAAATTTGAATATGGAGGGGTCTGCTTTAAAGGTTTGGGATGATGTTTCAATTGGTTGGGGCTACCCACGAGACCTAGGAGATTGACGTAACTCTCCCACTATGAAAGAAATTTTCTTCATTCTGTAATCCCCACACCCATTGTCTTGGATAATGACTTTGATTTCAGAGATGTCGGGAATGGTGGGTGTCTTTGTCTCAGAAGTGGAGGCTAAAGTAGCTGGGTCTACATATGGGGTTGCAGGGCCTTCATCATTCTTTGGGACTTGAGGGATATTATAGTACTTTGCTTCTAGATTCTTGCAATAATAAAAGAGCTCGGGATCACCATAGACCATGACGTCTTGATTTTGGTAGGGAAATTTGACACATTGATGGAAAGTAGATGCAACTGCTTGCATCCCATGGATCCATGGATGCCCTAGGAGAATATTATAAAGTAAATCAAGGTCAAGGACCTGGCATGTGGTTTCCATGATGGATGGCCCTAATTGAATAGGGAGTTGAATAGTGCCTTGAGAAACTCTTTCTTGATCATCATATGCCCTGATTGTTATACCTTTACCTTTTTCAATTGAATCCTCAAAGAATCCTAGATTCTTTACTAACTTGAGTGACCAAATGTTTAGACCTGCACCCCCATCCACTAAGACCCTTTTGAATTTGTTTTTATGGACCAAAAATTCAAGATGGAGTGTGCAGTTATGAGATGGTTGAGTGGGGAAGTCCTGATCATAAAACATTAGGAGATGCGGGGTGGTGAGGTGTTTGACCATAGCTTGGAATTGGTCAGCATCAAGATCCACAGAGACAGTGGATGAAGCCAATGCTTCCTCTAGGATTTTTCTATGTGCGGGTGAGATCTTCAGTAACTCCATGATGGAGATATGAGCAAGGGTTCTTTTCAACTGGTCTAAGACATTATAACCATTGGGAATAGATTTCAGTTTTGAGGTGGATTCCCTAGGTGGTTGTGATGATCTATCAATGGTAACTTTTCTGCCATGTGTGGTGACTCCACAATTAGCTTTGGCTCCCTTGACATTAACAACAGTGACCCATTCATCTAGGGATGCGACAACATGATTGTAAACATGGTTTACATTTCCATACTTTGTCTTTCCATGGTTATTCCCTTTATTGTGATCCGACATCAGATTCGTGTATATTTTAAGGTCTTGATTTCCTATAGGTTGTTCAACATTTATGACTTTGTCATCGATAAGGTCTTGAATAAAATTTTTCAATCTCATGCAATTGGCTGTCATGTGCCCTTTGATTTTATGAAAATAACAAAGGTGGTTTTCATTGTACCATGGTGGTTTCACTTGGGGCTCTTGATAATTCTGGTAAATGAGAATTTTGATGAGATTCTCATTTACCAAATTCTTCATGATGGATTTGATTGATTCCTCAAGGGCAGTGTATTTTCGCTAGGGGGGATATTTGTTCCGTGGGAGTGACCCCCCTTGATTATTAAAATTGTTGACCACTTGATTATTGGGTGGTTGTTGTGATATTGTGTTGGCTTGTGTGTTTTTCGATTATTTCCTTGCAGTTGTTGGCATGATTGGGTGTTTTTCCTTGGGGCATTGATGACCACTTTGGTGTCAACGAAACCATCATTAGTGACATTCTTGTTCTTTTCCCATGTGTGAGGTTTTTCATTGTAGCTGGTTGATGGGTGGTTATCTTGATATTATTGATATGTGGGTGTCCCCCCTTGTGCAATAAGGGCTCTTTCGATGTTGAGCGCCTTGGGGATCAACTAGTCGTATGTGGTGACGCATTGCATTTTTAGATGGAAAGATAAGGTTTTATCAAGATTGGAAATGATGGTGCAAATTTGTTGTTCCTAGGGCATGGTCCACTTGCTCCTATTGGCCTTGGATTGCCATCCTTGTAAGAAGGATGTGAATGTTTCCCCCTTAGCTTGTTTGAGCGTAGATAGTTCCTCTAGGCTAACATCCATGCCAATTTTGAATGCATAGTTTTGTATGAATGCATCCATAGTTTCCTTGAAATTTTTGATTCCAAGAGGAAGATGAGAAAACCATTCCATTGCTGGGCTAGCCAAGCTTTGCAGGGATAGTCATTGTATGCAACTTCCATGCAATGTACCTGGAATTCCCTGATGTGATCTTCAGAATTACTCGTCCCACAATATTTGTCAAATTTAGGGATTTCAAACCCTTTTGGGAATGACACCATCGCAAGGATTCTATTGAATGGATAGGGGCACAAATTGCTTGGTGTTTTTTTTGTTTTCCTAGATTGGAGATCTAACACTTGTTGCGAGAGCAATTTAATTTGTGTCGTCACATCATTTTGCGGATCAGGAGGTGGAGTGAACATTTTTTGAGGTGGTTTGATGGCTTGAGTGATGGGTAGGGTGTTTTGTGTGTTTGTGGGAGGTTGTTGCAAGTTTTTTTGTGTGATCAATGCTTGTTGATATGCCTGAAATTGCTATTGTGCCAACAATGCTTGTTGTTGGTCTTGTTGCTGTTGTGCCAACAATGCTTGTTGTTGGTCTTGCTACTGTTGTGCCAACAAGGCTTATTGTTGGGATGCTTCTTGTTGCACTTGATACTATTGCAAGGCTTGTTGATATGCTTGCTACTAAGCTTTTTGCTATTGTGCTTGCTATTGTGCTTATGCTTGATCTTGTTGGGCTAGATATTGGGCTTGTTCCTAAGCTTGATATTGTTGAGCAACTTGGGCAACCTATGCAGCTTGAACAACTCGTGCAGCTTGGGTGGCTTGTTGTTGTTGCAATAAATCTTGGGCTTGAGTAGCCTGTTGTGCTTGTTGTGTGGCTTGTTGTGCCTACGCTTGTTGAGCAGCTTACTGTGTAGCTTGCATAGCTTGTTGATTTTGAAATTGTTGATGTGCCTTTTGATAGGCTTGTTGGGTAGCTTGCAATGTCATGCTATATTGGTTTGCCATATTTGGTTTTGGTGGTGGTGGTGGAGGATTCAGAATGGTGTGAGATGTTGTGATGAGAGGTGCTATTGGATTGATTTGTGTGGTAGATGGCGCGATTGATATGATAGGTCCTTGGGAGACCACATTTTGAGGTATTTGGGGTATTATAGATGATGTGTTGATTTCTTGTGTTGTTTGGATTGTTTCCACCTGTTGTTGAGATATCGATGGCATGATGGTTTGATTTATGATTGGGGGATTTTTTTAATTTTATTGATTGACATTTGGTAAAGGGGGTTTCCCTAAACCGAGGATTGGTGTAGATGTTAGTGGTAGAGGTGGAAATGGTGGGAAGATGGGTGGTGTGTTCCCTTGATGAAATTATGATGATGAGGGGTCAAAGATTCCCCCTTGTCCAAATAATCTACCTTCTCCTTGTGAAGTCATGGGGAGAGAGACTCGTGTGTTAAGAGGATATGTTGGTGTCATAGAGAAATGGGATGGATTGTTGGTGTCATGAAAGACAAGTGGAATGTATGGGTGTTTTGGATCTAATGGGATGGATTGAACCAAAATGGTGTTTGCATCCAAGTCTTGGTTGTTTACAAGGGGATGTGTTTAAAGAGCATGAAGCAATGAGATCCCCTTGTTGACAATAGGTTGAGTTGGAACAAGAGATGACATGGGTTGTGGGATGGTTTGAGTGATCCTTTGAAAGGAGGGTGTGAATGAGACCAGTGGCATAATCCCAAGACATTTCTCCACAATAGTACTTACGTCAAAATTAGAAGGGAGTTTAGCCCCTTCTTTTGCAAATTCTAGCATGTATTGTGAAGGATTAAGTTTCATCATGGCATTGATAATTTTGTGAGTCTTGGGATTTTGGACCATTTTGATGATTTCATCTTGAGTCATCCGAAAGACATTGTTGGTGATGTCCTCCACTTGGCCACCTTCCTCTCGAGGATCTTGTGGTATTAGAGGAAGATTGGGTTGGGGATTGCTAGATCCAATGGGATTGATTTTGGGAGCGGTTTGACTTAAGTCACTTGAAGTAGATGTTTCTTTGTTTGTTTCCATGTTCTTCTTGTGTTGAGATCTAGTTTGGACCATAAAATAAGGATCAATTTTTTGGGAATGTGGGAGGTGAACCTCTAACTCCTTGGATTGATCCAAACTTTAGGTACAAAAAGAGAAAGTCTAAGATGATAAAGATCAAAGGGTGGTGATGAGAAAATGAAATATGGGTGATGTGAATGATTGAACTCTTAAGAACCTTGAAGGAGATGCTAGACTTTAGGACTTTTGGATTTTGACTTTGATTTGGTTTGGATTTGATTTTGGATTTGATAATGAACTCATAAAATCCAAGAGGTTAGATGTTGTTTTAGAATAAATTTTCCCACAAGATGATAATTTAACTAAGTTTATGAAGAAGGATTCATCTACACACACCTAGTCAAAGAAGATGATTTTGATTTGATTCAAAGGATTTTCCCAAAGTCTAGTATGAATGATTTTTCCAAGATTCTAAGAGTTTTTTGTGAGATGGCTTTTGATTGATGTTTGAGGATGGATGAGAGTGTAGATTTTGATCCTAAGTGAACCTAGAGATACTTTTGTTTACAATACGTAGGTATTGAAGACCATGTTGTACTTCCTATGTGAGAAACTCAAACCTTTGAAAAAGTCTTGGATTTTGACAATAGTAAAATGAATAAAAATTGGGATTGTTCTTTGAAGCACATTTGTATAAGTTGAAGACCAATCTCTCTCTAATTTCGTAAAGTGTTGAGAGACGTTTCTTGAGAGCTCTTGGACTAAGACTTTTATACTTTGGTTTTCAGATTTTGATCTTTTGGGAAATCATTTGGAACAACACATGTGGGGTTCAATTGTTTCTTTATCTTTTCTTAATGAGTTCTTTTTACCACTAACACTTTCTTGCCTTAGATTTTCAAACTAAATGTCTAATGTCCTAATTTCTTCTCATCCCACAAAGTCCATTATGTGGAAATCAAGGAAATCAAGGCAATAGCTCCCTAATGTTGAATTTAGTGAGAGAAAATTAGATATAAATCCAAATACTTAGAATCCTCTAAGGATAAAATCCCTAGGGAAAGTAATAGCACTTGGATTTTTTTCAAAGGTATTTGCTCCTCCTAAAGGGTTTGAAATTTTGAGGATTTTGTTGAATGTTTGTTTTTCAATGTTTTAGATCCAAGCAAAGTGTTTTTATTCCAAAATGATGCACAAACCTAGGATAGAGAGAGACAATATTTGTTGAATTCCCACTTGGATAAATCCAGCTATGCCTATTCTTAGCAGATGATTAGAAGCTTGACCACACTGGCTCCCCTCCATGACACACACTTCTTAGTTTAGTCAAGCTTTAGTTCTCATGAATCTCCCATGACGAACTTATCATCTCTACTAAAAACTGCAAAAATGTGTGACGGCTTCAAAATGACCGTTCTTGCACCAACAAATAGTAAGGATTTTGGCTTCTAAACAAATTGGTTCTTAGTCAAGGTGATCAGGGACATGGAACCTTGCGAGCATCCAACAAGCCAACAAGCCACTAAAGGATTTAATGAATCCTACTAGGGGCGCTTATACTTTTTAAGGTAGTACCCCGTTCTGAAAGACATTATACGGCTAAGGCCTACATACCATGAGGACTTGATAATTTAGTCTTATTGATTTGTATCTCGACCCAAGTGAAAAACCGGTTGGATTTACCTTCAAATTGGTCTTAGGTAGGCCCCTCTAAAGGTAAACAATAGTGAGCAAGCACATCCATAGTTTGATCAATCTTTGTTTGCGTGAATAAAGAAAGAACACATGCAATATACTCAACTCACACTAGCAAGATTTTTTCAATTTTAAAAGCCCAAATTGAAGTGTGGAGGCAATCTTTTAGACAACCTAATATCACCAAAATACTTTTAATTCTCAAGATCGTTGTAAAGCGTGAGAGAAGTGCATACGCCTTGTAAATGATATTAACTTGTAAAAAAGATTGCAAAGCATGAAAAACACATGTTCATTTTAACTTCAAAATCAATAATGGATTCATTTTATAGCACCAAGATGAAGTGTGAAGTTTTCTTGTTCAATTTTTAGACCCAAAACCAACTCTAGTAAGTTCCTAAAGTTCTTTTTAACCCTTTGATTGTTCTTTTTAAAACCCAAAATAAATTTATTTTGAGTCCTAAAACTTGAAGATAATAAAGCCTTAAAAATAGGATTATAATTGCTCCCAAAGTGTTTAAAAACACTTGCTTACAAATCATGAAATAATGTCATAAGAAGACTTCTCCTTGCTTCCTCCTTCCCTTCTTGATCACTTCAACCTACAAAAACTGATTAGCCTATAGAAAATAGAGCCACAAACAGGTTAGAAGTCAAAGGTGATCAATATAAAAAAGCACATGTTGAAATAAAACTAAAAATTGACCTTTTACCTCATTCTAGCGACACAATCCATGAAGGAATTGTAGTTTGAAGAAGGCCAACGGTGCTCTGGTGAAACCAACATCGCTTTGTGGAAAACCAGAGATCGTGATTGCGACGCAATTTTCACCTAGTGTCACACTTTGGAGTTTGATTGGTCTAGAATTAGGAGAATGAATACAACGTTGCGATTTGAAGCAACATCACTATATAAGGATGCTGGACTGATAGCGTCATTGTTTCCTACAAACACAAAAACTTTGTAAAACTACAAAATTTTGACCAAAAAATGTGTTAATTTCTCAAGATTCGCCCTCCTTCTAGCACCAAAATGTGAATGGTTATCTTAGACCAGCTCAAACATAGACAAACAAACCAATGTTAGTCCTCAAACACCTCTAAAACAATCATTCCCCATGCAATTAATCTAAATGCAATAAACAAGAAAACAAAGATTGAATATCAAGTAAAAGCTTATTGAAATCCTATTTAAAACACTCAAACCAATATCCCATGGGGGAATTGGTGCTACTTTGATGTGGAAAGCAGCCCTTTCCCAATTCCTTGCAAGATTTGATGATGAACAATGTGATCCTTGGTGAAATTTGCAATAACCTAGCTATGGTGATGAAATGCTATGAAAACCTTGATGAACAATGGATGCACTTGCATAAAATCTGTACATAGTGACTTTGCCTAAAGTTGTGGATCCAAAATCAATAGAAGAGCTCTCCATTTATAGGAAAGAGGGATGGGGGAATGAAAGATATGAAGAATGTGGGACTAAACATAAGCCAATGACATTGTGCCATTTGTCAACATGCTAGTGGAGAAAGGTGGAGCACATTTTGATCAATGTGCAAATAAATGCAATTAGGTGGAATTTTGAAATTTGAAAGTTGGCTTGTGGAGGAAGAGATGGAAGAAGAGTTAATGCCACTTGGCTCAAGAAAAAGGACATGTAAGAGGCTTAAATTTCATGTTGGAGGACAAGTCCTTTTGGGAGGGAGATTTCAAAATGAGGGAATATTCCAAATAAATGCCATTTTGAATGAAATAGAAGAATTGATAAATTGATTTACTTGTGCAAGTTGCAAAATCTAGAGGATTTGATGGATTAGAGTTAGAGTTAATTAGGATTTAATTAACTTAGATGGAGATTAGTTTGATTTGACATTTGACTTAGATTTTTGAATTTATTTAGATCAAATGGGAGGAATAATGAACATTAGATTTAATTAAATAACGTTTGATTTATAATTAAAAGGGATGATGTTAGATTTAATCAAATAAAGGTTAATTTATTTAATTAAAGGAATACGACTTTAGACTTTAATTAAATAAAATGATTTATTTGAGCAAAAGAGGAACATTAGGATTAATCAAATAAAATGATTTATTTAATTAACAAAGGAAATATGATGAATTTAATTAAATAAGGCTTATTCAATTAAATGGTTAGTAAAGGAGTGATTCAAAGAGAACTGTTGTTAGTAAATCAGGATTAGGTGCACAAGATCAATCAGTATAATTTGAACGTCTATAGTTTGAAATTTGATGACCTTGTTAAATGTTTGTTTTCAAGATTTTGGATCTAAGAAAAGTGTTTACTGACTCACACATTGCACAACCCTAGGATAGAAATGGCTATATTTGTTGAATTCCCACTTGGATTTCTCCAGCTGCGATTATTTAGAGCAGATGATTAGAAGCTTGACCACACTGTCTCCCCTCCATGACACTCACTTCTGTGGGTCAACCAGGCTTTGAGTTCTCATGAATCTCCCATGAAAAAATATTCATCTCTACAAAGAACCACAAGTATGTGGGGCGAGTTTAGAATGACCATTCTTGCACCAACAATTATTAGGGATTTTGGCTTCTATAAAAATTGGTTCTTAGTCAGGGCAATTGGGGACATGGCACCTTGCAAGCGTCCAACAAGCCACTAAAGGCTTTAATCAATCCTACTAGGGGCTCTTATAATTTTTATAGTAGTACCCCATTCTGAAAGACATTGTAGGGATAAGACCTACATACCATGAGGACTTGATAGTTTAGTCTTATCCATTTATATACCAGCAAGAGTGAAAAATTGATTGGAGTCACCTTTGAATTGGTCTTAGGCAGGCCCCTCTAACAGTAACAAAAGCGAGGGAGAACACTTGTAGTTCGACTGCCCAGTTTGTGTGAAGTGCAAGGAGGAAACAAACACAACATCTCTTTCTCACACTAGCATGATTTGTTCAATTTTAAAAACCCAAATTTGAAATGTGGAGGCAATATTTTAGACATCCTAAAGTCACTAAAATGCTTTTGATTCTCAAGATCTCCGTGAAGCGCGAGAGAAGTTCATACACACTTGAATGACAATATTTTGTAAAGAATATTACAAAACAAAGCTAACATAAAATTTTTTTAGTCCTTAAAGGAAATAATGAGTTCTTTTTATAGCACCAAAACCAAATGTTGAAGTTGATTGTTCAATTTTAATCCAAACTCCAAATTCTAGTAAGTATCTAAGGTTCAATTTTAACCAACTTGACAAAGCTTGAGTTGTAGGTTAATTTTAAGTCCAAATTGAATCTAGTTGGTCCTAAGAAATGAATTGCAAAATTTAAAGCCCTAGATCATCACATCCCTTGCTTCCTACATATGTGATGCTAGATTTCAAATTCGTCGCTTTGGGATTGTTAAATGTGGTGCTAAAAAGCGAAGGCGACACTTTGGTGAATGCAAAAGTGACGCTCTGTAGAAATAGAGAGCACGAATGCAATGGAATTACAAAAGTGACACTCTATAGCAAGAATGTAAGACAAAAGACAAAGAGTGCGTATGTAGTGGTAGATCAAAAGCGGTGCGAAAAAGGTGTACGTATGTGGCGTGACGTAGTGAATGCGGTGCTGTATATAAAAAGCGACACTCTGTGACATCACATTTGCAGAAAGGCAACATCACATTCCTGTACCCGCAAGAAATAGGAAAAACAATTGAAATTAAACATGTTAAGTTGATCAACCCTCCTTCTAGTGCCAAAATGTGAACACCAAACCTACACAAACTAACAAGATATCACAAAACAAGTGTCAAAAATGTTAGAAAGCTAATCTAGTGTTGTCTATGAAATTATTTAACCAAAATCACTAGAAAACATGAAATAACAAGAAATTGAACTAAATAAAGCATGTAATCTAAGTAAAATCAGCTAAACCTCCATCCCATAGGAGAGTGGTTCTCCTTTTATGTGGAAAGAAGCCCTTTCCCAATCCATTTGATAAGCTTGATGAAATGTGGATGATCTAAATATGAAAATGACTATAATCTAGCTAAATTGCTTGAAAATGATGAAAAGCTATGGAGTAAAATGCCTATAATGATAATGCTCTAAGTTGTGGATCCATATTGTGAAAAGGATGCCTCTATTTATAGAAGCCAAGGGTTGAAGAATGAGAGGATTTGATGAATGTGGGATAAAATGGGAGCCAATGAGAAAGTTCCAAGTGTCACAATTCTAATGGAGGAAGTTGGAGAACATTTTGGGAATTGTGTGAGTGGAGAAGGATGGAAGAGAAGTAAATGTTGTTGGTTGAGGATTTGAAATTGGTGTAAGAGGAATTGAATGAGATTTGAGAGGATGTAAGAGGATTTGAAAGGTTGTAAGAGAATTTATTGCATTTGTAAGAGGATGTGATAGATTTTTGAAAACCTTTGGAGGGAAATTGAATGAGAGGTGGTTGAGAGGAATATTCTTTAGAATATTTCTTTGTGAGGATAATTGAGGAATTAGATAAATTGAAGAAATTGATTTTATGTGCAACTTGGTTAGTTGACAATGAGTTGATTTAACTCTTGAGAAGTTAAAAGCTAGAGGATTTGATAATAATGATTAGAAAGCTGATTTAGGATTAATTAATCTAGAATTAATTAATTGGAGTGAATTAGGAGATGTGACATTTGATTTGATTGATTTTAATCAAATGAGAGGATTAAGAGAGGATTTAATTAAATGATTTGATTTAATTAAATATGATGAATAATTAGTTAGAAGAAGGGTGAATTAATCAATAAATTTAATTAAATAATGTTGATTATTCAATTAAATGATGAATTTGAAGTGATTTAGGACAAAA
Organism: Sequoia sempervirens; assembly: GCA_007258455.2. Taxonomy (NCBI): domain Eukaryota; kingdom Viridiplantae; phylum Streptophyta; class Pinopsida; order Cupressales; family Cupressaceae; genus Sequoia; species Sequoia sempervirens. Next base: position 11,711,633 of record VDFB02105785.1, read on the forward strand.
AAATGTTAGTTGGTCAGAATCAGATATCTAGTATCAATCAAGACTTTTCCGGTGTCTACAAATACAGATTCCATGCCTAACAACTTTTTATTATTATATTTTGCACTCATTTAGGTGTTTCCTTTAGAATGTGTTTTTATACCTTGTTTTCACTTAGTTTATTTTTGTTCCTTTATTTATCCATTTGTGCTTATGTTTCCTCTTTTCCATGTTTCCTTATCCCTTGCATAAGCCTTTTTTATGTTTCCCATGTAATGTTCATATTTTCGCACTAACTATTTAATGTTTTTATTTCCCTTTCCACATGTAGTGAACCCTTCCTATTGTTACCTTATATCTTACACCATATAAATCACAAAGACATGAAATAACTACCATTGATTTCTCCCTATTCCCCTTGAAATGAAATTTTAGGTAAAATATGCAATGCAAAAGAATAACAAAGCACACTCCAAGATAACACTAGATGTACTTTGGGAAAACCCTTTTAAGGGGAAAAACTAGACTCCTAAAGCACCCAAACAAATCAAAGTATTATCTCAAGAATAAGATTACAATACACTTGGAAAGTCTCCATGAAAGGCCTTTGAAGTATTAGACAATTTAATAGAACTTCTCCATGTGAACAAGAAAATTAGAACCATGAAGCTTTTCATCCTAGTACATGCTTATTGTAATCACATATGCAACCTATAAGAGATGCTCAATCCAACTTCTAAACAATATGCTAAAGGTTCCATAATCCAACCTCAATAAATAATCGTGTGCTTGTCTTTTATAGACAAGCTTGCACAAAACGTGTGCTTGTCTTTTATAGAACAATCTTGCACAAAACCACTGAGTGGTATTACATAAACCATATTCCTAAAAACCATCAAATCACTAAACCATGACCCCAAAATTAATGTTTTATCTTGATTAGATCCACTAATAAATATTTTCCCAATGTGGTATCCACATTAAATGTTTATCCCAATGTCTCATACAACATACAAGTGTCGAGATTGGAATGTCTATCCCATGTGGCATCCACATCTCTAGATGCACTGCAATTAAATATTTATTTTTACATAATTTACATTATTATTACTATGAAATGTGTACAACACATCTTTCCCAACATAACCTTCCCTACAAAATTTAGCCTTTGTGGATCTAAAGGAACTTGTTTCCCTTATTACAAGGTCATATTTTTTCTTATTTGAATCCCATTAAAGAATGCCTACCATGTTTCTACCCTTCTCTTACCCAAATTCCTCTTATAAACCTATAAATATATCCCTCTTATATCTTATTTTATCATGATAAGATATCAATCTTCTCCTGGCTATCTATCTACTTATTGATATTATCTTAATAATATTAAGGCTTTAGAGCATTGGAGTTTTTCTATAGTTTTTCTTTAGATTCCTTTGGATCTTTTTCTTGGCCTTTTTATGGCTTCATTTCTCTCTGCCATTTTATTATCATGTCATCCATTTTACCTCTTCCATAGATACCATTTTTTTCTCCATTTCCGTACCCATGTTTTGCACACGCCCTTTCCCCAAATCCCTTGATTTATCTAAACCAAACCCTTTTTATTACCTTTTGTGTCCTTGTGATCCACTTTTTCTATCTCCTTATGTTTCCTTCATCTCCCTTATTTCATAAAGACTATTCATGATGAACCTTTTCCTTTAAAATGAATAAACTTAAAGTGTTTGTTGAAAAGTTCAACTAGTTTCTTTTGAGGTGTGGTTGTGTCCAAATAATGTGAAAATTAATATTACCTAGGGATATCTCCAACTATCCTAACATTAATGCAGAAACAAATGATATGGGATTGAAAACTAAACAAAAAATTGACAAACAATACAAACTAGAAATGTGTAGGACTAGGAAATCAACATATAGTGAAAAGGACTAAGTATTGAAAGCAAAAATCGATGAAAAAGTGGTAGAAAATACACCTATATAGAGAAGTTGTCCTTTTGAAAGTTTCTTAGAATTTTATTTTGGATTTTCTTATGAATTTTAAAGGCTTTTTAACCTAAATTAAAAGGCCACCATATGTAAAATGTGATAGCATTGACCAGTCTGATAACCACCATGATAACATTGTCCTAAGGGGAAACCTTGACCAAAAAGTAGGTATTTATTTGAAAATAATCAAGGATACTATTGATTATGTGTCTCAAATTATTATACATTCTCATTATTAGCAATGAATATAAAGGACTTGATTGATAGTAAACTTAGGAATTATTGACAAACATGAATGAGACAAATCATGTAAGCTTGAGAGTTGAAACAATTTCACTTGAAAGATGAAATGATGATAGTATAAAATTAATAGGGATAAACTATAGCATCATGAAGAAGCATAAAAATAGTTTTTAGGCCTTGATATATAATGGAGGCATGTAAACAAATTAAAATCCTAGAAGTCCTAGTTATTGACAAAATGCGAGATAAATTGATCAATTTGGAGCAATATCGCTTAATGATTTTTTCTAGGCATGATGGATTTGTGGAATTGATTTGGAACTCTCATATCAAATTGAGATAAAAAATAATGATATGTAAATATTGCCTCTGGCTTTGATTGTGTATCAGTTTTTTCATACACAACCAAAGCCAAAAGTAATATTTACATTTAAATGGATTGTGGAAATCTCATATCACTTAATAATGATATGTCCTAGAAATAAACAATTGGTAGCTATAATGTGGCCATGATTTCTCCATATAGTCAACAAAGAGGCCTTAAGTATGTGGGGAAACATTGTCTATGTTAGATAGAGCTATGTAACTTATGGTGAGGATCAATCAAAATTTAATTCATACTTTGTTTCTAGAAACTTTTGGGAAACTTAAATATTTTTCTAAATTGACTTGCAATCACAATTTTGAAAATTGAAACCTTGCAAAAATAAAGGTTAAAAGGGGAGTATGCCTTAGTTAGTCCCCTTGTAGGATTTCAAGCATGGATTCACATTGAAAAGTTAATAAACAAAAAAACATAATACTAATATATTCAAAGAAACATTATAAATCACAACATAGCCATTGAAATGTATAACATGATGGTAAGGGTTTTTGAAAACACAACAATGCTAGTGGGATGGGAGAAAGGTTTTAGAAACAAAATTTAAATTTTATTCAAAATAATTTTGGATGTTTAAAAGGACTAATGTGGGGATGGGAAATATTAACTCTACATAAATTTAATGGGGATTTTCTATGGAAATGACTTACAACTCTAAAAGGTGGTAAAAAAGGGCTTGCATTGACAAAGGGTCATAATGGAAGAATCACCTAATTAATGCATTGAATCCATAGTAGCTAAAGGATAATGGAATAAGAGGGTTTGGAGGTAGAAAATTATAAATCACAAAGTGAGTTGAAGGTGTATGTGACTAAAATTAAGTGGAAATGACACATCACTATGGAAATTGTATGAATAGAGGTAATAGGAAGATGGAAAAATGGATCAAAAGTGTGATATAAATAGATAGTGAAGGATCAAAAGGTGGGTGGAGAGGTAATAAGATGTTCGTATAGAAAAATTAGAAATATAATTATATTTTAGTTAAAAACATTCAATGGAAAATTCCCACCTAGTTGAAATCCTTGGAAATGAAGTGTTGGTATAGGATCTAAGAGGAATTTGGGTAGCCAAAGATCCTATTGCAACATTGTCCAATGGAAAAATAAAAATTATTTGAAACTTTTGGAATGAATTTATCTCACTCGTAGAATTTTTCAAATAGTGTTAGGGTGTTGTCCATGATCATAAATAGAAAAACCTTTGACCAACTCAAAATTTCACATTTTCTATGTTAAAATGAGGCAACATTCGATGGTTTTAAAGAAATTGCTTTGGAATTTTGAAGATGAGAACTTAGAAGGTGGTAATAATTAAAAATTAATAATCTTGGATGTGAATATCATGGTAGGTGGATGAAAATTCAAGGCCACCTTATTACAAAGTAACAAGGTAAAATGTTACAAAGTAACATTCTAATGGTCCATTAATTTTTAAAATTCAATCAAAATTCAATCACTAATTGATTACCAGTTGTAACTCTTTTCTTCCTTAGATAAAGCAATGATTGTTTTATTAGTTTATCTTGTAGTTAGTTGATCCAGTATTGAATTGGTCCTAGGATTCAAGATTAAGAATGATTCACAAAATACTTTAAACTACATTGCCCCAACTCTAAGTATGAAAACACACTCCTTGAAATAAGTAACACTTCTATCTGAGGTTTGTCGAGCCTTTGATAAGGTGATTTTCATGAAATAGTTCATCTATGCAAATAAATACTCTTGAACAGACATGAGATATTATGAGTATGCATGGGATTACCCTCCCTGGGTCTCATAGAGCCTGAAGAGAAGAAGTGAAGTACTAATTACTATACTGAGGTGTTGGCCAATTCTCAACTTTGCTGATAATTAGGTCATGGAAAGCTCATAGGTTAGGACTGAGATTAAGTTTGGTTCTAGAAAAATAACCAACACACCCAAGGGGGTGTATGTTCTCTTGGCATGGGGAGGACCTCTTCATTGTTGATTATTTTGGACTACGTTTAGGGTTTGGTTTTGACCTTGTGGCTATGTGTTTGGTGTACTGGATGCATTTGATGAGGAAGGACCTTTAAGTTGAATGGTTGGACCTTTGATTATCAATTTGGCATCAACAATTCCATCATTTGTGAAATTTTTGTTTTGAGACCAGTATTTTATCTTGTCATTGTTTGGTTTCAGATTTTCTTTGTGTACCTTGACTAGTCCTTTTGCAATAAGACCTTTCTCAATAAGGAAACTGTGAGATAAGAGTGATTCACTGCACACAGGTCTCTTTGTTCTCAAGAGATCACTAGGGAATGAACTAGCCTTATGCACCTCAACATGGAAGGATTGTGAAGGAAATAGGTACACACTAACTTTTACAAATAACTACTTTATAATCCAAGAGAGTGAAACTTCTAGATTCTTACCTCAGACAGAGGAGCTCTCGACCAAAGGACGGAAGCGCGGATTTAGGATGCCAACTCGGCACACTATCGTCCATATAGCATGTTGATGTCCTAAGAAATAGAAAGATCAAGAGCTCAAGCGAGCCGGACAAGGTTTCACTTACTAGCTCGAGTCAAAGGTATGTTGAATGAAATAACTAGGAAAAAAGTAGAAACTTAGAAAAAAATACAAGGAGAACTTGGAGAAAACTTTACCTTCAACCAGATGTTCGAGTCTTCACTCCAAGTTCTGCTTTGTAACCTACACATAAAAGAGCGAGAGGAAAAGGTTGGGGCTATATAGAGTTCTGCCTTAGTCAGACCCCCGTTTTGGTGTTCCCACTTCCACAAAAAACTAAGTTGGAAAGGAGTGTAAATGAAGTAAACAAAGTGTGTGGTGAAAGAAAAACCAGCTTCAGGAGTAGAACCCACACCATGAAGTAGCAAATGAACAAGTAGGAGAAAAGAGTAAGAGAGAGAGAGTGTTACCCATAGGCCTAGACCCTCTCTAGAGTGCATGGACGTACCCTTGAGTGCTTGTTTGAGAGCTATAGCTGTTGGAAGGACCTCAATCTAGCATGGCTTTGCTTGTGAGAGTTCTACTATCAAGAATGAAGAGAACTCAAGAATGAAAATGGAGGGCTTGACTAAATGGCTTGAACTCCCAAATGAGAGCTGATGGATTTTTGTTGCATGCAAGGGTGACAAAGAGCCGTTACATCTGGATTTTGACTACTAAGATTCGAGATTCCCTATTTTGAACTCAAAAAATTACCAAGACGCTAGCGTTCCGCATAGATGTCCGTGCGCTCTACAGGCGTCCAAGGCCTAGATTTTTGGGAAACGTGTCATCAGGATTTTGTTGCTTTGCCACTAGTCCACATGGAGTCAAAATTATGAGATTTTAACTTGATATTTTTGTCATTAATGCTCTAAGGTGTCATAAATGCTAGACAAAAGTGCAAAAATGTGGAATTTCCCCTAGGTGCAATTTTTTGACATTACACTTTTCCCCCACTTTAGTGGGCTTGATTTTGGAAAAAAATCAGCCCTACTAAAGTAGAGAAGAAAAATTTCACCCCAAATTTGAATTTTATGGATTTGCATACCAAGAGAAGGGGTCTCAAAGGCCACTAAGATCGAGCTAACCGGTATTGAAGGTGCCACTAGCAACAGAGTTCAACAAGTAGCAATAAAAAAGTTGTGAAAAATTGCACAAAACTTTAACCTACAAAACTCAAATTTTAGGTTAGCTTTGAAAATCAGAAGTAGCTATCATGGCGAGAAGAATGGTCAAGAAAAAGTTGTTGATTCGGAAGAAAAATATGATCAAGAGGTAACTATATGCCACCTCCTGAGTTCACCCCCAGCTTGGTGGGGTAAATTTAGGAGAAACCAAGGGGCCACAAATTCTAGGGAAAATGGGCCTCGGGGGGCCTATATATACCTAGGTGGGCCCCTAGAAGTGTCATTTTCACTATTCACTGTGAGCAAATTGTTGACTTTTGTGAGAGAAAATTTAACAAAATCTTGAGTAGGAGGGAGTATGAGGCACCTAGACTAGAGCTACTATGCGATGACATTGCCGAGGGTCATGAGGTGGACTAGGTAGGTCTCGAAACCTCATTTTTTTGTGAATTTAAGCTCTTTTTTAGCATTTTTTCCTCGTCAAGCTACATAGACATCCATTTTGGGAATTCATGTCCAAAATGTGCACTATCATCTAGGATGTGAGCTAGCGTCCTAATCCTACACTGTCATCTCAGGGATGTACTGTCGTCCTTGAGGCATCCAAGGCAGATAGGGACATATGCGCAGTGCACAAATGTCTACACGATACACATAAGTCTTAAAGATTTTTTTTGTTTTCCAATGGAGGTTCTATGTTCTGACTTAGAATTTTTCTCACTTTTGTAGGCGTATCTAGAGATTTGTGAGCATCCTGAAGGTTGGGATTACCGACTAGTCCATGAGCAGAGGGAATGTCTCACTATGGATGAGGTCACACACCTAGAGTAGGTCGGTCTATGGCATGCATTCACCTTGCCAGAGATGCACTATCATGAGCGGATGCTTACAATGTTGATGGAGCGGTGGGATGCCACCATGTCATCTCTCTAGTTACCTACTGGGGAGATGACTATCACACTCAAGAATGTGTATCGGATCCTCGGACTACCCATCCGTAGATGTTGGGTGTGTTGGAAAAACAAGGACAAACAATTAAGAGGGGGTGTGAATCAGTCACATATTATTTAAAATTTTCAAAATTTACTTAACTCAATCTCAAATTTGATGAATGAACAATAAACCATAAACAATCAACACATCAGAAACACAAAGAACAACAAGATTTTTATGTGGAAACCCTGTTAGGGAAAAAACCACGGTGGATGTTAGTCCACAATATTATACCATGTTAAAAGTATAATGAAAAATAATGATGGGAATGCACATGCATTCAGGCACACTGCCTAGAGCTCACTGATCAATTACAAGAGGGCTCACTTCCCAACAATACACAATAATATGGATTAGATCCATAGAGTATGAACTAATAAAATAGATTCTACACAAGCCTGATTACAATTCCAGTTAAGCACAAAAAACCTTCTTCACACTTCGCTCAAACTTCTTCTCACTCTTCTCTGCAATCGAATGATTAGAACATTATTTGCACATTTGCACTTTCTCTGGCATACATTCACTCTTATTCACACACTAAATTTTATCAAACAATCACTCTTATATATCTGCAACATGAAATTACATCAACAACTTAGTCGGCTAGAAATATAAAATATATTTTCAATGTTGGGCCAAATTTACAAATATATTTTCAATGTGGATCAAACACCATTGGATAATATCATGATGTGACCCAAAACAATATCCTTGAGTGTGCCAAACATTCAATTTTAAATCTTCAAGGATCTAGAACACGCTACAACCACCATGTCAGCCAAGAACACAAAAACCAAACATACTGAGAAAAAATCTTCAACCACGAGCACACCGATCAACGCGGACGTACCAAAAGAATAGAGAATGATCTAGAAGCATCCATGAGAAACAAATAACAAAGAAATATCTACAACAACTGAGATTACTAGAATCACACAAACTTCAATCAAGAACACTGATAAAACCCATAGGAACACTGTCAGAACACAACTGTTTAAAGCACAATCAGATCTTCAATCAGATCTGAAACTTCCGGTGGATAAACTAGATACACTAAAAAAAACCCTTTAATCCACAACAACTGATCTTCAACGTACATAACAAGACACCTTCATGACCTTCACTGAACCACTGGGAACCTGCAATACTTTCTTTTACATTTTTCTCAATATCCTTGACATATACAACCTTTAATACATCAAATGCTAATAGTGTTGACATCAATGACAACCACATATCAGCAACACAATCACAACATCCAATAGGTTGGCCATCAATGACACTCAATTGACATAGGAGTGGATGAAGGGAGTCCTTTACTGCTTAGGATAGATAGATGGCGGTGATGACATTGGCCACATCTATACACACTAGTATGACTAGGTAGGGATCACTACATCATTGTTGGGTCAGGTGATGGTCATGACCGTTGCATTCTAGATCACGATAGAGGGGCAGGCTCTCACCTGCATGGGGGCCTTGTCCATACTATTAGAGAGATGGTAGAGCACAAGACAATTTTTTCCTGAGGGCATAGTAAGTTAAAACACCCATACTAGGATCTGGGCCAGTACGTCCATTATGAGTACTATAGCCTTACTGCATGCACACTTTTGTAGCTGTGGGACTTTTCCCACATCATGTGCATGAGGCGATTTGGTTTTCGCTAGCGATGGCCATATTGCGTCCCCATGGCCCACTGGTATGATATGACTGGGAAGTGGAGGTATGAAGACTTACAATTTTTGCGGTTACAGTTTGATACTCTTACTGCAGACAGGGTTAGATGGAGACCCTATCAATTTTTTAGATGGGTAGATGATGGCAGGTACCTGAGGAACCTGCAAGGGGACCATTTTCTCGTAGGCCACCATGATTGCATCATCATTCCATACTACTAGAGTCAAGTCATACAACAACATGGTCATGTATAGACAATTCCTCTAGACGTGCCCACATATACTAGGGCCTATAGGAGCACGACTAGACCCAGGGATTGCCCCTACCCCACCATCACTGATTTTGTCCCCTCATATGATGAGTAGCCTGATCATGATCTACTGCCCATAGTACAAGCAGATAATGTCAGGATTTTTGCAAACTTTAGAGGGTGGTGGGATAGGCACCATCCTCCTCCTGTGTTCAGCAAGGGTTCCCCTAGAGGGTATCTAGGCCCACAGGGGGATGTGCCACCTCCACCTCCATAGGATAGACGAAGAGGGTGGAAATAGGCCGATGAGGAGGAGGAGAGGTCATAGGATGAGGAGGCAACATCATAGAGGCTGAGGTGGTGGAGGAGGTCAGAGCCCTCAGCAACTACCCTTGTCTCATTAACACCACCAGTGCCTACTGCTACAATGGCAGTAGCCTTGGCAGCATCAAGAGTGGCTACTATTACTGGCGGCACAAGTCCAAGTGTCACTCCTCACCCTGACCCCACATGGTAGCCAGGGGACCCAAGTATTCCAAGCGTGCTGTTTATATTTTAGTACTTTCAATTTTTCTATTTATGATTATACATATATGCCATGTGATATTTATTTCTATCTTTCTTTTTGTGGTTGTAAAGGATGCATAGGGATGGACTGGGCTGATGGCTCAGTGTATATCAGAAGTGGCCCCTGATGTGCCTATTCAGGGGACGGTCCTTGAGGCTTTCTGGCAAGTGTCTGTAGGGTGACATGCCCACATTTTTGAGCCAGTAGTATGCCTAAGGACTGCTTACAAGGAGCGGGGAGAAAAATATTGTCCAACTGACTATAAAGGTTACCACTATTTGGGGATAGCGCGACCAGTTGTCGGGTGAGCTACGAACGGTGCTTACAGAGTGAGATGTGGCAGTAATGAGGGATGACATTGTCAAGAAGGCACGTGACACCCTTCAGAGCCGCCTAGATGACCTCAATAGGCAACCGACAACTATGATCCCGGTAGATGTTTAGCAGCTACAATAGGAGTTGATAGAGGCACAAATGACCATATGCTCGCTACAAGGAGAGATCAGGGGGAGGCGGGTAGCTCTATCCATGTTGCGCTCACATCGATCCCAATCCATGACCACCTTGCAGCCTCTCCCTAGACCACAACATCAGTAGCTAGAGCCAAAGGGCTAAGGGAGCCACACGCCACAACCATAGGGGCTCCTAATTTTGTATATCATTTTTTTTAATGAGATACATATATATATTTGTAGATCTTATGTATAGAAATATATTTAGTAGCCACTCATTTTTTATAGTAGTGGCTCGATACATGTACATGACACTTGATACATACACACACACATATATATATATACTTGTTTCAACATCATGGCATTGTATATTTTGATGTGCATTCTTTTTATTTTTATGTATGTTGATGCTATTGATATTACATGCTCATATGGATGTATTTTTACATTAGATGCTAGCATGATTTAATAAACACACATGGTTGCACGTTAATTAAATACAATGATGATCTAATTTCCTTAAAAGATGTAATGTGATGCATGGATGCATAGCATAGTAAGACACATGTATGTATATTGTTCACACAAACAGACATGGTCATATCATAACACAAAAAAAATTCATAATGTGTTAATGAACTATGTCAACATAAACAGTGCTACTACCCTTTTAAAGAGAGAACACCACACACATGACACATGGGACACTACCCATAGTATCAAAGAAGATGCATCACATTAACGAGCTCTTTTAGAGGTGTTTCATCCATAGACGATAATCCATAGCCACCCAAACCATACACAAAGACAACAATGTAAGGGCCCAACTAGTTAGGACTAAATTTCCCTCTTTGATCAGGTGACACATTTACATTGCTTTGATTCTCACAAAGAACCAGGTCTCCAAGCTTAAAGGTCCTAGGAAGCATATTTTTCTTATATTGTCTTGATAACGATCATTGATAAGCTCTAAGATGATCGAGGACCTGTAATCGGCGCTCGTCGAGTATCTCTAGCTGATGCAAACAATTAGCTCAATAAGTTTCATCTTTGTTACCACTATATTTTTTCCATGCTTTATTTAAGTCATTCACAAATCTATAAATGGATCATAGTCTTATGTGGGTGGTATTTTAGGTCATCGTTCAAACTTGGGTGACGTTTTATTAAGTTCATCAAACCCCTTGCTTTGCCGCTTGTGCCTATTTTACATCACTTTTCCACATTTAACCCAAGTAGTGTTTTATGTGTTTTGTCAAACTTTATTTTGCTACTTGTGTGATGATTATTTGTATGGATGGTGTTTCACCATGATGTTTGAACTCAGGCGCATATATGTGAAGTTCACCAAACTTCCCACTTCGCCGCTTGTAGACATTTGTTTTCAAATTTTTGAAAGACAGTTATATTGGAAGCGGTGATGCAACAACTACCACATGTTATGAGGTGAGTTAAGGCATTAAATGTTCATCTACTTCCATGTTTTTCTGTGAAATCAAACTTTAAGAAGTTAAAGTTCTAGAAAAAAATTCTCATTGCAACGAAATTCTCTAAAGACGGGCTGGAGTAGACACAAAGTTCAAGCTGCAAGGTCTGCCATGAAGGTATTTTCATATTTCACTTGCTTCAGTCTCTTTTCTGGACTATTTCAGCTTACATTTTAGAAAAAATCTATTGTTAGAAGCTATTATTTCTTATCCATGGCAAGGGTTAAATATGTGGGTTGTGAATATGTATGTGGGTTAACATATGGGGTCCAGAAATTGGTGATACTCATCTAGGACCTGCTAGTTTGGATGAATTGCAGAGTAAATTCAATAAACCCAATCCTTTTCCCATCATTGAATGAGTGATAGATAGCAATCTAGTTGAAGCTGTTGCATTTCTCATAGCCCTGAAATTCCTTGAACTCATTCAAGAATTCATAAGGCATTATAATTCACAAACATGAGAGGCTAGAACAAAAGACAATAGACATGTTTTAAAAGTTCATAGGTCCACCTTTGTGTCTTGCTTAAGGCTTCCAGAGAGAGATGAGTATTCACCGATGAACATGACAAATTCCCAAATTGAATTTACTACAAAGAAAGGGGTTTATAGGAATGTGATAGCAAAGAATTGGTTGGCCAAATCAAAAAAGGGTAAGTCCCAATTGCCCTGTAATTTACACAAGAATCATTTTGTAGAAGTGGCTGGCATTGTAGTACTGTTACATAGGGTAAGGGGAAATGAGAATGTTCACAAATTCGAAGAGTGGATGTATTTCTTCATCTAGATTATTTTGAGTGGAGAACAGTTCTTGGATTGGGCATAAATTATTAATGACCACCTACATGAGTTGATTACATTCTTCACTCTTAATAGATTTTTCTATAAGTCCTCATATTTTATATATGCCCTTGCCAACACTAGACCTTGGCTTGGATTAAGATCAAGTTATTTGCCTTTGGGAAAAGTACCAATTTATTATTATCTTGATAAAATTCAGCTTCACAAGAGCTTTCAACATTTCATAAGGGTGACTGACACTTTCTCCATGAGGATGGTCAGAGAGATACAAGGACGTCCTACAATACAACTATCACCTAAAGCCATGCAGTTTGTCGAAGTCTATGGTAGCCATTTTATTCAATTCCAGAGATTCTCATACATTAGAGTTGGCAGATATGTTGGATTTCCTATAAAATTTCCCAAATATCCTAAAGATAAGTGGGTGATTATCGAGGTAAGCAAGCAATTGGCTAATGTTAATAGATTATGCCAAGACATGATAAGATTGACAGTCTGTTTCCATTTTGGTTTTGGTGCATATAGTTTTCAATCAATGTTAGATGCCTTGAATATTGAGAAGGAACTATCTAGGCATAACATGCCTTCATATGATGAGTGAGTCCCCTTTGATTTAAAGGATTACATTAAGAATAACTTGAAATTGAGCCCTAATTTTTACTATCAATCTAGCCTTGAAGATTATTGGGCTAACTATATCAATGAATATAAGGTAAAAAGGAGGAGCTGGATGAGATTGACAGTGGAAAAGATAATCATTTATGATTTAAAGTGGGATTTGTAGGGCATTGTGTAAGATAGGTCTAACATGGTAGACCTAGTGTATACTGAATTAATAAAGAGCCAGCCTATTCCTGCTATGGACTGGAACTTCAAAGAAAAAGAGACCGTTGAAGCAAAAACTACTGATGTTTAGACCAAAACATGAGAATGGGTAACTAAGAATAAAACTAAGCAATCTCATCCTCACACTAGGTCTAAAGATTCACAACCTATTGAAGGCACTTCTCAAACCTTTGCTAGCAGGAAATCAACTAGCAATGTTTCTCAATCTTTGCCATCAGGAGCCCAAGGAGGTGGAAATGAGGATCCACTAGATAAGAATGCGTATTCAAAAACTTGTGTTGAAGATATCTTCAGCCTGCCTACTTAGGAAAAGGAAAATGAAGGAGAAGAAGAGGAGGAGGGTTTAGAAACCCTAAATATCAATTCCTCTCCCTCCCAAGGTGAATCACTTGTCAGAGAGGTAGGAATATCTTAGAAGTCACAAAAAATGCACCTACAGAGGACACCCCTCCTATCACTAGGACATTATTCAATTCTATAGGCTTCAAGGAAACCAAGGTCTCAGTAACTCCCACCTTGTTGGATGATTCATTGTCATAGAAAAGGATATATATACAACCTAGCTTTCCTAAATAGGATATTTTGGGCCAACTGTTGTAGAGAACTTTGATCCCAAAACCTAAGAAGTTAAATAATATTGCTAGGTTAATAAATGATACATAATCAGGGAGACTCCAGATAGAAATTGCACACCCTTCAGTTTAGAGGGATGTTTCTTAGGAAGTTGCAAGTGATTTTGAAGTGAACAAAATAGACCTCGATCCTCCTACTAGGGATGGAGATGTTCAAAATTTTTAGGTGTTTGCGGCCAAAACGGTTGAGAGATAGAAGAAAGATAAAGAAAGTAAAAATGAGTTGAAAGCCTAGGTTCTAAACTTGACTGAATGTCTGATGTCTATTTTTGAGATTGTTCCTCAACCTCTCTCTTAGGTCAGTTTTTCTGTAGAATCACTCACTGTAGTTGTAAATGAGGCCTTGACTAAAATTAAAAGTTGTGAAAGCCTAAGGAGGGCTGCAGATGATTGGATTGAGTCTCTGGTTAAGAAGGGAAGCCTTTTCATTACTAAATCCATAAAATGTTTCCAAGAGATGAATTATTTGAAGACCACCTTAGGGGAAGAGATCACTACAACTGAAAAGGAGGAGAGACTGCAGAATAATTACCAATTTGAATTAAAGTTAATGTTAAGCTCAGACATGAAAAGTTGGCTATAGACCAGCTTATACCTAATTCTTCAGACACTCATTACCAGTCATGGACCAAAGGGGTGGAGTGGAAGTTACATATTTCCAAGCAAAGTTTGCAAAAACTTAAGGAAATCATTAATGAATGCACTGACATTTCAGATGAAGCACTAAGTACCTTGGTGGCTCTTGGTTTACTCCAAGATAAAGGAAAAATGAGAAATTATGTGGATATTAGGAGCCTAATAGATACTTTCTATAAAATGGTCAAGGAGACACTTGATTCGTCCTCACTTAATGCCGACTTGAAACTTAGTGAACTACACATGGTCTCATCTCAGGCAATTGACCTCATGAAGGTTTGTGAACTGTTATCAATAGTTTTGCACCCTATTGAATGCAATATTCAGCAAACTACTGAAACATGGAAACCTCTTTCAGATGTGGGTGATCTTACACGAAAGAGGAATCTCCAGAGTGAGTTGGTTCTTCGAATGATGAATTCTATTCTAAAACAGCTTATGAGGAAAGGGATGAAGAATAACTAAACATAAAAACCTATTTCTAAAAGATGATTCACCAAACTTATAAGAATTCAGACCTAACCACTCATAACAACTTCTTTATTGCAGTAATCCTCACAATCTCATTGGCACACATCCCATCAGTGATTCGCATGAAGATCTAGAAAACAAATACAACATGCAACCTGAAACATGTAATTCTGAAACACCACCTATAACAGCAAGACATAAAAGGATTTCAATTTGAAAACACAAGTACATCAGATTGCTATTACAAAGTTTGAGACAAAAAATAAGGAGAAATCTGCTGCTCTATTAAAACTGAAAGAGTATCAATCTGGTCAAACTGAGTATCAAAAGGTTTACAAGCTCCCCGAAATGAGTAAGGGCAAGAAATTGATTTGAACTCATGAGAATGGAGAGTTGAAAGACTAAATCTATCAAAATAACTCTCAAGGAAACCCTAATCTGAGCTCAGAAAAAGCTCAAGGAAAAAAGGCCTCAAACAACTCAAAAAACTACTTAAAAGCAGAAAAAAGCACAATGCTTTTATGAAGAACCTGTCAAGCCTCTAAAAATAGGCTAATCTTGCTTTAAAAGCACAAAAAAAACCTTATCTCTCCAAGACAAGTCTGAAATCCGACCAAGAGGAAAGTCAGTCAAAGATTTGCTAAAAATAGCAAGAAAACATAAAGCAGTTTATAAAACATCACTTTTATGCTTCTGCTTTACAAGATGCAGATTTTTACAATTTTCCCTATTTTTTGCAATTCAAAGATTTGGAAATCTTTTGCAAAAGAAAAAAAACTCCTTATTTCTCCAAGATAATATTCTAATTTTCTCACAAAATCATAAAAATACCAATGTCATCATTATCTCTTTATCACAACTCCAATTGATTTCTTTAAAATCAATTAAAAAAAATAAAACCCTAAAATAATCATTAACCTTCAAGGAGAAGGCAAACCCTAAATGATAAGATACCTTATTGATTTTTTCTTAAATCAATTAAAATAAGATCTAAGGTAAGACATCCCTTAATCCTTATTCTCCTAAGGCACAAAGTATAAGCCTTAAAGACTTAAAATCAACCTAGGCATAGAACTTCGGCCTCCCTCTAATATTAAACTTAGACTCAGAAAGAACATAAGGCATAAGCTTAAAATTTTGACCCCACTTTGAATTTTTACATGTGCTCAAAAATAAACATTCTGGAAAATGGTGATATTCGAATTGGGCATGAGGAAAAAGGGTCAAACCCTAACTATCATTCATTTCACCCGTGACTTGCGAAGAAGGAAACTCTGTCTGAAAGAAAACTGCTGCCATGATGGTGTCGAATTTGAGCTCGTGTGCACATAAATCTTCCCTTTCTCTCCAGTTGACCAAATCTCCAGTGGGTAAGTCTGACCTTGAAGTATTGACACTCTTTTCACTTTACTATTTCGAGTATCAAAAATCCCTAAGGGCGCGGCCTGTTCATTTCTGACTTTCACTTACCTTGATTTCTCATGCTACCATGAGTTTGAGCTCGACCTCTATTTTCCACTCCATGAAAGCTTAGACTCATGTTCTGGTTCTTACTATGCAGAGGTAAGCTTGTGTTCTTGGACTACAACATTACATCAGTACAAACCTCCTTTACTCACTGGTTCATATCTAACTGGTAACTCATAATCATTCTGGAAAGAAAATACTTGCTCCTCTGTTATTTTTCTGAAAAGATTACTCTATTATTACCATTGATAATGCAATATTTCCACACCAGTCAACTCAGAACTAGAAATTTGTCTAACACTCAGGTGCACTGTCTATATTTGTATTCATGAGCAACATGGTACTCTTCATGCATTTTTATATTTCACCGCACAAACTATTCTCAGAAATTGTTCTCTTTGATGATGAAAATTAGAACAAAACATTAAGGCATATGTATGCCTGTTCACTATCCAAAAGAGAAATAATGAATTGAAACTCACATGATATATGATTATAATCAACACAAAAAATGAAGTAATTCAGCAATTTCTGATGCAAATGCATTCTGTTAAATCCCTTAAGTGAACTAAACTCACTGTTCACTTGTAGCCTTAAGAAAGAAACGCTGATTGTTATGAATGCACAGTTGGTTTTGTTACTTGATGGATAACTCTGTTTTACTCTTTCAGTTGTATTTCATTTTGTTTGATGTATATGATGAAATATTTTTCAAAAACAACCCATTTAATGTGTAGGGAAGCATGCCGGGCTCTACCCTTGTGGGAGCCCGTTTTACTCCACATGCTTGGTCTTCGAATAATGTTCAGCTTCATGACTTTACCTATACCTGCACAAGGAAGCAAACAATGTTAGCATAAAAAATAGAACATGCTGATTATGATGTTGATACTTCTCCTTCAGTTCACTTCTTCATACTGCATTTGATTGAATTTGATTGTTTCAATGCATTGCTAATAGTATACTGTACTATTGTAGGTGCATCATATGAGTTATGTCATAGTCGGAGCCACTGACACCCCTCCTTTCCTCTTACAGGTCGACGAAGCTCAAGATGGCGAGGTGCACCATTCAACATCAAGCATTGATAACAGGAAATGATGACTATGTTGTTGCTTATATGTTCTCCTTTTGCATCTTCAGTAGTGCATTGTGATGTTAGAAGTGTATTGGAACAGTTATAGTTATATCCATGGCTTGTGTGGATCCTTAATTTCAATTTTGCTTTTTAGTTGAAAAGAAAATGCATCTCATGCAATGTTGTAATACTATTCTGATTGTGAAATCAAATGAAGCCTTGTAAAAATATGAGTTCTTTTTGAAATGAATAAAAGCATCTGAAATGCTATTTTGCTTATGTACTCAATTCTATCTTTCTTTTAAATCTGCAACTTCTGAATGGCACTCTGCAAACTCATAACTTCAAAAATGCATAACTGTTACTCAAATGCACAAAGTAATGCGAAACAACATTTAAAAACAATCTGCAAATCCACTTATTGTTGAAAACAATCAGCTAGCTCCTCCATTTGAGCTGAGGTGAAAAATATGTAACATGAACCTCTTATGGAAATAAATAAGGACAACCATCTGATGTGGAAGGTGAGGATGAAAAATGTAATTATTCCCCAGCATAAAGACCTAATGCACATCCTCATAGCTTTCCAGGCATGGAAAAACAAACCTTTGGTGACCCTAGAAGCTGGAAACGAAGCAACACCATCGTGATGGCCTAGCTTCTCTTTCTTTCTTTTATGTGTCTTTTCATTTGATTAGCTAGGGACATGAAGAAATAGTTGTTCATCTGCCTATTTAATGTATCTATTTTCATATGTTCTCTCTCTAGACATTTTGAGAAGACTGCTCAATACTGGTTATTAATGAAATTATTGTTTTGTTTGTGTGCAATTCGGTTGTGAAGTAACTGAGTTCTTAAATCTTTGCATTTGGGAATATCTTAATGCATATCTTATCTTTGTGTAAGTAACGCATTTTTTCATAATCGATTTCATTTCTCAATAGTATTGGACATACATTTTATTTTTGGTAATCAATTAGTCTTTGTGCTAATAATATCTTAATCGTTGGATCTCGCACCTGATATTTGGGATTTTTTCTGATATTGGGTATACCTTTCCTAATTTCTGGTTAAAAGCATATATTGTATTTAGTTTTAATAGTTTAATTCATTGAAAATCATGTGAGGGAGTTGTACCTCGATAAAATTTAGATAATATTCATCTTTGTTTAAGGGTTGATATTCAGAGTTGTTTGGTTAATTTTGGCACCTTTCGGCCCTTGGATTGTGATTTCTCAAGGTTCCCAATCTTTTAGCCAAATTTTTTTTGGCGACTCCACTAGGGAAATCGAGTTGTAAAGTTCCAGTTTTCTTGTCTGGGGTTATTTTACAAGTAATTTAATTAACCCTAGATTTTCATAGATTTACTAGAGGGGAAAGAAGTAGGGGAAATTCTGATCCTATTTTTGAAGCCCTGCAAAGAAGTGATTTCTCTTATATTATTCCCTCTAGGCAAAGGGTTGGGGCTAGAAGTAGACCTGCCTCACTTACTAGAACACCTGCCAATCATTCAATCTCCCAAGCACTTTTTTTACTAGTTGTGATTAATTTCCCCCTTAATATGGCTCAACAACCCATCCCTTGGGGTGCTACTATTGGTCCTTTGTAATTAGGTAATAATTTGCATGATTTACCCAAGGGGTCTAGTAAGAATTTTCCTAAATTTTTGGGAGATGGGAAAATTTCACCAGAAGAACACATTGATGTCTTTTTTGCCGCATGTGGTGTGCTTGCAGTACAAGAAGAAGATGTATTTGTCAGATTGTTCATAGAATCTCTAGCTGATGCAACAACACAATGGTTTTATCAATTGCCTCATGGATGTATCACAAATTGGGCCACTATGCACAACAAGTTTGAAGCCAAGTTCAAAAGTGTAGATGATGACCTAACACTGATAGAAGAAGTCACTCATATGAAGAAGTAAACAAATGAGCCTATGAGAGACTTTGTGACTAAGTTTAACAGGATAATAAACTAGATTATGGTTGCTAAAAGAACCTATGTAGAAATGCATAAGTGTTTCTTTATTAATGAACAATATCCTGATATTGGTCTTCTCTTAAAGAGGCAACCATTGAACACTCTTGAGGCTACACAAGCATTGGTCGTTGAGTTAGAAGATGATTTTATTTTATTTGGAAAATGGAAGAAATAATTTCATATGAAAAAATCACTCCCTAATACTTCTTCTGATCCTATGATCCAAAGATTGGCTAATGACATAATTTCCCTCAAAAGGAAGATGTCGAAAGGTAATCAACTCTATCAAGATATTCCTAGGAGGACAAATTTTCAGCCAAGGAATAAGACACTTCCCTTACCTCCAACTCAAAAGAGGCTGGTGATTGAAGCTCCTCCTCTAGAAAATAAAAAGAATGTGTGTCTTTCACCTCACATCTGATCATGATGGTGCTGACTGCCCTAAAATGAATAGGTTTATGCAATTAACTACTACTAAAGAAGTCATTGAAGAAGTCACGGAGGAAGGCACTTCATCTAATCAATATGGCGACTCTGCAAATAGATACTTAGAATATGAACCTGACGATGATAGAGGAGGAGATGTGTACATTACTTTGGATGATGCTACATGTGCTAGAATCACTCAAAGCCAACAACACCACAACCAAAAAGGTACTCCTAGTTCCCCTAAAGTTTTACTCACAAAAGTTAGTGCAATCTCCAAAGGTGAAAATGTTTTACAAAGTTTGGTCAATAGCTCCCTTAAAAATCCTATTGTATCATCCCCCAAGGGTCAAACATGGGTCTTCAATATTGTGTAATTTTGTAAAGCTACTAAAATCCAAATCCTTCAAGCTGAATATTTAAAGATGAACCCTAAGGAGCTTGATAAGTTTATTGAATATGTTAGGCTAGGAGATTTAGAATTACATGTAGGCCTAGATGAAGCAACAATTAAATCTTAGGATTTAGCCACTAATGTTGCATCCTATAGTAAAACATCCTCTCCATCAACCTATGATGTAAAACCATACTCGTTCTATGTATCATTATTTGTAAATGGGTTCAGAGTTAACAATTGCATCATTGATTCAGGTGCTTCTGATAATGTCATGCCTACACAAATTGCTAAAGGTTTAGGATTAGAAATGACAAAGACCTTTGGAAAGTTCTATTTAATGGATTCCAAGTAGGTTCCTTTACTTAGATAGATTAAAGATGCTCAAGTTGCACTGGCTGCTTATCCAAACAAAAGACTCAAGCTCACCATACTGGTCACGTATATACTTGCTAGTTATGGTATGCTTCTGAGCAGGAGTTTTTGTAAAGACTTGGGGGGAGAAATATAGTTGGATTGGTCATATTCCACTATACCTATTGGTAAAGAGAAAGTATGCCTTGAACCTGAGTACAAAGGCCAAAATAATGGTGTTCAAGTCTGAAGACCCCAAAGCACAAATCTTGTATGAAGAAAATGAGTTTGGGAACTATATGCTCTTCTCTGGAGAAGAAAAGGAAGATGTACATGTTCTAGATTCAGAACCTAAGCTCTGTACAATGGAATTTGATGGAAGTTGTTCCCATGTAGGGTCAGGAGTAGGGGTCATTCTCATTTCTCCTTCTAGTGAGCGATTCCCTTTTTCTTATAAGCTAGAATTTGAAAATACAAACAATACTGCTAAATATCAAGCCCTTTTGTTAGGGTTAATTGAAGCTAAGGGTATGGGAATAAAGATGCTTAAAGTTTTAGGAGATGTTGAACTAATTGTTAAGCAAGTGCGTACTATTTTCACTGTTAAGAATGAAAGGTTAAAGCATTACCAGAACCGAGTCTAGGAAACCATTGATAATTTTGATGCCTTCTCAATAGAAGCCATTCCTAGGGAACTTAACACAAAGGCTAACTCGTTAGCAGTTTCTGCCTCTCTACTCCTCCCACATCTGAAGTTCAAAAATAAATCCCATAGGATTGAATTAGTTTATTAGCCTAGTGTTCTTGACAACGTCAATCACTGGTAGATTTTTGAAGATGACAAAAAAATTCAAGCTTTCTTAGAAAATGTTGGGGCTTTGCTCAAATCTTCTTTGAAGGAAGGGATAATCAATGTAAAGACTTCTACCCTAATAGCATGGTTGGCCACCAAGATGAGGTTATCCAGTTAAAAGGAAATAAAATACCTAAGGGATTGGTTTCTCTTGAGGACTTTTTTGATCACCATGATCGTTCTGCAAGGAAGAAAATGAGAAATTTTGTTGGGCATTCCAATGAGTTTGAAGTAGTGAATATTGGGGACTCTAACTCTCCTAAAATGGTCTATATTGGGAAATGTTGCTCTCTAGAAGAGAAGGAGAAATTTATAGCCTTGTTAATTAAATATAAAGATGTCTCTACTTGGTGCTATGATGATTTGAAGAATTTCATGGATGGAAAGTTTCAACATCACATACCACTTAAAGAGGGGAAGGCTGCTTTTAGAAAAAAAAATAGAGGAATTACAATCCCATGGTAACTGATGCAATTTTTAAAGAGATTGAAAAAATGTTGAAGGAACGGATTATATATCCTATACATCATTCTACTTGGGTAGAGAAAATTGTACCAGTTCACAAGAAGAATGGGGAGATTCAGATATGTGTTGACTTTAGGAATCTTAATTAGGCATCATTAAAGGATAATTATTCCCTACCTAACATGGACCATATCTTGCAAACAATTACTGGCTCAGAGATGATGTCTATGTTAGATTGCTTTTTGAGTTACAATCATATTAGTGTGGTGAGAGAGGACCAACAAAAAACAACATTCACTATGCCTTGGGGAACTTTTTCCTATAATTGAATGCCATTTGGACTCATTAATGCAGGAGAAAAATTTCAGAGAGCTATGGATCTATCTTTCGACGACCTCCAGAACAAGATCATAGTAATTTATCTTGATGATTTGATAGTGTTCTCTAAGAAAAGAGCGTACCATTTGCAAGATCTGGAACAAGTTTTACAAAGATGCAAAGGACATGGTATCTCTATAAATCCCAGGAAGTCTATTTTTGTTGTCACTAAGGGAAATTTTTTAGGTCACATCGTATCAAAAGAAGGCATTAGAATAGATCCTGATAGAGTGAAAGATATACTACAACTAGGCCTTCCTTCAAGTCAGACTGGTGTGAAGTCCTTTTTCAGTCAGGTGAATCTCTTGAGGAAATTTGTTTCAGATTTTTCTAAAATTACTAAACACATTGTGGACATGATGAAAGAAAAAACTAGTTTTAAATGGAATGAAGCTCAGAAGCATGCCTTTGAAAATATCAAGGAGGAAATTTTCTGAGCTCCTATCCTAGTCAGTCCAAACTTCAAGAGGGACTTCATTATTTATTGTTATGCCTCTGAACACACTACATCCATTGTGTTGTTACAAGAGAATGAAGACAGAGTTCAAGCATCCATTTCCTTGATGAGCAAGCCATTAAAGAAACATGAGCTTAATTATTCCCCAATCAAAAAACATGTGTTTGCAGTGGTTAGGGCAGTTAAGCAATTCCACTTCTATATCTTGCATTCACACTTTGTGGTATATGTGTCAGACCTAGCTGTTAAGAGCATATTGACCCAACAGGATATTGATTGCAATAGGAGAGGTAGCTGGATAGCAAAGGTGTAGGAATATGACTTAAATGTGAAGCCTAAAAAATTCGTCAGAGGAAGAGGACTCTGTAAATTGATTGTAGAAAATACCAAGGAAGAAGAACACGATGAGGATTTACCATTGGATTTGACCACTAGTCTACAAGATGAATGGTTTTTTGATATTTCCTACTTCCTCACATATGGACAATGCCCAAAACACCTCTCGGGTAAGCAAAAAAGGAACTTAAAACTAAAAGCAGCTAAGTATGTTATTTGGAGTGACACCTTATACAAACGTGGTATAGATGGGACTTTCTTAAATGTGTGGATAAAGCTCAACAATAACAGTTACTAAATATTTTCCACAATGAGGCTTGTGGAGGTCACTTCTATTCCACCATGATTGCCTTCAAAATTATAAGGCATGGATACTACTGGTCTGGGATGTTCAGACATTCCTATCACTAGGTGGCTAAATGTGAAAAATGAAAATTATTTGTAGGGAGACCTCAATTAGCAGCTCTACCACTCAAGCCTGTGGTTATCGATGGACCGTTTCAACAGCGGGGGCTTGATTTTATTGGCCTAATCAGCCCACAGTCTAGTGGGGGTCATATCCACATCATTACAACAATTGATTACTTCACTAAATGGGTGGAAGCCATTCCATTCAAGAAAACCACTTTTGAAGTAGTCTGTGATTTTATCAACGAAAATATTTTAGTCAAGTTTGGAGTCCCACACAAGCTAGTTACTGACAATGCTACCAGTTTCTCCTCTAGTGAGATTTCACTTTTTGCTACGATTATGGAATCTCCCTTTCTCATTCAGCTGACTATTACCCTCAGGGGAATAGTTAGCTAGAGTCTAGCAACAAAAATTCGATAAATACTATCAAGAAGCTAGTCGATGAAAACCAAAAGGACTGGCACAAAAGGTTGTATGAAGCCCTATGGGAAAATCAAATAACTCCAAAAAAGGCCATTGAGACGACCCCCTTTGAACTAGTATATGGAGTGGAAAGTGAACTTCCTCTTTCATTAGAGTTGTCAGTTCATAAATTGTAGACTGCTATTGAGGAAGTTGAATTCAAGGATGCCTTAGAGAGGAGGATTCTATATTTGACCAAGATACATGAACAACGGGAAGAGATGGCTGATAAGATAACCATACACTAGGTAAAGGTTAAAAATATTTTTGATAGGAAAGCCAGACCAAGGAATTTTATGGTTGGAGAGTCAGTTTTACTTTTGGATAAGTGCAAAGAACCTAAAGGCACCCATAAGAAGTTTGATTCACTCTAGATCGGTCCTTTTAAATTATTCAGGAGTACATGCCCAATACTTTTCATCTTGCATATCCTGATGGTATCTCCTTGCCCATTCCTTATAATGGGCAAGATCTAAAGCTCTATCAGCTGTGATGGCCTTTCGGCCCCCTTTCTGTACATAGTTAGTTTAGGGGTTTGTTTTTTTTGTTTTGGTTGTTTTCTTGTTGCTAGAGAGAGAGTGTGTTTTACTTCAGTTGACTTTGTTTCCCAATGATAAGACACTGATCATACTATTTGGGTCTAGGTTCATTGCTTCATCCTGGTTAGTCTTCATCCCCAGTCAAAGCCACTGTTACCACTATATTTTTTCCATGCTTTATTTAAGTCATTCACCAATCTATAAATGGCTCATAGTCTTATGTGGGCAGTATTTTAGGTCATTGTTCGAACTTGGGAGGAATTTTATTAAGTTTTTCGAACCCCTTGCTTTGCCACTTGTGCCTATTTTACATCACTTTTCTACTTTTAACTAGGGTGGTGTTTTATGTGTTTTGTCGAACTTTCTTTTGCTACTTGTGTGATGATTATATGTCTGGCTGGTGTTTCACCATGATGTTCAAACTTAGGCGCATATTTGTGAAGTTCACCAAAATCCCCACTTCACCACTTGTAGACATTTGTTTTCAAATTTTTGAAAGACAATTATATTGGAAGTGGTGACGTGACAACTACCACGTGTTATGAGGCAAGTTAAGGTATTAAATGTTCATCTACTTCCATGTTTTTCCATGAAATCAAGCTTTAAGAAGTTAAAGTGCTAGAAAAACATTCTCATTGCAACAAAATTCTCTGAAGATGGGCTAGAGGAGACACGAAGTTCAAGTTGCAAGGTCCGTGATTAAGGTATTTTCAAATTTCACTTGCTTCAATCTGTTTTCTGGATCATTTCTGCTTGCATTGTAGAAAACATCTATTGTCAGAAGCTATTATTTCTTATCCATGGAAAGGGTTAAATATGTGGGTTGTGAATATGTGTCTGGGTTAACATATGAGGGTCCAAAAATTGGTGATACTCATCTAGGGCCTATTAGTTTGGATGAATTATGGAGTAAATTCAATAAACCCAATCCTTCACCCATCATTGAATGAGTGATAGATAGCAGTCTAGTTGAAGCCGTTGCATTTCCCATAGCCCTACAATGCCCTAAACTCATTCAAGAATGCATAAGGCATTATAATTCATAGACATGGGAGGTTAGAACATAAGACAATAGACTTGTTTTAGAAGTTCAGAGGTCCACCTTTGTGTCTTGCTTAAGGCTTCTAAAGAGAGATGAATATTCACTGATGAACATTACAAATTCCCAAATTGAATTTGCTGTAAAGAAAGGGGTTTACAAGAACATGATAGCAATGATTTGGTTGGTCAAACCAAAAAAGGGCAATTTCCAATTTCCCCGTAATTTATATATAAATCATTTTGTAGAAGAAGTGGCTGACATTGTAGTACTGTTACATAGGGTAAGGGGAAATGAGAATTTTCACGGATTCAAAGAGTGGATTTATTTCTTCATCTGAATTATTTTGAGTGGAGAACAATTCCTGGACTAGGAAAAAATTATTAGTGACCACCTACATGAGTTGATGACATTCTTCACTCTTAACAAATTTTTCTATATGTCCTCGTATTTGATATATGCCCATCCCAACACTAGACCTTGGACTTGATTAATACCAAGTGATTTACCTCTGGGAAAAGTGCCAATTTATGATTATCTTGATAAGATTCATCTTCACAAGAGCTTTAAACATTTCAGAAGGGTGACTGAAACTTTCTCGATGAGGATGGTCAAAGAGATACAAGGACGTCCTACAATACGACTATCACCTAAAGCCATGTAGTTTTTTGACTTCTATGGTATCCATTTTATTCATTTCTAGAGATTCTCATACATCAAAGTTGGTGGATATGTTGGATTTCCTATAAAATTTCCCAAATATCCTAAAGATAAGTGGGTGATTATCGAGGTAAGTAGACAATTGGCTGATGTTAACAGATTATGCCAAGACAGGAAAAGATTGACAGTCCATTTCCATTTTTGTTTTGGTGCATATAGTTGTCAATCAATGTCAAATGCCCTAAATATTGAGAAGGAACTATCCAAGTATAACATGCCTTCATATGATGAGTGAGTCCCCTATGATTTAAAGGATTACATTAAGAATAACTTGAAATTGAGCCCTAATTTTTACCATCAATCTAGCCTTGAAGATTATTAGGTTGACTATTTCAATCAATTTGAGGTCAGAAGGAGCAGCCAGATGATATTGATAGTGGAACACATAATCATTTATGATTTAAAGTGGGATTTGTAGGGCATTGTGGAAGATGGGTCTGACATGGTAGACCTAGTGTATACTAAATTAATAGAGAACCAACCTATTCCTACTATGGACTAGAACTTCAAAGAAAAAGAGACCATTGAAGCAAAAACTACTAATGTTTTGACCAGAAAACGAGAATGGGTAACTAATAAGAAAACTAAGCAATCTCATCCTCACACTAGGTCTCAAGATTCACAACCTATTGAAGGAACTTCTCAAGCCTCTTCTTTGGGAAATCAACTAGAAATATTTCTCAATATTTACCATTAGGAGCCCAAGGAGGTGGCAATGAGGATCCACTAGATAAGAATGTGTATTCATAAACCTGTGGAGAAGATATCTTCAACCTGCCTACTTTGGAAAAGGAAAATGAAGGAGAAGAGGAGGAGGGCTTAGAAACCCTAAATATCAATTCCTCTCCCTCCCAAGATGAATCACCTATCAGAGAGGTAGGCACATCTCAAAGGCCACAAAAAATTGCACCTATAGAGGACACCCCTCTTGTCACTAGGAAATTATTCGAGTCTCTAGGTTTCAAGGAAACCAAGGTCTCAATAACTTCCACCTGGTTGGAGGATTCATTGTCACGGAAAAGGAAAGTTATACAACCTAGCTTGTCTAAATATGATATGGTGGGCCAACTGTTGTAGAGAAATTCGACCCAAAAACCTAAGAAGTTAAAGACTACTACTAGGTTAATAGATGATACAAAATCAAGGAGACTCCAGATAGAAATTGCACACCCTTTAGTGTAGAGGGATGTTTCTTAGGCAGTTGCAAGTGATTTTGAAGTGAACAGAGTAGACCTCAGTCCTTCTACTAGGGATGGAGATGTTCATATTTTTCAGATGTTTGTGTCCAGAATGGTTGAGAGATCAAAGAAAGATAAAGAAAGTAAAAATGAGTTGAAAGCCCAGGTTCGAAACTTGACTGAATGTCTAATGTCTATTTTTGAGATTGTTCCTTAGCCTCTCTCTCAGGTCAGTTCTTTTGTAGAATCACTCACTGTAGTTGGAAAGGAGTCCTTGAATAAAATTAAAAGTTGTCAAAGCCTAAGTAGGGCTATAGATGATTGGATTGAGTCTTTGGTTAAGAAGGGAATCCTTGTCATTACTAAATCCATAAAATGTTTCCAAGAGATGAATGCTTTGAAGACCACCATAGGGGAAGAGATCACTATGAATGAAGAGGAGAGACTATGGAATAATTACCAAATTGAATTAAAGTTAATGTTAAGCTTGGACATGAAAATTTGGCTACATACTAGGTTATACCTAATGCTTTAGAAACTTGTTACTAGTCATGGACCAAAGGGGTGGAGTGGAAGTTACAGATTGCCAAGCAAAGTTTGCAAAAACTTAAGGAAATCATTAATGAATGCACTGACATTTTAGATGAAGCATTGAGTACCTTGGTGGCTCTTGGTTTACTCCAAGTTAAAGGAGAAATGAGAAATTACGTGGATGTTAGGATCCTAATAGATAGTTTCTAGAAAATGGTCAAGGAGATGCTTGATTCTCCCTCACTTAATGTCGAGCACTTGCAGAAACTTAGTGAACTACACTTGGTCTCATCTTAGGTAATTGACCTCATGAATATTTTTGAATGTCACATGGAAATGGCTAAGGAAAACCATCTAATGTGGAAGGTGAGGATGAAAAATATAATTATTCCCCAATATAATGGCCTAATGCACATCCTCAAAGCTTTCCAGGCGTGGTGAAAGAAACCTTTAGTGACCTCAGAAGCTAGAAATGATGCGATGCCATCGTGATGGCCTAACTTCTCTTTCTTTCTTTTATGTGTCTTTTTGTTTGATTGGCTAGGGACATGAAGAGGCAGTTGTTCATCTACCTATTTAATGTATCTATTTTCATATTTTCTCTCTCTAGAAATTTTGAGAAGACTACTCAATATTGCTTATTAATGAAATTACTGTTTTGTCTGTGTGCAATTCGGTTGTGAAGTAATCTAAGTTCTTAAATCTTTGTGTTTGGGAATATCTTAATGCATATCTTATCTTTGTGTAAGTAATGTAGTTCTTCATAATTGATTTCATTTCTTAATAGTATTGGGCATAAATTTTATTTCTAGTAATCAGTTAGTCTTTGTCCTAATAACATCTTAATCGTTGGATCTCACACCTGATATTTGGGATTTTTTCTGATATTGGGTATACCTTTCCTACTTTCTGGTTAAAAGTATATATGGTATTTAGTTTCAATAGTTTAATTCATTGAAAATCATGTGAGGGAGTTGTACCTCGATAAAATTCAAAGAATATTCATCTTTGTTTAAGGGTTGAAATTCAAAGCTGTTTGGTTAATTTTGGCACCTTTTGGGCCTTGGATTGTGATTTCTCAAGGTGGCCAATTTGTTAGCCAACAATCGTCAATTAACCCTTTAAGGGAAACCCGTAAAGACAAAATTTTCAACTTCAAAGGCATGATAACCTTGATACCATACATGAGGTTGTAATGTATTGTTCCCTTCATTGTACGAACACTCGTGTGATAGGCCCACAAAGCATACATTAATTGAATATGCCAATCCTTACCATTTTTATTAACTATTTTATGAAGAATGAGCTCAAGACTCTTGTTAGACGCTTCTGCTTGGACATTATATTGTGGATAGTACAACATAGAAAATCTACGTTGAATGTGAAATTTCTCTAAGAATTCCTTTACTTCCTTATTCTTGAATGGCGTACCATTGTTAGAAACAAGTGTAGCAGGCAATCCAAAATGAGAAATAATGTTGTTCAAAAGAAAGCTACAGATAGCTTCAGTGTTTGTGGATCGAAGTGGAATAGCTTTGAACCATTTCATGAAGTAATATGTGGAGGTAATGATAAAGGTATGTCCCTTAGAAGAAGGAAGTGATATTTTTCCAATAATATCCAACCCCTATTTTATGAACGACCATGGATAGGTTTGATTTTGTAACTCTCATGCAGGTGCATGAATAAGATGATTGTGTTGTTGACATTGAAGGCACTTTTTAATGAAATCAAAGGAATCATGTTCCATCATTTTCCAATAGTACCCCATGTGTATCAGTTTCCTCACCATGGATTTACCTCTAAATTGTCCACCCCCAGAGCCTGAATGGGCTTCTTTAAGGGTGAGGGGTATTTTCGCTTTAGTGAGGCATCGTAGAAGCAAGCCATTATAAGTTTTTTGATAGAGAACATTGGATAAAATGATATATCACATGGAAAGATTTCATATGTGAGTGCGATCATTCTTTGTCGCATCATCGGGAAAGTTTCTAGTCTTTAAGTAGTTATAGATATTAGAGAACCATTATCCCAATTCTACGTGAGAACACACAAAGGCCTCAGATTTAGGTTGATTGAAAATTGCTAGGGTTCACAGGACCTAAACCACGAAGTGGTATTCTTTCGTATCCTATTCCGAAGGTACCTTGGAAGCAACATTTTCCATGGCATCGACATGTCTATTCTCCCTTTTGGGGATGTTGTCTATCGTGAAAGAAGAGAACCGATTAAGCAAGGAAAATGCAAGGTCTCGATATCGAGACAACTTATTTTGTTTATGTTGATAGGTCCCCATAATCTGATTCACAATAAGCTTAGAATCTCCTAGTATATGAAGATGTTTTATCTTTAGCACAATCATTGCACGCAAGTTGACAATAAGAGCTTCATACTCAATGATGTTATTGGTGCAAGGAAAATCCAATCAAAAGGATAGAGGAACCGGCTTGCCTTCAGGGGATATCAAGACCACGCCCACCCCAAAACTAGTCTAACACCTCAATCCATCAAAATACATCTTCCATTCAAGGTTGTAATTAATTGTGAAAAAATTCTCATCAGGAAATAAATCCAACCTTGTGAAGTAGTGAGATGAGGGAGCATCTACCAATTGATCAACAACTGCTTGACCCTTTATTGATTTTTGAGTAACAAAATTTATATCGAACTCAGAAAGTAACATAACCCATTTTTCTAACCTCCCAGCAAGGTTGGTAGTAGAGAACAGATTCTTTAAAAGGTTAGTCTTTACAATGACGTGTGTTTCAGCATGGAGAAGGTAGTGCCTCAACTTTTGTGTAGCAAAGACAAGAGCGAGGCATTGTTTCTCCAAGGAGGAATAACGGGTTTCATAATCAGCTAAGACACGACTAATGTAGTAAACTGCTCTCTCTTTCCTGACATCATCATACAAAGCCAACAAAACTGCCAAGGCCTATGGTGATGTTGTGAGGTAAAGAAAAAAGGGTCTATCTTGCATAGCTGATATCAATATAGGAGGATTGGCCAAATAGGATTTGATTGACTCAAAAAATTTCTGACACACTTCATCCCATATGAAGTGAACATCTTTCTTCAATAGACGAGTGAAAGCAAGGGTACAATCAACCAATTGAGATATAAATCTATGAATCACCTGAATTTTCCCTTGTAATATTTGCAATTTAGTAATATTCCTAGGTGGAGGCATGTTAACAATGGAATCAATCTTATTCGTGTCAACCTCGATTCCACAGTAAGAAACTATAAACCCCAAAAGATTTCTAGCATCCATATCAAAGATAGACTTATGGGGATTGAGTCTCATCTTATAGAGTTGAAGCCTTTCAAAGATAAGACAAAGGTTTTTCATGTGATCTTGACGGGTTATCGATTTCGCCAAGATGTCGTCAACATAGTCTTCTAAGGTCTTGTGAATAAAATTGTGAAATATCAGGGTCATTGCCAGTTGGTAGGTTGCTCCTGTATTCTTTAATCCAAAGGGAATGACCACATAATAGAAGGTACCCCAAGGGGTAGTGAAGGTTGTCTTGTACTGATCTTCTAAGTTAATATGGATCTGATTGTAACTCGAGAAGCCATCCATAAAAGATAAAAATGCATGGTCTGCAGTCAAATCCACAATCATATCTATATTAGGAAACATAAAATCATCGTTAAGAGAAGCC
The DNA here is from genome assembly GCA_007258455.2 of Sequoia sempervirens. Lineage (NCBI taxonomy): Eukaryota > Viridiplantae > Streptophyta > Pinopsida > Cupressales > Cupressaceae > Sequoia > Sequoia sempervirens. Next base: position 11,743,389 of record VDFB02105785.1, read on the forward strand.
TTGTTAAGATCATGAAAGTCAATGCATATGTCAATATGACCATCAGGTTTACTAACAGTGATGATATTCGAGATCCAAGGGGAGTAGGAAATTGGATGGATAAATCCTACTTTCAACAACTTCTTATCTTAGTCTTAACCATCAACGCCACCCTGGGATTGATATTCAAATTTTCTACTTAATTGAATTGGTGTTGGGACATAAGATGATATTGTGAACCACTATACTCATTGATACTAATCATATCCTCATACATCCAAGTGAAGATATCAAGATGAGAATGTAAGAGATCAGATTGTTCATCTGCTTCCTCTGAAGAGAGACACTTCCTAATCTCAATTAGTTTTTCAGAGAACTTAGGATCCATAGAAATTTCAGTATTATCCCCCTTAAGGAGAGAACTATGATCTTCGAGATGTGATATCGAAATATCATTACTGAAATTAGATAGAGGGTCCTCCTCATCAATAATCAAGACCAATTCTTTGAAGTACGCTTGTTTATTCAAGTGACGAGAACCATCTCTTGGGATGAAAGGGAGGCAATGGGGAATAAGCACCTAGGAATTCCTCAAGTGCTTCATCCGAAGAGAAAAAATATAAAGGTATTTTCTCGGCCTATTCCCTATCCTCTATCAATTCGGGATGGACCAAAATCAGTGGTTCAGTTGAGATCATGTTAACACTCCACCAAGGTTTTTGCTTAGATTGTTCGATAGAGCATCCCAAACCTAGATAGTGCTTTCATGGCTTAAAATGGATAGGGACTTGGATTCCTTTATCAATATTCCCTAGGCCTTTCTGTCCATAGCCATACTGAGAAGCAAGCTCATATCCAAAACCATAACGAGTTTGCAAAACTTCAGGAGGTGGTGGTTCTACGTAGAGTGTTTCATTCCACCAATGAATGTCGAATGTATCTACGAGAGTGCTCCTACCTACTTCACTAGGTTCACAAACATTAACCTCCTTTGTAGGAGTTTAAGTACTCTCCTTAGTAGAGGAAGGAGTGGTCTCCTAAATAGGGTCACACTTCTCTTCCTTAACAGGAGCATCATCCATCTTTACATCAGAGGTACCTGGAAATTCTATACAAGAGGGGATCACCTTTTATTCTATGATAAAGAATTCAGAGAATTCCAAGTATCCCCAATCATCACCAAGGAAATCATTTGATTGAGAGGAAGAAGGGGAAGATAGGGGGAGACTTAGGATCTTGTGCTTTAGGTGGTTCATCTTTAACAACATTCGCTCTAGGGACAACTTCCATAGAGGGTATCGACAAAGAACATGCCACCACATGAACAGTTAAGGATGGAATACAATTCTTGAGAGTGGATATGACTAAAGCACAACCGACAACTGCTAGCTCACAAAGGTGAACAAATTTTGGATCTACTTTAACTGTAACCACCTGATTATTCATGACAAAATTTAAGGATCAGTGTAAAGTAGAGGTTACAACACCCATAGCATGAATTCAGGGTATCCCAAAGAGAAGATTGTAAGGTAAAGGGCTAGGCATCACATAAACCAAGGTAGGTAAGGTAACAAGAGCCAACAACGAAGGCAATATTATCGTATCTAGAGCTTGATGACCAACATTATCAAACCCTCAAATATACAAGGAAGAAGTCGCTAAAGAAGATGAATCAACCTTAATCTTAAGTAATAGGTCAATATTGCAAACATTTAGAGTTGAACCGGTGTCAATGAGAGTATGCTTAATACCAATATTATTAACATTAATTATAATCATCAAGGGATCTGCTTGCTTCTGCACATCTGGAGGCAGGACTTCTTGCAGGTGGAATGTGATATTCATCGAACCCGCCTGAATATGAGCCAACAATGCATTAACATCCATAGGCCTAGCAGAGGTAGGCAAGAGAATCTTTTGCAAAGCTTCCTGAAGCATCTCCTGATAAACGAGAGTGGTCTGAAGCAAATCCTAGAGTGATATTTTAGTTTGAGTAATACAAAGTTGCTCGACAAGATCATAATCACATGGTGCTTTGATCATCAGTTTAGGTGTTGAAGGAAGGCTTGGTTCAAAAGGTGGTAAAGAAGTAGGAATTTGAGTGGGTTGAGATGTACGAATAGAGGGCTGTTGATCGAAATTCTATTTGTTACTTCTTGTATTATACATGTGCCCAACAACATTATAGAAAGTGGAGTTCGTAGCTTTTGTGAACCTTGAATATAAGTCCGATGAACCACTATGACATGAAATCCCATAGATAGAACAATCCTCCCTAGAAGATGAGTTAGTCGAGGTCATGTAAATGATGGGTTTCTTAGGGCTCGAAGGATTCATAGAGACCACTACTACATTTACTAACTCCCCAGCTAGAGGAGAGGAAGTTTCTTGAGAGATTTACAGATAGGGGAGGGCGCTTCCAAGAAGTCATCTAGAGTGTCTTCCAACATATCAAAATCTTCCTTAGAGAAGGTATTATCATAAACATGAAAACATTATAAAAATAGATCTGACATCCTTCATGTCGAGTTCACCAAAATGTGAGGTAAGAGGGATTCACTGCACATGGGTCTCTTCATTCTCAAGAGATCACCAGGGAACTAGTTGCCCTTATCCACCTCAACATGGAAGAATTGTGAAGGAAATAGGTACACGGTAACTTTTACATAAAACTAATTTATAATCCGAGAGAGTGAAACTTCTAGATTCTCACCTTAGATAGAGGAGATCTCTTCCAAAGTATAGAAGTGTGGATTTAGGATGCCAGCACGGTGCATTGTCATCCAAATAGCGCATTGGCGTCCTAAGCAACAAAAATCTCAAGAGCTCAAGTGGGCAGAACAAGGTTTCACTTACTGGCTCGGGTTAGAGGTATGTTGAATGAAATAACTAGGAAAAAAGTAGAAACTTAGAACAAAATACAAGAACTTGGAGAAAACTTTACCTTCAACTAAACATTTGAGTCTTCACTCCAAGTTCCACTTTGCAACCTACAAACAAAAGAGTGAGAGGAAAAGGTTGGGGTTGTATAGGGGTTTTCCTCAGTCAGACCCTCATTTTGGTGTTCCCACCTCCACAGACAACCAAGTTGGAAAGGAGTGTAAACAAAGCATGTGGTGAAAACAAAACCCACTTCAGGAGTAGAACCCGCACCATGAAGTAGAAAATGAACAAGTAGGAGAAAAGAGTAAGAGAGAGAGAGAGAGTGTTACCTATGGGCCTAGACCCTCTCTAAAGCACATGAACACATTGTTGAGTGCTTGCTTGGGATTTGTAGCTGTTGGAAGGACCTCAGTCCAGCATGGCTTCGCTTGTGAGAGTGTTGCTATCAAGAATGAAGAGAACTCAAGAATGAAAATGTAGAGAGAGCTTGAATGAAGGGCTTGAACCCCCAAATGAGAGTCAAGGAGGGATTTTTTTTTAATGCAAGGGTGGCAAAGAGATGTTACATCCAAATTCTAACTACTAGGACATGTGTCAAGAGAGTCAAGATTTGAGATTCCCCATTTTGAACTCAAAAAACCTCCAGGATGCTAGCACACGCGTAGACGTCTGTGCGCCGCGTAGGCATCCAAGGCCTATATTTTCAGGAAATGTGTCATTAGGTTTCTGTTGCTCTACCATTAGTCCACATGGAGTCAAAATTGTGAGATTCTGACTCATGGGATTTTTGTCATTAATGCTCTAAGGTGTCATAAATGCTAAAAAAAAGTGTAAAAATGTGTAATTTCCCCTAGGTGCAATTCCGTGACATTATAGAAACCTTTCTCAAGGATCTCCTCAAAGGTTGTGCAACATTGGATTTGAATTTGACTCATCAATTCTCCATTAAGTTTTTCCAAAAACATGGTGACAAGTTGTTTTTTAGGAATGTGACAAGGGAACTTACCAACCAAACCTTGCCATCTTTGGTAGAATGAGGTAAGTGATTCCCCTTCTTCTTGTTTGGTTATGTTCAATGTTGCAAGGGTGACACCATTTTTAATGTTGAAGGAGAAATGATTGATGAATTTTTCATCCAGTTCACCCCATGTTCTAATTCCTAGAGGAAGGTGTGCAAACCAATCTAAGGCTAGCCCTGTGAGGCTTCACGGGAATAATCTCATTAAATAGGTAGGATCATATGAGACTTCCATACATGATGTGTTGAATTCTCAAATGTGTTCTATTGGATCCCCAATCCCCTTATACTTAGGCAAAGGTGGTGTCATGAAATGAGGGGGAAAGGGTGACATGCACAAATTTATGTGAAAGGGAAAGGGGTAGAATTCCTCCACGGAATAGGTCTTCTTGTTGGTCCCCAATTGTATGTTTGTCATTTTTTGTTGGAGGGTTTGCACTTCTTGTATCAAAATATCTACAAGAGATGGCATTGCATTGTTTTGGTTTTGTGTCATGACGTTGGTATTAAGGTAATATGTTTGATTTGAATTAGGATTGACACTTTGTGATTTGGGACCTTGATTTCCATATTCATGTGTGTTGTTTTGATTTGGGATTAAATTGGCATTTAGGCTTGTTCTAAAGGTCATGTTTTCATTTGGCACGGTGTTTTAGAATTGAGGCATAGACCCTTGATTTGTGCCTTGGTTTTGAAAATTTGGTCCTTGATTTGCATTTTGGAATGGGGGTATAGGTCCTTGGTTGGCATTTTTGTTGGAATATGGCTCGTGTGGACGTAGTTTTTGGTTTTCTGTGTTGTCATTGATGGCAAATTAGTCATCATTTTGGTCCACAGTTATGCATTCAGTCGCACCAGTAGTTAAATTCAAAAATTGTGTGTTATCGACAGAACATGGTATCCAATCTAATAGCTTCATCGGATTATCACTTCATGTTGTGGATCACTAAAATTGTTTATCAAGCATGTGGAACACCTTATCATTGAATATTGTATTTTTGTCTTTATGGCTACGTGGTTTTAGAGGTCTGGTAAGACATTTTCAGTTTATTTGCTTGTTGGAGCCGCCTCAGTGTAAATGGTATATAACGGTTGTATAAAGTTAAATTATCTTTATTAGATAATTAATTATGGGTTCTAGATATTGTGTAGCTGACTTGTTTGGATACACATCATAATTATTTATGTTTTTGGGCCGACTAATTACAAATGTTATTAATTTTTGTTGAAGATGACCTATGGCGGGTAATTCCTGGTGAGCAGATATATTTAGATGTTCGGTCACATCATTTGAAGATATGAAGAAGGTGTGTGTGTGTGTGTTGCGAATATATAAGTTGTATTTGATTGATATCATGCACAATTTCACTTGCGCATATAGATTTTGTGTGCGAACTTGGGCAGAACATGGCAGAAGTTCATTACCAGTCAACAAGACACAAGTTCATCATCAAAGCTAATCTGAAACTACAATCAAGCATTTGTAGATGCTATCTATTGAGTTCATTTTCTTTTGGATCAATTCTAAACTATTGTAAGGGCAGTGAGCCCCCATTTTCTGAGCAGTGATCTCTAGGAAGTGAGCCTGAATGCATGTGCATTCTCATTTTGTAATACTTCTTTTGAGTATACTCATAACATATTGTGGATTGGCCATTCGCTGTGGTTTTTCCCCTTACAGGGTTTCCACGTAAAAATCCTTGTGTTATGGTTGTGTGGTTTATTGTTTTCTATTTTTACATATTGATTTTGGATAAGTGTGTCTAGTGGAATAAAGATCAGGATAAAAGAATTAAAATTTGCACATCACTGATTCACCCCCCCTCTCAGTGTTGCTTGTTTCCAACAATTGCTATCAGAGCTAGTTCCTCTAAAGAAGTCTGATAGCTTGGGGAGATCTTGGAAAGTTATGGATACAAGTAGTCTTCAACAACAACTCATGGTGGCCTTGGATGATCTTGACCAGTCAAAATCTGAGATCCGAGAATTGCAAGAAAATCTTGTAAATGCAGAAAAAATCACCCAGTCATTAAAAGATAAGATTGGTGAATCAAGGGAGAAAAGAAGAGAATTATGTGGTCAACTCAAGTAGAAGAACAAAAATAGTGAAGATGAACAAATCAATCAAGTCCTGAAAGAAAAAAAATAGAAGAATGTGAAAATTTTTCTCAAGAGAGATGTTGTCCTGAAGCATGAAGCAAAGTCCATCATGATGAAGATGACTAAACAATTAGAGGACAAAAAGAGAAATGAAGAAAATCTTGTGCAATCATTGAAATAAAATTATGAACAATGCAGTTGATTAGAGAATGAATTGGAGCAAACCAAGAACAATGAAGAAGAGCTTGAAAAATAGCTTGATGATCTCAGGGATGAACTTGCTACAACAAATGAGTTCAAAGAGAAATTCAAAGAAAGCTTGGCCAAACTTGATGAGTTAATCAAAGGTCAAAGAATTGATGGAGACAAATGAGGTCTTGGATATGAGGAAGGAGAAAACTCTAAATCTACACAAAAGGAACTCTGGACAAAGGAATCACAAACAAGGAAACAAATGAGTAGACCCAATAGAAATCTGGTAAGGAAACCTAATGCTCAAATATTTAATGGTTATTGTTATACTTGCAACAAATTTGGTCATATGGCTTCTTAGTGTAGGAGTAGGGTGAATACAAGTAGATCATCATTCTCAGGATAATGCTTTAATTGTTACAAGTATGGTCACAAGTCAAGTGAATGTAGAACTATGAAGCATATCCCTCATAGAGATGTCAAATGCTATGCATGCAATAGATTTGGACATGTTGCTAACCAATACAGGTATAGACAAAGTTAGCGAAATGATTGGCCTAAGCAGAGAAGTGTTGTTTGCTACAACTGCAACAAATTTGGCCACACTTCTAGATTTTGTTGGAACATAAAAGGTCTGGTAAAATAGAATAATCAACCAGATGTTAAGGGAAAAGGAAAGATCACTATTGATGAGATCAAGAAGTAGATGCATAAAAGGTGGGTGAAGAAGAATCCCTCTATAGAAGAAACTGGATCCGCATTGGAAGCCTCTTCTGGTAACACCTCTGGAAACTAATTATAGAAGTATGCATTAGGGGGAGCTATCAAGGAAATTCTCTAAACCCCCTACAAGTGATTAGTACTGAAATTCAAACAAATCCAGTAGGAAGTTACATACTCTTCAGTCATTATGGAATGAATCTAAAGTACCAATGAAGTTTATTGAAGATTCACGCAAGAATTGTTTTCCCCAGAATATTAAAAGACTGCGAACCCTACAAAATTAGGGCAAGGGAATTTATTGCAAAAAGTAAAGAGTTAAGTTTGATAAAAATAAAAGAACCATTTTCGCTCTCATTTGTCACTTTACATTCAAGAGAAAGAAGTCTGAAGTGCTATGAGGTGATCCTTGTTAAAGTGAAGAAGACATTCAAGCATAGAAGAGAATTTGTGATCGCCTTCAATTTCATCTCTGAAAGGTATTTATAGCAAACTTGAAATTTGCATATTCGTAATTATGTCTACCCCTCTCTTAGTCAAAGTTAAGGATAGGTTGCACCCTATGTTCAAATGGCATCCTTATAAATCGGTAGAAACTGAGCCCTTGGGAGCATTTTCGTCTGTGTCGTATAGTGTTCTACGCACCGAAGATATTAGGGTTTATGTGCATGTGATCATTGAAGATCTAGGTAGTGTGCAGCTATTTGAATTGTATTCTAATCATATAGCGCAAGAATATTTCTCTGTGAAACTTGAATTCAAAACCCTAGTGAACAAGAATTTTGCACAATTCATGAGGTTTCCCATATTTGAAGAGGATGAATGGGTTCAATACATTCTGAGCTGAGTGCATGATGAATTTATGTGGCTAGATATCCCATTTAAAATTACCAAGAAAGCTATTTGCGCTGTTACTGGCTTAAATTCTTTCGGCAGACTTCCAGTCTTGAAGTCGATAAAGAATGATATTGTCACTAAAGTGACTGGCTCACACTGGGATTAAAGGGAAATGATTGTAAGTCACATTGCCGAGATCGATGTAATATTTGCATCCATGATCATAGGGTATAAGATTTACCATTCGAGCTGAGAAAATTTTGTATCTGGCACTGCCATTTACACAGCATATGAGATGATAAAAAAAAAATGTGGATTATGATCTATGTGAAGTGCTCAGAGGGAAACTCTTGGAGAACCTAAAGAAAATAAAGAAGGACAAAAATAATGTGTTCAAGTTTAGAAACTTTTTAATCTGCCTATCCTTTTACTTCTCTGGTGAGGTACCAGGCATTGGAAAAGTTCTATGGAGAAATGATGTTCCAATAGTAGTACAAATTTCAGACATGCTATGTAATTTTGGTGACCGGGAGACCTGCAACTCAATCTTGTGGGGTCATTTCAAAAGCCTCCAAAAATAGATGCATGCCAAAGAGAGGATCCCTGAAGCTATAGTGGAACAGTATAAGGACTCTATATGCTTCATAGTGGACATTGATCAATTTCACATGGAAGTAGTTGATCCAAGAACTGTTTGGATCATGCCTATGGGCTATGAAGTGAATGAAAATATACTGAGGATGTATGCAGATCATCTACTAAATTCTCCACTGGATCCAAATGAAGGAAGGTTCAACACCTATGTAGAGAAGAGCCTTCAAGTTCATTTAGAACTAAAAAATCCTAAGTCAACTAGGAAGGTAAGAAAGGAAACATAAATCATTGCAAAGCAATTGGGTCTTCCAGTTGAGAAACTAAAAGAAATCAGAAGGAAAAGGGATGAAGCCGAAGCTGCAAAGGAGAAGGAAAAGGAAACAACAGCTGGTTTGAGAACATATGCTCCTAAGTCCAAAACAACTAGGAGTTCCCCTACAACACAACCAAATAAGGCTGAAGCCTCTAGAAGAGGAAAGAAAAAAAAAGCTCAAGGACATATAAAGCTCATCCATAGATGAAGAAGAAGAGACTGACTCAGAAGAAATAGTAAGGGAATTGAAGGAAACCAAAAGTCATGTTGTCAAGATGAATAAAAGGAAGCCTTCTGGAAAAAGTGAAGGAGCTCAGAAAAATTCCAAAACTGTCAAATCTAGCATGTTAGTGGAAGAAGTAAAAAATGATGCAGTGGTTGACAGTAATCTCAAGACACTCTATGAACAATATGAGTTCTTTGATGATTCTGGTAATCTGATTCTTGAAGAATCTGTTATCAAGCATTTGAATATTTTCAATAAAACTCTAGTAGAAATCATGTCTAGCTTTCCCACAAGCCTATACAATGCTTTGGAATCAAGAAGGGTGAATGCTAGGACAAAGGAAGAAAACATGAGGAAAAGAGTCCTTGCTGACCTATGCCCTGAAATGGGAATTGAAGAAATGGATTCACTCCTCCAAAAAGTCAAAAAGGAATTTAGAAGCAAGTCAAGAATCAATAAACTCATGATTGGTAACACTGATGCTGTTATGAGTGAGACCAAGTCAATTTTGGAAGAGTTATTTTCAAAAGAAAAGGTAAATATTAAGGAAGTGAATATTGAACAGGCTCAAAGTCATAAGGAAGTGAATGTGGGAGAGAGCAAGTTAGAAGGAGGAAATGAAAATGATGAGAACATTAATGTATCTGATCCTCCAACATTTGCTGATATTATGACTTCTCCCAATGATGTAACCACTGAGACACCTATTGTGGTGAAGGTCCAAAGTGAGGTGGTAGTTGATGTGAAAGAAGTTTCTAGTGAAGAAAAAGCTTTACCAAAAGTCATTTTGGAAGCTCAATCTAAGATTGACAAGGGAAATAATCAAGAAATCAGTCTAGAAAAGGTAAAGGAATCTCTGTTGGAGTAGAAGGCAGAATCAGACTCTGAGTTTGATGAGAGCTCAATCAACTTATCCACATTGTCTCTAATCCAGATGCTAAAAGTTTCCAAATTAGCTCAAGATAAATCCAATGAGAAAATATTGAAATCTCATATTGAAGATAGTGAGTTGTTGAAATTTGCATCTGAGGTTTTACAGAAACTGATGCCTACCCATGTTATGGATCCATCCAGATCCCCCTCTGGTGAGTTAAAAATATTGATAAACTCTGTAGGCTCTCATTTTAAGTCTTTTGAGGTTTCAGCTCAAGTTCAAGTGAAAAAGGAATTTAAGCAAAAAGGAATTTAAGTAGGAAAGAATTGGAAGCCTAATCAAACTTATTGCCAAGGACAAGAAACTACTAGCAACTTGTATACAGAATATCCAAGGTGCTATAATGAAAGGAGGAAATATGTACAAATCCTACCTAATCTTGTCAAAATTTACTATGGAAAATGAGAAAAAAATCAAAGATATTGAGCAATAGTTGGCTATTATTTCCAACACCTTTGATCCTTTGACCAACAATATGAATCAGAAAGACAGTCAAGTAATATCCTTGCTTGATCAATTAAAGACTCTGAAGTGTGAAAATGAAAAAGTTATTAGCAGAGTAAGTGAATTCAAGAAGCTAATAAGTCCAGAAATTGAGACAATGGAAAACACTATGAAAGAAGGAAAAAGTGTTATGACCACTCCTGATCCCGTAATTTTGGAAGTTGCAGAAACCACGACTTATCTTCTTTGTGGTCATATCACCATTCTATAGAGTTTGAGGAGTATTTGGGACTCAAAATTAGAACGACTGAAGAATGTCTTTGCAGACATCTTCACATTTTTGTAAGTCTCTGGATATACTTGTACAGTTTTGCAATTTTGTTTTCCCCAAATTCTGTCATTGATGTCAAAGGGGGAGAGTGTATGTGAAAAATGCAAACATATTCTTAGGGGGAGTAATATTTTGCAATGGAGCAGTATTTTGTATTTTGGCAGAATATTTATCAGTTTCAACACTTAGTCATTTTTCACTAAGTGTTGGCATCAATGCCAAAGGGGGAGATTGTTGGAATATGGCTCGTGTGGATGTAGTTTTTGGTTTTTTGTGTTGTCATTGATGGCAACTATAGTCATCATTTTGGTCCATAGTTATGCATTCAGTCACACCGACAGTTAAAGTGGAAAAATGTGTGTTATCGACAGAATAAGGTATCCAGTGTAATAGCTTCATCGGATCATCACTTCATGTTGTGGATCACTGAAATTGTTTATCAAGCACGTGGAACACCTTATCATTGAATCCTATATTGTTTTCTTTATGGATACGTGGTTTTAGAGGTCCGGTAGGACATTTTTAGTTTATTTGCTTGTTGCAGCCGACTCAGTGTAAATGGTATATAATAGTTGTATAAAGTTAAATTATCTTTATTAGATAATTAATTATGGGTTCTAGCTATTGTGTAGCTGACTTGTTTGGATATGCATCGAAATTATTTATTTTTTTGGGCTGACTAATTGCAAATGTTATTAAGTTTTATTTAAGCCAACCTGTGGTGGTTAATTCCTGGTGAGCAGATATATTTAGATGTTTGGTCACATCATTTGAAGATATGAAGAAGGTGTGTGTGTGTATGTTGTGAATATCTAAGGTGTATTTGAGCAATACCATGCGTAGTTTCGCTTGCCCATAGAGATTTTGTGTGTGATTTTGGGCAGAACCAGGCAGAAGTTCATTACCAGTCAACATGACACAAGTTCGTCATCAGAGCTAAACCGGAACTACAATCAAGCATTTGTAGATGCTATCTACTCAGTTCATTTTATTTTGGATCAATTCCAAATTATTGTAAGGGAAATGATCCCCCATCTTCTGAGCAGTGAGCTCTAGGCAGTTAGCCTGAATGCATGTGCATTCTAATTTTGTAATACTTCTTTTGAGTATACTCAAAACATATTGTGGATTGGCTATCCACCATGGTTTTTCCCCTTACAGGGTTTCCACGTAAAAATCCTTGTGTTATGGTTGTGTGGTTTATTGTTTTATGTTTCTGCATATTGATTTTGGTTAAGTGTGTTTAGTGGAATAAAGATCAAGATAAAATAATTAAAATTTGTACATCACTGATTCACCTCCCCTCTCAGTGTTGCTTGTTTCCAACAGTTTCTACATGAAGGTGTAGGCCATTGATTGATGTTTTGACATGAAGGAAATATCCCTTGATTGGTATTTTTAAATGAAGGTGTAGGTCCTTGATTAACGTTTGGAGATGAATATGTAGGTCCTTAATTGATGTTTTGACATGAAGGAAAGGTTCCTTGAGTAGAATTTTGGAATGACGGAAGGGACACTTGATTAGTGTTTTGGAGTGATGGAATAGATCCTTGATTATTGTTTTGGAGTGATGGAATAGACCCTTGATTAGCATTTTGGAGTGATGGAATATACCCTTGACTATTTTTTTGATTTGGGACCCTTTGTGAGATAGTGTGAACCTTTCTAGGTTTATTTGGTGGAGGTTGACTTGATGAAGGTATGCTTTGAAATTGGAATAAGGAACCTTGATTTTTGTTTTGAAGAGTAGGTATAGGACCATGGTTTGGATTTTGGATCAAAGGGGTATGGCCTTGTGATGTGGAACCTTGATTTGTGTTTTGAAGTGTGGGTATAGGACCTTGGTTTACATTTTGGATCAAAGGTGTGGGACCTTGTGACATGGAACCTTGATTTGTATGTTGGAAAGGGGAGTTTGTGAAGGTCTTACCCATAGAATTTTAGGAACTTCCAAGTGTGAAACTTTTCCCTTGTGTAGTGGTATGGGTTACCTTGTTTCCAAATGTTGAGATGCTTGGGGTGTGTGTGGAAGTGGTAGTCATGTGTGTAGTTGTACCAAGGGGTATGTTTGACATTTTTTGTGATGAGGGCATGCCAAGTGCAAATGGGTTTTTGATTTCTTCTTCTAAAATAGTTGATACGTTAAAGCGTTGAGGTAATTTGGCACCCTTTTTAGCTAGTGCATAGAAGAATATGTTAAGGTCGACACCAATGAGTTGATCAACTATGATTAAAATTATTGGGTCTTGATAAGTTTCTTCAATTTCTTCAGGAGTCAATTGTTTATTGAATTCTTCTAGGCTTAGGCTTTCCCATGTGTTGGTTTGATCTCTTTGTGGTGTGTCTCTTGGAGACATGGAGTGATTTGAATCTATTGCAAGGGTAGTGTCACAAAAAGGGTTACTTGAAAAATCCATGTCCTTTCTTTTGGCTTGTGACCTTGTTTCAACCATGTGAGACTTTTGCAAGTTGGAGGATAATGCAAGATGGTGATGAATTTATGTTTTTGGATTTCCAAGGATAATAAGGCTAATGCAAGATAATGATGAAACTAAGCTATATTTTTGGATTTTCTTGAATATAAGGATGCAAGGATAATGAGACTAATGGATGCAAAAGGATATGAAAGGTTGACTAAAATTGATATTTAAGGGAAAATGATATGATGCTAAGGCCAAGGTAAAAATGAACTATGTTTTTTGTATTTTTGGGATAAAGGTGCAAAGTGCAATCTAGGTTATAGATCAAAGTTTGGAAAGATGATGATAAAAGTTATGATCCAAGGGATGTAATATAGATCTAGATGAGGTCAAGTTAATGCAAAGGAATCCTAAAATTTTAAACAAAGGATGACAATCAAGCTAATGTGAACCCAAGGTAGCAATTCCAAGTGTCATTGACCTTTGTGGTAATCAAGAGGATAATTTTGACAAGGTTGAGTCAAGGCTAGGATGCAAGCTTAAGACTCAAATTTGACCAAGGTGATAATGATAAGGATTGATAAAATGAGAGATGATCGTCAATGAAAAATAAAATATGTAACTAAGGATTTTCCAAAAGCTTAATGGTCTTCCTATTTTCAAAATTTGAAGGTCTAGATGCAACCTAGGGATCCAAGTTTGATCTATGTAATGCAAGGGATGGAGGAAGGTAACCTATAATGTAATGTATCCCTAAATGGAAATGCTAGAATGAACTAATAAAGCTTGCAAGTCTCTAGTTTAGCAGTCAAAGGTCACTATAAAATGAGTTGATCAGAGTTTGGACAAAGATTTTGAAAGTGTATGTTTATCAAACAATTGTGGCACTAGTTTCTACAAGTGCGGTTCAGGATGATAGTTGCGGCTTTTTCTTCTACAAGTGTGTTTCAAGATGACAAATGCAGTTTTCCAGTTATTAGATACAACTCATAATATCAGTCGTGGGTCTATTTTCTGCAAGTGCGGTTTTCCAGTTATGGCTCTTTTTTTACAGTTGCAGTTCACAAAAAGTTATTTTTGATAGTTTGATGGTTTTGGTCTAGTTTTTTAGTGGATTTTGACTATTTTTGATGAAATATGATTGGAAAACACATAATATAGTATCAATCACTTGTTTTTGGTATGGTTTTGGTGTCACAAATGTTTGATTTCAAAATAAAACACACATAGAAAATAATGCACAAGCCCTATGATTGGCAAGGAAACCATTGGTTGATATCCCCACTTCGATTTCTCCAACCACTTGAATAAGGTGGATAGCTAGAGACTTCGTGGCACTGGATCCCCTCCATGACACTCACTTCTCAGGCTCACCAAGTCTCATTCCCCCAAGGAGGAATTCTTTTCTCTACACATGCTCAGTGAAGACGTGGGGCACCTTCAGAGGTTCGACCTCTTGCGATCAACAAGTGTATAAAGGGGTTTTTGGCAACTATCACAAATTGGCTCTTAGTAAGGGAATCCATTCAAAGTGGCCATACATGTGGAAAGATTAGCTCAAGACTATGGTGAGTCAAGAGGCCTCCCGTTCCTTTCCCTAAGGAAGGATTTTCACGTAGCTCATAGGGCTATTGAGGGTGGCACTTGTCGATTGACACATTCACACCTGTTGCTAACTGGATTTTGTTAAGAAGCACATTTATTTATAGTGGCTTGGAAGATATTGGCCTTAGCTTTGTTACCACTTGGTTCATTCCCACCTTTTGAAGTGGGGTGGCAGGCCCTCTAATAAAAGGTAAACAACAACAAGGAAGTACACTTATTTCTGATCATCCCAGATTGCACGAAGCGCAAGAAAAGAGCATATTTTGTGCCTTTGCCTCACACTCACATGGGGTTCATTTTAAGCACCAAATCCAAATGCGTTGTGTGATTCTACAAATTCCAAAGAGGTACTTTTGATCATTCAATATCATCAAATGGCATGAGAGGAGAGAATACACACTCTATGATAGTTGCAAATCACCAAACACAAAAAAAATTGGTTGATTTTACCCTTTGCTTATTATTTGAAGACACTTGGATAGATTTTATACTCATGATGTGAAATGAAAATTAATTTTAATACCCATGAGTGTAAGAATGCAGATTGTTGTTATTTTTAAATCCTTCTGAGTGAAAAATGTAGGTTCATTTTATCCTTATGATCTTGATGCAAGTTGTAGTTGGGAAACAAACAAAAGAAAATTTGCTTAAAATTGAAATAAAGAGCTTGATTTTTTTGTTGTTTATAAAGAAATAATTTTTTGGGAGCTCCAATCCAAAGCCACACACTAAAAATAGATAGTTATCAACCAAAAACCCTACTCTACTCAAAAACCCAAAAGAAAGATCGAAAACAAACTGAAAACAATAAATTTTATACTAGAGAGGCAATTGTGTCGTTATTTTTAGCAAATGTGTCATTGCGTTGCATCACATCAGAACAATTGCATCGTGATTTTAAATTCAAATTTTCTTGCCTACCATTTCCTTCCACAGATGCATCATTTCCCATCATCTATGCATCGTTGTTTTGAGAAAATGCATCATTTCGTACTAGAAACCTACAAAATAGAAATAAAATCATATGAAATCTTGCAAAATATTGTCTTAACATTAGGGTCACCAATGTAAGATGGCAGGAAACCTTCTAGCCTAGATAAAGTGATAGCCACAACACTTCTAAGCTAAAAACCTCATCCAAAACAAGAGAATACAAGCAAATAAGGAAGTCAAAATAAAAGCAAACAAGATAAAGCACTCCCCATTGCAGTTGATTCACTTCTCTTGTCTCTCCTTTTTCTTCTTTTGCCAACATTTCCCTCATATTTGTTGTTGAAGTTGTGCAAATACCTACAAATAGTAAGCAATAAAGTTGGAGATAATGGATGTTAAGAAAAAAATGGAGGAAGGCTTCTTTTATATACAACCATTCGAATGGACGGTCAAGATCAAACTTCTAGAAATATGCCAAGATCGACGGTGGAGGATTGATGCACCAAAAAGAGGTGGGCTATTGATGGTTATGATGCTGACAACTATGATAGATATTAATGAGAAAGTGGAGGAAAAGGATGAATTAAAAATTGACAAATAATTAATTCATGAGAAGGAATATTTGACCAAGTGGAGAATAAATAATTCATTCGAATTATTTATTTTAGAAAAAAAGGAAATGGACAAGTGGAGATTGATTTAAAATGATTTGCATAATTATTTTAATTAAATGAGAGGAAATGTCAAAAGAGGCATTAAATAATTAAATTGATTTAATTATAATACAAGAGACACATGGAGGACAATTAAATAATTTTGACAATTATTTAATAAATAGAAGAATTAAAAAGGAGTGAATAGTTAAATAAATAAATGACAATTATTTAACCATAGAAGAAAGATTCATTTAATTATTGAAGAAGGGGGATATTAGTGACACAATTAATTTATTTAATTGATGAAGATAGAATAAAGATTAGAAAGTGAATTAATTAAATAATTAAAAATTATTTAATTAATAGAGGAATATGATCAAGGACAATCAAATAATTAAAATTATTTAATTATCAGAGGACGATGACCAAGAAAAATGACGCTCACAGACTTAGGACATTTTTCAATGTCTACAGGTTCTATTTATAGTTTTTGAGCCAATCTTGAGATGGCCTTGGATATAATTCCTTGTGATTTTATTGGATGCCTCCTTAATCTCTGAGTAACTAATTTCAGACTCTAAGTTCTCGAAGTTATTGACCTTGAATAAATCCTTACTGATAAATAATGAATTTAGTACCACTCCTAGGTGAGTCTTAAAAGGGAAACGTGGTAAATAGTGTACGGATATGCTCACATGTTATATGAACTTCTAATTAATGAAGAGCTAGAGTTGCTTAAATCCATCTTAAAAAAGATGATATAAGAAGTATAAGAAGTATTTTTTCTTAAAAGAAGAAGAATTATTTTATTGTGAATGGATAAAAATCCTTCCATGGTTAATTTTAACTTGAATCCTTTTGAATGGAGTATAAGAGACAGACATGAAGATTAAAATTTCTTTATTTGAATCTTTTCGAGTAGGGGTATAAACTTGACTACATGACTCTATCATGTTGTGCTTATTTAAAACCTTGGCCAAGGTGATGCTACTACCTGATAGTGTCAATTAGTTTTATTTGTCCCAGATACACACTCCAGTAAGAGGTCATACTAGTTAGGAGTTGCCTATAGTGTATGACTAACTAGGGATTGTGAGGGTCAAACACCAGTCTCAGATGGCATTAGATTTTCCTTCCATTACTTCTCTACGAAGGGCCAAGACTTTCTAGTAGGAAATGACATGGGGGACTAGTAAGTTCGTGGATGGGTAGAAAAGCACCCTGATGATATTTTTCCTCCTTAATTTCAGTAGTAAAGGATGATTAAAGTTCCAGATGGATTAAATGGATTTCAAGGAACACTATAATCTCAACTCACTATGTCTATGTAATGGCTACTTTAGTAGTTATTCCTTTCAGTTATCTTTCGTGCATTTCAAATTGAATTACTTTAAAGTTCATGTTCTTCCTTTTTTTTTAAAGTTGTTGCTCTGTATTAGTTTATTCATGTTTTTCAATTTATGCAAGTTTAGATCCAAATTAAATGTTGTACTTATATTAATTGCTTAGTTTTAGTTTGTTACATATGGTATCAAAGCTACCAGGTTTGAAACTGAACCTAGGGTTCATCACCACAAGAAAATTAAGGATTAATAAAAACTAAAATGAAGCATTTTGGTTTTTTCCAGGATGTGGATTCATACCACTAAATGTAAATGAGCTCGAGATCCAGTTTATTCTTAGCTTTGGAGAGTAACAAGTTTGAAACATGATTATTCATGTTGCACCCCACCCTCTAATATTTAAACTCTGGCTAATGCACTTAAACAACTGAAAGGAGAAAGACAACCCTAGACAACTTCAAGAAGAGAAGCAGTGAGAACAACCATCATGGCAAATAGGATACCTAAAATTGAAAACAAATCTATAACTCTTGTTGTAAACAAAAATGAGTCTTTTGACTTGAAGGAACTTCATGCACCGACTCTAGGTTATCGAATAATTCCACATTCCACGTTAGAAGGGCAGGAAGAGCCCATAACTAGAAGTGACGATAGCTCTTAGATAAGGGCTTTGTGATGTAAATAATGTATTTTTTCTTTTCTTTCTGTAGTGCTAATAAAATATCAATTTTGTTGTGTGTAACCTTTAAATTACATGTATGTAAGTAAATAATGGAATAAAGAGACTAAAATAATGCTTATTTAATAGGTTAATTAAGTAATGTAAAGATGCATCATATGCAAGAAAGTGGAGGGGAAACTAGACCCCCAGAGACTCCTACAAATTAGACAGGCTTTTTCTCATGATGAAAGACACCCAAGCCAGACTCTAACATTTAGAGCAGAGGGAAGATAGACACACAAGAACTCAAAATGAGGAACATGAATCTTAGTTTGGAGATAGAAATACTGAAACAAACCACACACATCAAACTAACAGTGAAGAACATACATTTAACCAGTCTAGTAAAGATAAAATTTTACGTAGTGTCATTTATGATGACATGAAAAAGGTTAAACCACCCCAGTATGATGGATTTGAGGTTGGTGATGCCGTTGAGGCATGGTTAACTGGAATGAAAACGTATTTTAAAATCCAGGATTATACTAAGAATATGAAAGCAGTATGGGGGGATTACCAGCTAATAGGAGAGGTTGTCGGTTGGTGGGAAAACAAGAAGGTTGAATTAGGCTTGGCGTCCACAAATGTGATATGGGAGTAGTTTGTAGAAATTTTTAGGCAATGATGGCTGCCTCAATTATTTTTTGAATAGAATTGACAGACTTTCAAGAACTGAAACAAGGGGAACTTTTCGTAAATGCTTACTGGGAGAATTTTACTTGTTTTCTCAAGTACGTTCCTCAATTTCAAAAATATGAAAAATACAAAATTAGAAAGTTTATTATGGGTCTCAACAACCGTATAGGTGGTTCTGTAGATGTATTGGCTCCTACTACTATGAATGAAGCCTATGAGAAGGCTGTAAGACAAGAAAAAAGCTCAAAAAGGATGAATCCATTAGGGATAGCAATAGAAAGAGGAGAAATTGGTCACAAAATTCCCAATCATTTAAGAAGAAATGAGATAACTTCGGATCCAAAAAAAAAATGTAAAAGGGTTTAAGGGAGGCTATCAGGATAATTAGGGAGATAAGAGGGGTTTTGATAAATCCAGAAGAGGCAATGTGGAAAATAATAGAGGAACTAAAAAGAGAGGGCCCCTAGGGGGATGTTATACATGTAGATGGGAGCATTATGCCAATCAGTGTCCCACAAGAAGTCAGGGGGGTCAACAACAGAGGAACCCTTTACCTCCACAAAAAACAACATTTAAGCAGAGAATCCATGTAGCAATGGACAACAGGCAAGCAAAATATCAGTTTACCCCAATATAGACTCCAAGTATGCTATATGAGAATCTTGTAACCGTACTCATAGACACAAGAGCTTCAAAAAAATTCATTTATCCTAAATTGCTAAGAAAGTTTCCTAAAAGAGGAGGATTTATGGCTAATTCTTGGACTATTGATTATGCCAACCAGTTGAGAGCTTGGGTAGAGCGGCGTTTATTTGAGGCCAAGGTTGAGCTTCCAGGCCTTACCATGGAAGTAGATCTATATGTAGCACCCCTAGGAACCTATGATGTCATTCTAGGCATGAATTGGTTGGGAAAACACAAAGCCAAGGTTAATTGTTATGACAAAACAGTTGAGTGTGAGGATGACCTAGGAAATAGAGTGTCGGTGCAAGGCACTCGTCATGAGGTCAAGTTGCGACAACTCTTCACTATAAAATTAAAGTGAAGTGGAAGGAAGGGTTGTTAGATATTCATAGGAAAAATGGAGGAAATTAGTGAGAACAAAGAAATTACATACCATGATGACCTAGTGATGTATGAAACCAACTATCTTCAAGGGGAAAGTGCAACTAAATATGAGAAACCAAAGGATTCCTTTGAAGAAAAATATCCTTATCTTCAGGATTATCAAGATGTATTTCTTGAAGAGTTACCCAGGTTACCACCAAAGAGGGTATTCAATTTCTCCATTGAGTTAGTACCAGGAGCAACACCAGTGTTGAAAGCTCCCTACCATATGACAACTATAGAAATTATGGAATTGAAGGCCCAATTACAAGAGTTACTGAGCAAAGGTTTGATTAGACCTAGTGTGTCGCCATGGGGGGCACCAGTAATATTTTTTGAGAAAAAGGATGGGACCCTTCATCTCTACATAGATTAAAAAATGCTAAACAAGTTAACCATCAGGAACAAGTACCCTCTACCCCACATCAATGATTTGTTTGATCAAATGTGCAGAGCAACAATTTTCTCTAAAATAGATCGACAATTAGGGTATCACCAATTAAGGCTTAGAGATGAGGATATACACAAAAAAACCTTTAGGACTCGTTATGGGCATTACAAGTTTAAAGCATTACCATTTGGGCTTACCAATGCCCCAACTTCATTTATGAGTCTGATGAACAACATGTTCCATGACTGCTTGGATAAGTTTGTTCTGGTATTCTTGGATGATATTCTAATTTACTCTAAGAATGAAGAAGAACATTATCAACATTTATAAATTATTTTACAGTGCTTGCACAATTTTTTTTATATGGGAAGTTATCTAAATGCACCTTCTTTCATAAAGAAGTACAATACCTAGGTCATATCATCTCAGAAAAAGGTATTGTTGTAGATCTAGCTAAAATAAAGGCTATAACAAAATGGCCTACCCCCACGAATGTGCCTGAAGTAAGAAGCTTTATGAGCTTAGCAGGTTATTACAAGAAATTTGTAATGAACTTCTCACATATAGCATACCCAAGCACATCACTCCAAAGGAAAGGGAATTTTTTTGTATGGATAGAAAAGTGTCAGAAAGCATTTGAGCTCCTTAAGGAGAAGCTAATCATAAACCAATATTAAAATTACCAAACCCTGAGGGGAAATTTTTGGTAGTAACTAATGCATTAGGGGAAGGACTAGGTGGGGTACTAATGCAGAATGTGTAGGTAATAGCTTATGAATCCTGAAAACTCAAAATTTATGAAAAAAACTATGCACCACACGATTTGGAGCTAATTGCTATAGTGCATGCTTTACAAATGTGGCATCACTACCTACTAGGAAAACCATTTGAGCTTCAATCAGATCACTAGGGGTTGAAATACATATTTACCCAACCTAATCTCAATGCAAGGAAAAGGGGATGACTGGAATTAATCTCAAAATATGATTTTGAGATCAACTACATTAAAGGAAAAGAAAATTAGGTAGTAGATGCTTTGAATCATCGACATGTTAATGCAGTAACCATAGTGCATTCAGATTTTAGGAACCATGTGCTTCATTAGCTTAAGGAAGACATATATTACCAATAGGTAAAGGAATCTCTTCAATTCAACCCTCAAGATCCAAGGTATGAGGGGTTTAGAATAGAAAATGATGGGTTACTAAGGTATCAAGGTAGAATGTATCTACCCGAAAGCACCAAACTTAGAATTTTGATTTGGAAAGAAGTGCACTCCACACCATACTTCAGACATCTAGGGGTTACTAAACTTCTACCAGATATTAAACCCCTATATTTTTGGAAGGGAATGAAAAAGGATGTTGCAAGATTTGTGGCAAGCTATTTAGTGTGCTAGAGAGTTAAGGCCAAACATCAACATCTTGTAGGATTGCTACAACACAACACTATACCTGATTGGAAATGATAGATAATCAATATGGATTTCATCCAAGGATTACCTATGTCCAAAAACAAACAAAATTCCATATTGGTAGTAGTAGACAGACTTACCAAAGTAGCACACTTCATACCAGGAAACTTAACAGATGGTGCACCAACTATTTCCTATAAATTTGTGCAAGAAGTATTTCGATTGCATGGAGTACTTGAGAAAATAATATATGATAGGGATGCCAGAATGATGTCCAAATTTTGGAAAACCTTGTTTATAGCCCTGGGTACACAACTGAACATTAGTTCCGACTACCATCCTAAAACAAATGATCAAATAGAAAGGGTCAACTAGATACTAGAGAATCTTCTCTGAATGTATTGCATGGATCAATAGTACAAATGGGAGGAATATCTTCCCTTAGTTGAGTTTTCTTATAAAAAATCCTATCAGTCATCCATAAAAATGGAACCATTTTAGGCACTATAGGGAAGGAGGTGTAGAACTCCTATCAGCTAGGATAAGCTAGAAGATAGGAGAACCCACGGTCCAGAAATTCTCTCGAAAATGGAAGAGAAAGTCAAGTTGATCAGAAAAAGGTTAGCAGAAGCTAACGATCGACATAAAAGCTATGAAAATGCAAAACAAACTCCTAGACAATTTGAAGTGGGAGAGAAAGTTCTTCATGTCAAACCTCATAAAAGTGCCATAAAATTTGGAAAATCAACTTAAGTTGCACCCCAATATGTAGGACCATTTGAAGTCCTAGAAGTTATCAATCCAGATTGCTTATAAAATTTCTCTATCACTAGCTCTCACCAGGTTGCATGATGTTTTCCAAATTTCATATCTTAGAAATTATGTATCTAATTTTGCACATTTAATTGATTGGAACTCCTTATAGGTACATGACCCAGGGGTAGTCATGATCGAGCCAATCGGGGTGCTCGAGGTACATAAGCATCACTTACATAATAGAGAATTTACCCAATGTAAGGTTTAGTGGGACCAGTACTCGGAAGACAGTACCACCTGGGAGGAATTCAATGAAATGCATCGGAATCTCCTCATCTATTTAATGTTTATAACAGTTGAAATTCTTTCATTATGTTTGGATAAACAATGAATTTTTTTTTTTACTTATTAGATACTCTAAATCATCGAGGACAATGATTCACAAGGGGAAGGATATGTTACATCCCACTTGTGCCCTTGCTATTTTGATGTTGTGCCCTAGTATCTTGATGTTGTTTCTCAAGCATGGATATATATATATATTTATATTTATATATATTTCTTTAATTAGCTTGTTGAATGGAGATATATAATGTTTATATTACTAGTTTAAGTAAGTTCATTTGATAGATGTTTTCATGTTTACATAGATGCAGATGCAAAGATGTAATGAGATATTAGACTAACTACTTGTGTTTGTCCTTGTGGTTGTAGGAAATATCACCTCTGAGGAGGGAGGAAAAGTATCATCAGGTACGAGTATTGGAAGGGAAGTCTAATGCCATCTGAAACCCAACCTATAAGTTTGCGACTTCCATTTGAGTAGTGATTGGAACTACAAGTCTAGAGTTGTCAAGTAAACCATGAGGTCGACCCTAGGTGTTAGGATCACCTAACCTATATGTTGTTACTCGTGTATCATCACCTTGTTATTATTTTGAATTTAAAATTAAGATTGAATTCTTAAGGGACCCTGAATTGTTAAATGGCTCTCAAAAATATTTAATTAATTCATCAAATATAAAATAATTAAATTTAATATCTATCAATAATTTTAAACACCTATTTATATAAAGAAAATGGAAGTAATTTATAATAACATTCTTATTTATAGAACAATCGTCAAATATTCTTATTATTAATATTTGAAAGAATAATCTTATGCATTTTATAGGGGTGAGTAATTTAAATCTTAAAGGAAATTATTATGTATTACTAACGCCTTATATTCATATATCAATATGGAAATAAAATTTTATGATGAGGGCTATATTAGGAGGCCAATTCTCACATCGGTGGATATACTTGAAATCTTTTTGTTATTTTCTTGTCTCAAAGATTAAGCCACATTAGAATAATTTTTGGTAGGAAATCAAAAGATGAGCATGGGGTTCTTTTACATGCCTTTGTGAGTGGAGAAGGTGGCCACTTCATAAAATATGGAGTGAGGTAAAACTTAGGCGATCTTTTTCTTTTTGGGAAAATGTTTCATCTGGTAGAATTAACCATTTCTTGGCATAGTTTTGAGCTCATTCGGAGGGAGGTATTGGGAGGAGATACTATTTTATTAGTTTGGTTTTGGATGGGGGTGGTGACTATGAACACTATCGCTGTGTATAGAAGGCAGGGGATTCTTTAAAAATTGGGAAGTAATATACCTGAGTCAAAGAAGAAAGACATTTGGGAAAAATTCCTAGGAGGGAACCAAAAGTCTTGGTTTGTTGTTGAAAAATAAGTCTTTTCGAAGGGCCTTTGTTCTCAAGTATTCTCATATGAATTTCAATAGTCATTATCTCTATATCTAAACAAGCAGGTACCCGATACCAAGCATATATTTATATCATTTTCTGTAGCTTCTCGAAACATTGTCTTGTTAGCAATATGAAACTAGAAATTCTTCGTGCCATGAAGAAAACTTATCTATAATTCTTGAGCTAAACACAATGAATCTTGTCATTGGTATTATTCTGACCAAATTGGAGTGTATTAATTGAACCGTCTAGGTCTTTTTAATAAAAAAAGTAATAGTCCTTGGTATTTCTTTCCATTATTCTTACCTTAGTAATGGTATATAATGGGAAAGTCTTCTAAGAATTTTTTAACGATGACTATGGTAGAATATTGTCACTATGAGAGAAAACTTTATTATTCTTACTATGTGTTGGCCTCCTACAATGATTTAATAACTAAGCCCTTACAACCATGATTCAAAGATTGGACATCTAACCTAAATAGCTACTTCAATCACCATGAAGGTGAATTTAACTTGTCAACCTAGGGATGTGAACTTGAAATGGGTTAGCACAATATCTGCACTAGGAACCACAAAGTAGCCATTTTCATTCTATAGCTAAAGAACTCACAATACTGAAAGTAAATTGCTTAGAAGGGAATACCATAAATTCAAATCATCAATCAAAAAATACATCAAACTAAAATGCATAGCAAGAATGAAAATATGAGCAACAAACAGGGCACTACTCTATCTGCTTTGGCTACAGGAATAGTCACATAATGAAATTCTAGTCGCTGTAGGAATAGTCAGTGCCAAACTTCTAACAAATTACTAAATAGCAAGTAATACTAAACTAATACTAAACTAAGAGGACAAATTACTCACCAAGTGGGCCCCCTTGGATAAGTATCCTCTAAAACTAATGAGAACTCAGATGCTCAAACTCATAACTTTATTTTATTCACTGTAAATCATGAGTACAAAAGAGTAAAGTATCTATATTACTAAAAACTTGAGAGTGCAAGTACAATATCCAATTGTCCAACTCCTAAAGAAGGAGAAAACTGGGAGGACACCATTTAGGGAAAATAGAGAAAGTGGAGTGGCGGCGGTTACACGTGCATGGAATCTAGTCAGACATGTAGATCTAAACACAAATTTAGTACAACAATAATGCTCATGTCTGCTCATTCATTAAAGTACACTACAAGGAAATTACATTCGATTGCATGAGGAATATTTTGTCATTGACCTCCTTTGACCTTGAGCAATTCCTTTGTTGGACATTATGGTGCATGCCCAACTGGCGATGTCTTCCTCAACTTACCATCCTCAAATTAAATTTGCATGGTAATGTCAATATGCACAATAACTGCATATCTATAATCACCTTAAGGAACATTCATTAACCACATGAAAAATCAATATAGATAATCCACATAATATTCCATTGTCATTAAAACTTGCAGAAACATGATTAAGCCCAATGTCTATGGTTTGAGGGAAACATTATGAAAATATCAACATTTAACATCAAATTCCATGACAAATTCCATCAAATAAACTATAGATTCTACCCAAAATTGGACCAAAAACTAGGTTCATCACTCCCCCCAACCTAATGTTTTGTTGGTGCTCCAACAGGGGAAGGGTTGTTCTTCTGCTTGGTCAAAGCTCTGAAATTCACAAATGATAGTTGTCCAACATTAGTGGCTACTAAGCATGAATCAGGGTCTTAATAGAATCCTCCCAATCTGTCCAAACTACTCCATCTCTATTTTTCTGTAGAAATGTCATATTGGTAGAACCTGAAGTTTGGTACGAGCCACATGAGAATGGGTGGTTGAAAAGTCAAGGGAAGCCAAAATCGCCCCTTCGTTCTTCCAATCTGAATATACCTATCAATCCTTTTTAGTGTTGCAGCATAATTGTGGATGGAATGAGGTTCAACCTACTTCAACTCATCAGTTAGGCTATTCCATCGTTGTGATAGGTATCTTCTTATAGTTTCCTCCTTTTTTGTTTCCTTTACCTCATACTCACTGTAAACCGCCTCAATCCAAGGCATAATCTTGTTTCCATAACTAGGCCTGAGAAGCATTCTAAGACATTCTTTGTAAATATCCTTTGGGTTGCTTGAATCAACCCTATTGGGTAGAGGGATGTTAGACTCCAATTTCTTATAATCCCCATGTTGTTGTCCCCAACTAATCTCATTTTGTACCCAAGACATAAATGCCCTTAATTGGACATCCCCAACATACAACAACAGATTCCAATCATGGTCTTGAGTTACAACATACTTATGCAAATAAAACTCACATAGAAAATTCTTCATTTCATGGGAGGAAATTCGATAAGCATTGAAAAATTCATTAGGAGTGTCAATAGAAGGATTCAAACCTAATACAATCCTTGAAAACTTAAAAGAGAGATATTCCTCTTTCAGGTGCAAAGCATAGACCCTTGGAGGGTTCCTACATTCCAGAATCTGTGGTACCAAGGTTGCCATATCATCCACCCTCTTCTTTAGGGTGGAAATTTTTGCATCCTTATCTTCAATCTCCTCATCCCTCTTTTGTATCTCCTTTTTCAATTTCTATTTTTCCTTTTTCCATTCTTCCTCCCTCCTTTGAATTTCTTTCCATAAATTCAAAATTGTCGTATGTACTATAAAATCAGGAGGATTATGAATTCCTACCAATATTTTTGGTGATGGTTGCTCCTCATATAGTACTATCTACATGGACTCAAGTTGTCCTTTTGTCTCTGGCTATAGGGGTATTGTTTCTTCTTCAACTTCTTGTTGTAGGATCTCATGTTCTTATTCTTGTTGTGGCTGCAGGAACTCTTGCTCATGCTGTAAGAATTCCTAATTTTCCTCAAACTCTTCTACAATGTTATCAAGATTGACCAGTATTATATTTGTTTCTCTCTCAAATATGTCTTCTTCTTTGACATTCTCCTATCCCATTGGAGCTTTAGGTTCCTCATGTGATGTCTTTCCAGGCTTAGGGCTTTCCTGTGGAGGCGTACCAATTGTTGGCCCAGCTGGTCTTGATTCCTTGGGAGGTCTCTCACATTTTTCTTTGGCTGCAAGATGAATAGTGTCAACCTTCCTCTTCTTAGAACTTGGAAACTTTCTTTATGTCGGTTTCCTTTTGGCCTTTCCTTTCTCATTTCTACTTCTCTCTTTTGTTCCCTAGTTTTTATCAGGGTTCCAAGTGGAATGTCTTCATCAGAATTTGAGGAGGAGCTTTCTTTTTCTGAGTGCTATGTTCCAGAAGAACTAATTTCTATGGTTTATTCTACTACAAGAGGGTTTACACTAGGGCCTATGCCAGAGGTTGAAGGACCAAGAGTGGCTTCATTCATGCTCAATCTCTGGCTAGACCTATGAGGTTGAGGCAAAACCCTAGGTTGCAAGTGCTTAGGCCTAATTTGATCAATATTTATAAATTATTCCCAGGTCATTCCAGAAACATCATGCAAAGACTTTTCAACTAGCAATTTAATCAAAGAATGGTGGGAAATAGAATTGTCCCTACCTTTCTGGGTATTGGCCGCCATGATTGAGAGAAGATTGTATAGCACATTAGGCACATTCATCCTCCTTTGGTTCCTCATGTGACTCAAGTGTTTGAAATGTACTGAATACAGGTTCGAGAGACGACCTTCACAGGTGAGATACCTTATAATGTAGATGGTTGCCTACTTCCATGGTTAAAAAAAAAAGGTTCTTTTTGCACCCTGTTTATCCACGCCAATTGGAGGGTCACCATGTATTGTAAATTCGGCCCTAGCTGACTTGGCGTCTCTCGAGGTAGGGTAATGTTCACCATCAGCAGGTAACCCTGTAACCTCTGCAATTATTTCCTCAGTTGCCACAACCTCCAACCTTTTTACTATGGTTGTTTCTTCAAAAAATGTTTGGGAAAATTCTAGTGCAATGCTTTCATCAAATCCATCCAGCTTCAGGAAATAATCTAACCATCCACAACTTCTAAATTCGGCCATAAATTATGCATTATACAATAAAACATCATGAACCAAGGGCTCATTTCTAATTAGCCCTCCTCCCATTGTCTACAATCAACTATCACTTTGCAAAATTTATTTCCTGTAATTCCTATCTGAAAGCCAAACACCTTCATGCAATACTTGCTTAATTTCTAGTGCCAATATCGACTGAATTTTCCCTTTCTTTTGTTTTACGTTTTTTCTTGCAACTTAGGATTACAACAGGGTAAATAATGGCAAGAAAAGGAGTGATAAAGGAGAATTATGATGGGAAGAAATGGCGGCTATAGTTAGTGTCACTTCACACATGCAAGCCATCCTTTCACTCAGATTTCAAATCGGATCATTTTAAATTTTCTGATGAAGCCTAGCATAAATTGACACATGGGCAATATATTTGCATCTTTTTCTTCCCCCCCAACCTAAATTTGGACATGTTTCCACACATGCAAGATGGGAGTGGTGATTTGACAAGGAATAATGACATGTTATGTGAACATCTCTACTAATGTACAATGATTAAATGAATGCACTTAAAAGATGATTAAAAGATAGCAATTAATGCACACATACCTAAATGTATGGAGGATTTGTTGCAAAAATCATGGAGAAAGTACCATTCACCTTTTTAGGGAATAAATTGAGCAATTAATGAAAATCAAGTGGAATGAGGTGAGGTGGAATGAAGTGATGGAAGAGAGAGAAAGGTGGTGATGGATGGGTGAAGAAATGGAATTCCACAAGAGCGGAAGTCTTTATTATGACAAGTACGTACCTTAATTAGCCAGAAGGAGGGACACTAGGTCCACTTCCTTTGGCTGCAGGAAGCTCGAGTGTTGAATGTTGGGTGAATTTTTGTAGGAACTCTTCTTTGGAAGGTGGTTTGTGATATAATATGAGGCGATGACCATTGACAAGTAACTTGAATCTGACAGGGTCAATGGTAGTAAGCTAAACAACTCCATTAGGAAAGACCC
Source organism: Sequoia sempervirens (assembly GCA_007258455.2). Classification (NCBI taxonomy): domain Eukaryota; kingdom Viridiplantae; phylum Streptophyta; class Pinopsida; order Cupressales; family Cupressaceae; genus Sequoia; species Sequoia sempervirens. Next base: position 11,772,674 of record VDFB02105785.1, read on the forward strand.
TAATGACTTCATATGGTCCTAGCCACCTTGTCTGCAATTTTCCTACATTGTCCTGATATCTTGAGTCATAGAGTAGGGCCCAATCTCCTGGTTGAAATTTCTTATCCTTGATAAATTTGTCATGCCACTTGATTCTCTGATTCTGCACTACCTCTGTATGATGCAGGGTTGCTCTCCTTATCTCATCCAAAGCATTTAGTTGCATGATTCTTTCTCTTTGTGCCTCAGAAATATCCATTCCCAAATCTACTGCAGTCTGAAGAGTCTTATATTCAAATTCAATGGGCATCATGGTTGTCTTTCCATACAACAACTCAAATGGAGTGAAGCCTGTATTTATTTTCTAGGTTGTCCTATAGGCCAAAATAGCTTCTGGTAATATGTTTTCCCAATCCTTTCTATGAATAGCTATCATTTTGGTTAGAATGTCTTTAATTTCTCTATTGGTCACCTCGACTTTGTCATTAGCCTGGGGGTGATAAGGAGTAGAATTCATGTTCCTTATGTTGTACTCATTAACTAGTGTTGCAACAAGGGTTGATGTGAATTGAGCCCCTTGATCAGTCACTATTTCTCTTGGAACTCCATATCTCGTGAAAATATTCTCATAAAGAAAATTTTCAACCTTGTTATCTCTTACATGCTTCATGGCCTTAACTTCTACCCACTTTGTCACATAATCAGTGCATACCAATATACAAGACTTACCATTTGATGGATGGTCAATGGGTCCCACAAAATCCAATCCCCACTTGTCAAAGGGAGTGATTACTACCTGAGAAAAAAGTGGCATCTCATCAGATTTGGCTGGTCTGCCCATTCTTTGATATCTATCACATTTTCTAGTATACTTTCCTGCATCCTTGTGGAGTGTTGGTCAGTAATATCCTATGTTCAAAATCTTCATTGTTGTCCTCTTGGCTGCAAAGTGTCCTCTACATGGTTTGTTGTGGCATGCATGAAAATTTTTATGTCTCATCTTCTCTCACACATCTCCTCATGACATGGTCTGGTCCAGTATAAAATAAACATCCAACAATCCAGGAGAAAGGAAAATATTTTTCAATGAGTTCCCTTTTCTCTTTTGGAGAGAAGTGAGAAGGAACTCTACCTGTGACCAAATAATTGGCTATGTTAGCATACCAAGGTGTTTGTATACTAAGGGAGAATAGATACTCATTAGGACAAGATTCATCTATGGGTTGATTGTCTTCTAATGTAGTCAACTTTGAAAGAAAATCTGCAACAACACCGGCCTTCCTTGGCTTATCCACAATGGTTATATCAAACTCCTGCATCAACAATAACCATCTTGCCAACCTACCTATGATCAAAGGTTTATTCATGAGATATCCAATGGTTGCATGATCAGTGTACACAAAGATTTGGTAACCCGTTATGAAATGTTTGAATTTTTTAAGTGCATAAATTACTGCCAACATTTCTTTCTTTGTCACTGTATAATTGAATTCATTTCCTTGTAAATTTTTGTTGATAAAGTAAATGGAATTTTCAACAGCTCCTTCTTTCTATCCTAAGACTGCTCCTATGGCATAATATAATGCATTAGTATGGATGTGGAAAGGAAGTTCCCAATTAGTTTTTTTGAGTACAGGAGTACGAGTCAAAGCTTCCTTCAAGTCAGAAAATGCCTTGTCACAAGCTTCGGTCCACTGGAATTCAACATCTTTAGTGAGAAGAGTATACAATGGTGTTGCTACCTTGCTAAAATCCTTGATGAAATGCTAATAATATCCTGCATGACCTAAGAAACCCCTAACATCCTTTTGTTTTGCAGGTGTGGGAATATTTGTGATTACCTCAATCTTTGCAGGATCTACTTGAATTCCCTTGTGGGAGATGTAATGGCCAAGAACTACACCTTCATGCATCATCATGAAGCACTTTTCATTGTTTAAGGATAGGTTTTGGTCTTCACATCTCTGTAGGACTCTCCTAAGATTTTTCGAGGCTTCATTAAAATCAACACCATAAGTGGTAAAGCCATCCATATAAATTTCCATGCAATCATGAGAAATGTCTGAGAATATGCTAATGACTACCCTCTGAAAAATTGCAGGTGCATTGCATAAGCCAAATGGGAGTATTGAATAGGAATAGGTCCCCCATGGATAGGTAAATGTGGTCTTCTCCTAGTCCTCTAGTGTAATTTGGATCTGGTTGTAGCCGCTGAATCCATCTAGAAAAGAAAAGTAGCACTTTCCTACAAGTGTGTCCAAAACTTGATCAATGAAGGGTAAGGGAAAGTGGTCCTTCTTGGTGGAAGCATTAAGTTCCCTGTAATCAACACAAACTTTCCATTTCCCTCCTTTCTTAGGCACAATCACTAATGGATACACCCACTAACTATCTAAAATGGGGTAGATAAATCCTGCATCCAGTAATTTATGCAGTTCCCCTTTTACAATTTCTCTTAGTGCAGGATTAATTCTTCTTTGAGGTTGTCTTACTGGGGTGAAATTATCTTTGATGTAAATTCTGTTTGTACAAAGTTTAGGGTGCAATCCCTTCATATCATGATAATCCCATGCAAATGCATGATGATGGGTCCTTAATAAGTTTTCCAATAACTATTGTTGTTCTTTTAATTTACTGTTAACATTCAAATATTTTCCTTTTGGCACCTGTACTTGTGTATTTAACTCTATCATGGTTGCTTCATTAACATATGGTACCTTTAGTTCATATGGCAGCAATGTATGGGAAATACCTATTGTTTCAAGAAGTCTGTTTGCAGGAACAATTGCTGCAGGAATAGTGGCTATAGGAAGAACGTCTGCAGGAACAGTAGTTGCAGGAAGAGCAGGTAGAAGTGTCTTGACTGGAGTAGTAGAATGAGAATATGATGCTTCCTCCACTTCACAATGGTTTTGAATGATGTCAGCCAATACTTCATCCTCATCTTGGAGCTACATGAAAGAGCTTCTGCCTAGCATCATAAGTTGCGCCAAAAAATTAACTTCCTCAGCCTCTTCACCAACATGTGGCCATATAGGATTATCTTCATCATGAGATGGCTGAGCAGGAGGATAAAGAACAAAATTTTTAGTGCTCTTCCCATCTGAAATGGTCATATCGCCTAACCAAAATCTAATGTATGTATATGCAGTTGCTAACTAGAGTCTTCTAAGAATAATGGGATACCTGCCTAGTGTAGCTTTAGGAGAAAGAATCATAAAGTCTGTTGGGTACTCCCAAGAGTCTAAAACTACCACAAGATCCTCCACTACACCATCAGGCTTAACAATAGAGCTATCAGCAAGCTACAAGATAGTAGGAGTAGATATCATACTTGCAACATTTAGTTGTTGCAAGATGTCCTTGGTCATTACATTTATTGCTGCCCCTAAATCAATTAGAACATTCTTAATTTGGATCTCATTTATAACAATTGCTACCACAAGACTACCTGGGTCATTATACTTGGGGATAGTTACTTTTCCTAGCATGATGTTAGCTAGCTATCCCACCACATGAACTGTAGTTGGGTCTTTCTTTTTCCTACCTGGCTTCTTGAAGCATGCTTCCTTGATTGCCTTGCCATAAATTAGGACATCCTTTATGGCCTGAAATAGAGCTATCTGGAAACATATATGCTTTAGCTGATCCAAGATGTAAAAAGTTGTATCCTCCTTTTCTTCCTTCTTCTTGGCAACTTCCAATCTTTGAGGAAATGGTGGTTCTTGTTTAGTCTACTTGACTTGGACTGGTTCGGGATTTTTAGGTACACTTGGCTGAATGGGATCATTCAAAGGTTCCTCCTCCTCTTCCATAGGAAGCTCAGTGATAATGGGATTGGAAGGGGTTGGTAGAGTAGTTCCTAAATGCAAGTAGATGTCACTTACACTCACAACATATGTAGGGAATTAATTTGAATTAGTAGAGTATGCAGGTTGTTGCTATGGTTTGTTAATTGGATTAGGTGTGGGCTCAGCTGGTAGCTGAGTAGATTTAGGTGTATTTTAGCTTGGGTTAGTAGGTGGAGGAATTATAGCAAGTTGTTTAGGCTGATAAGGTAGTTGCATGTATCTAGTTTTTTGGGCATGCCATTGTTGTTCTCCCCTCCATTGCTTTTTTTTCTTCCAATTTCCTGGAGGTTGTTGTCAATGCCTTGGAAATTGTTGCCAATTTCCCTGAGGTTTCTGCCACTAGGGTGGAGATTTTTGATGATTGGTCCAAGCATTTGGAGGGTTACTCCAAGGTTGTGGTGGATATCCTCCATAGCTGGATGGATATGGAGGCTACCATTGGTTACCAGATGAATAGGAATTAAAATATGGCCCAACATAAGATAGTGGATCCGGTGGTATACCTTGTCTTGGAGCCCAAGGCTTCCTTTGTGCAACATAGTAGACTTAGTCTTCTTCAATCTAGATTGGTTTGAACTCAGGTGGAATCTGCTTGCTTTCAAGATTAGCTACCATCCTGCATTTGTAGTCCCTCTTCTTTTGTTTGCAGTGGGGGAAATAATTTGTCAACATTTCCTCTGCCTCCTCTTGCTTCTTCTTGGCCTGAAGTGTATCTAGCTGAGTAGCTAGATTATTTATAATGTCTTGCTTGAAGTCTACCAGAAAATGAGTAATCTTCATTCTTGAAACTCCACCGGTAATTGACTTTCCCATGGAAGATTGGTAAGCTCTCCCTTTCTTTGAAGCTTCCCTAGAGTAGTTCTAGCATATTTTCTTGATATATTCCCAAGGAACTTGGGAGATATCTCCTCCTCCCATGAGGTCCAAGGCATCAGTGCAACTATCATTGATTCCTCTCAAGAAAAGCAACCTTTTTGAGTCTTCATTGAGTGTATGGTGTGGATATTTTTGTAGGAAAAACATAAACCTTACAATATAATCTTCTAGGCTCTCATCTTCCTTTTATTGCATCTTGAAAATGTCACCTCCTCTCATGTCGTTGCCCTTGCAATATTCCTTTTATTTCTCAAGGAATTTTGTCTTCATATCTTCCCAAGTTTCCATAGTATCTCTTCCTAGGCTCATGAACCATCTTAATGCAGCCTCTTTCAGAGTGGTAGGAAATAGCTTAAGCCTATGGGCATCAGTAGTATAATCATAACTCTTGTAGAGTATGTCAAACTCAAACAAAAAGGTATCAGGAACTTTTGTGACAAGTCCATAAAACTTTGGGAGTGCTGAAGCAGGGATGTTCTTGATGTTGTCAACTTCATTCTAATGGGAAATGGGGAAAGTAAAAGCTGGTTGGTTAGATATGTTCGTATTTGCATCACCCATGCCTGCTTGATGTAGTTCCAAAGAAAAGGGGTTCTCAAGCTGATTTTGGTCTTCAGAAGAGACTTCATAGCTAGTTAGATCAAGAAATGCATCAACAAAGGGGTGTGAATCTTCTTCTTCTTCTTCTTCTCTTGGTTGGTTTTGATATTCAACTAGCTGGAATGGATTAGGATTGTTAGGAAGGAATCTCCCATTAGCATCCCTTATCCTTCCTCTATGCATACGGTATTACTCAATATCAGCTAACTCACACAAATAATTGGTAAGGAATAAGGGGGGTCATAACTTCCTACATGAGGATATACTAAGAACAACCTCCAGAAAAACTACATCAAGAAAAAATACCAATGACTCCAAAGAACTTCCTAGTTTGACACCATCCCCGACAACGACACCAAAAATGTTGGCCTCCTACAATGATTTAATAACTAAGCCCTTATAGCCATGATTTAGAGATTGGAAATCTAACCTAAATAGCTATTGCAATCATCATGAAGGTGCATTTAACTTGTCAACCCAGGGACATGAACTTGAAATGGGTCAACACAGTATGTGCACTAGGAACCCCAAAGTAGCCATTTTCATTCTACAACTAAAGAACTTAGAATACTAAAAGAAAATTTCTTAGAAGGGAATACCATAAATTTCAATCATCAATCAAAAACTACATCAAACTAAAATGAATAGCAGGAATGAAAATATGAGCAACAAACAGGGCACTACTTTGTCTGCTTTGGCTGTAGGAACAGTCACAAAATAGAATTCTAGTGGTTGCAGGAACATTCGGTTCCAAACTTCTAACTAATTACTAAACAACAAGTAATACTAAACTAATAATAAACTAAGAGGATGGATTACTCACCAAGTGGACCCCCTTGGATAAGTATCATATAAAACTAATGAGAACTCATATGCTCAAACTAAGAACTTTATTTTATTCACTATAATTCATGAGTACAAAAGAGTAATGTATCTATATTACTAAAAATTTGAGAGTGCAAGTACAATATCCAATCATGCAACTCCTAAAGAAGGAGCATCAGATCTTTATTTATACTATTGACTAGACAAGGCAGTCAACTCCACGACTAGGAGGGCACCATTTAGGGAAAACAAAGAAAGTGGAGTGGGGGCAGTTATGTGTGCATGGAATCTAGTCAGACATGCAAGTCCAAACACAAATTTAGCACAGTAGTAACACCCACATTTGCTCAATCATTAAATTCCACTACAAGGCAGTTACATTCAGTTGCATGAGGAATCTTCTACTATTGACCTCCTTTGACCTTGAGTGATTCCTTTGTTGGAAATTATGGTGCATGCCTAGCTAGTTGTGTCTTCCTCAACTTAGCATCCTCAAATTAAATCTACATGGTAATGTCAATATGCACAATAACTGCATATCTATAACCACCTTAAGGAACATTCATTAACCACATGCAAAACCAATATAGATAATCCACATAATATGCCAATGTCATTAAAACTTGTAGAAATAGGATTAAGCCAAATGTCTATGGTTTGAGGGAAACATTATGAAAATATCAACATTTAACATCAAATTCCATGACAACTGCCATCAAATAAACTATAGATTCTACCCAAAATTGGACCAAAAACTAGGCTCATCACTATGCTTTTTGTTGTAGCATCTCATGTTGTAGTTGCCATTAAAATATGAGGTATAGAACTTGAAGAAATACGTTTCCTTATATCTCCCTTGTATAATAGAGTAGTTGATAGCTGACTAGTGAAACAAATGTACTCTTGAGTTCATGGCAATTTGTTCTTGCATAATTTAGTAAATGCTAAGGTTTTACCAAATATAGATATAATGCATGCATGTGGGAATACATTAAAGAGTACGAGTGGGTACTAAACATAGGTATAATGCATTCATGCCTTTACTCTATTAAAGGCTATATTTATAGTTCTTGGGCCAGTCTTGAGATGGCCTTGGATATAATTCCTTCCTTGTGAGTTTATTGGATGTCTCCTTAATCTTTGAGTAACTAATTTCATACTCTAATTTCTCAAAGTTATTAACGTTGAATAAATCCTTACTGATGAATAATGAATTTGGTACCACTCCTAGGCAAGTCTTAAAAGGGAAACGTGGTAAATAGCGTACAAATATGCTCACATGTTATATGCACTTCTAATTAATGAAGAGCTAGAGTTGCTTAAATCCATCTTAGAAAAGATGATATAAGAAGTATAAGAAGTATTATTTCTTAAAAGAAGAATTATTTTATTGTGAATGGATAAAAATCCTTCCATGGTTAATTTTAACCTGAATCCTTTTGAATGGAGCATAAGAGACGCACATGAAGATTAAAATTTCTTTATTTGAATCTTGCCGAGTAGGGTGATAAACTTGAATAAATGACTCTGTCATGTTGCGCTTATTTAAAACCTTGGCCAAGGTGATTCTACTGCCTGATAGTGTCGGCCAATTTTATTTGTCCTAGATACACACTCCAATCAAAGTTCATACTAGTTAGGAGTTTCCTATAGTGTATGACCGACTAGGGATTTTGTAGGGTCAAACACCATGCTCAGATGGCATTAGATTTTCCTTCCATTACTTCTTTGTGAAGGGTCATGCCTTTCCAGTAGGAAATGGCATGGGGGACTAGTAAGTCTATGGATGGGTGGAAAAGTGCCCTGGTGATATTTTCCTCCTCAATTTCAGAAATAAAGGATGATTAAAGTTTTAGATGGATTAAACAGATTTCAAGGAACACTGTAATCTCAAGTCATTGTATCTATGTAATGGTTACTTACTTTAGTATTTATTCCTTTCAGTTATCTTTCGTGCATTTCAAATTTAATTAGTTTAAAGTTCATGTTCTTTTAAAAAAAAAATTGCTGCTCTATATTAGTTTATTCATGTTTTTTAGTTTATGCAAGTTTAGATCTGAATTAAATGTTGTACTTCTATTAGTTGCTTATTTTTAGTTTGTTACAAGGACCCAAATTGGAAGACATTAAAGAGTTCAGATATTTTGATGAAGAGATATAACCTCCACGTAGTCATTTAGGAGGTCCACTCAATAAACACAACAACCAAAAACATATAATTCCTATTGGTGTTTTCAACTAATTGTCTAGGTTTCTCTAAGGATTAGCTAAATCCTATACTCAAGAACCCTAGGTTAGTGGCCAACAATCAGGAGATAGATTTTATATTTTTCTCCTCTACACTTTAGGCTTTACAAAACCAAGTTGGGTTCCCCTATAACATCATTTACATTATATAAATGCTTACAATAATAATTTGAATAGATAATTAACTCTACAATAATATTTTAGAAGTTGAATCTGTTTGGCTAAATCATCTCCAAAACCCTCTATTTTCTCTATGTTTTTTACAGTGTAGACTGAGCATAAATAAAATTGCAATTAAAGTAAAGTTTCAATTATTTTATATTTGATTCTTCTTGGTTTTGAGCTCTGTGAATCAAATTGGCCAATGCCTTATCCATTACAAATTCAAAGATGAAGTAAAACACTCCTACAATAGATTAACCCCATGGATTCTTATAACGACAATGCATTACAATGAGAAACCAAAAAAATAGACAATACCATTACTCTACTTACAAATCATTAATGTAACAACACAATCTTTAATGAATAAACTCAAAGAAATTTTAATCCATTCTTTGAACATAATCTAGCAATTTAAACATTCATAATAGAAAATGTGATATGGTATCCATGAATAATATTTTATTATTGAGATTCAAAAGAAGATGTATTATAATATGGACACAACAATAACTTGACTTGTAAATTTTAGAAAAAAAAGTGTTTTAGGTATTTGTTGCTATTACATAGAAAAATTACATTATCTTTGTTCCAAAACATCAAAAGACTAGACTATAAAAGACCTAATTCTATACAAATATTACCAAAACTAAGGACTCAAAATCCTTAAAACGAGGCTCAAAATTCCCTTTTATAAATATAAGGGAAGCAATAAGAAAAAAAACCTCATTCATCACTTAATTCATAAAGGAAAAAATATTAGGTGGTGGACAAAATAGAAATACAAAAGGAGAAATTACCTCAAAAAATAGTTGGAGATCTTTTGGAGCATTCATATTGGTGTATAGATTTCATTTCCTCAGAATTGCTCCTTGCAAGTGATAGGACACTTTTGACAGTCCATTTTTGACATGCCCACACAATAGTAATGTCTGGTTGGTGGAGACCAATTAAAACACAACTCGAGTTTCTGCACCATCTTCCTCTTTATCTTCACCTTGCTCTGCTGATATGTGCATCCTATGTGGAAAAATTTGGCTAACTCTTTCCATGTGTGCTTTGTAGTCATCACCAATCAAAACCTACACCATATCATGGAAACCTAGAAAATTGTATTCTAATTTGGCAAGTGAATCCATTGATAGGTTTAGTTGATCTACATCAACTTCTCCTTCCTTATTTATCTTATTGTACATGGGAGTGAGGATATCTGCAAATTTTAACCTCCATTCCTTGCAAGGCCTTATTTACCCCTCCTCATTCAAAATTGGAGGTATGTACAACTCCTCAAAGCCTTAAAAGGAATTTAATTCCATTCTCATTAGGTCCCTAAACCTATTGTTAAGACCAATTATGTCATCCAATAAACTTTACTTATTCAAAATGTTAGTTATCATACTGCAATCAAAATTGGGATTCTTGACAATAATTTTCATTAATGTAATCCCATGGGACCAACCAACTTGGAAGAATTTTCATTGCATTCCTTCTTGAGTATGACAAGTGTATGCATTCCTCAAAATTTTGTAGTTATCCCATACTTTGTCAACTTGAGCCAAAATGTTTTAAAAATTATATCCCAAAATATTGTCCACAAAATATGAAATCTTCTTGACTACCCCTTCCTTCACTGCCTTGGCTTCTTCATTGCTCCTTTTGAGCTTCTACCTTAGATCTTTAATCTCAATGATCATTTTTTCTTCTCTTGTGACCCCTGTGCTTCACTAACCTGTTGTGGTGGTGGGAGCAATGTTGTGACCATATTTATTTGCTCTTGAAACTTTTGACTAATAGGATTGGCCTTTTCCAAGTCACCCTGCAATTTCTTCAATGTTGCTTTTGTGAACAATGTTGTATTCACCATGAGGGTAGTTGCTTGGACAACACTAGTATCCCAAACTCTCCTAACAATGGGATTTATAGTGAGTTCACTAGGATCATTTATAACTTGGGGCTTGTTGGTCTCTGGGAAAATTGACCAAATTACTAGGGTTTCATGCCCTAGATGAAAACCTGATGTAAAATATAAGGTCTCAGCTTGTTCTTTAGAACTCAAAACTTGATCATCACATCCCTACTTCCTAATAGTTTCAAATTATATTGCATGTGACATGTCCAATCTTGTCATTAGGAGGCAACCTACATTCTTTACTAATTCTCTTCCTCTCTAAGGAATCATAGTTTTCATTTCTCTTTTCACATTCCCCCAAAACTCCTCAATTATTTCTTTCATTTCTCTTAGAGAGGCTTCTATCTGAAACTCTCTTGTGTAGTTACTCCCCTTTATTTTTTAGGATGAATTATTTAAATTCCTTTGTTGTGATGTACTGTTCATCTTGCATGAATTCATGATAAGCCCAAGCCCTTATGTCATCAACAACTTGCCAACCTATTTCAAAATTGATGACTAATCTCTCATTAGTGGGTCTTTCAATCAGGACCCCAGGAGGAGGGTGGATCTCCTACATCATGCTTGCATCACCATCAAACTCATTTGGATCTATAGGATAATCTACTAGTGGTCTAGATGTTGAGTCAATTTATTATAGGGGAGCGAACTATTATGGACTTGGTGGCACACTTCCTCTTGATGTAGAAGGACCAAGAGTGCTTGATGTAGAAGTTGGCACACTTGTTGGAAATTGATTGGAATCATCCAACATAGTCAACATCATAACTATGGGATCTTTGACATGTAAAAATGACCCCTCAAAATATGGATACACTTTCTTCCACTTGTTCTCTACTATCTAGATTTTCACCCATATATCTCTTTTCTATGCAGTCTCCTTTTCAATGGAGTAGTTATTTATTAAGTCCTCCACACTATAAAAATCATGTGGATAAGGTGATAATTTAAAGATGGTTCTCTATTCATGTATGAACCTCTTTGGGTTACAACTTCTCATCTTACCCACCTTCATCTTGTAAGACAATAGCTTTCCATAGAACAATTACATGCCCTCCCTTGATGTCATTGAAAAGTCAAAGAATATAAATTTAGCTAGGAGGATGGAAAGCTTCTTATTGTTTCTAAAATAAGTCTTATCAGAATCATTCAATTGCCACATGATCTCCAAATATGAAATTTTGTCTGGCACATTCTTGGGCAGCGCATGGGATGCTACAAAGGAGCCATACATTCTAATGATGATAGCATCCTTGTAGAAGAACCAATCACCCCAATTTTCATTGATTTATTTCTCTAGAGTGAGGTATCTTTTCCTTAGGAATCTTCTTATTTCCTTTAATAACCCCCAGTTCACTAGCTGGCCTAGATTCTCAAGCATTATCCTAACAAAATAATGCTAAAAAATGGAGTACTTTTTCTTGTCACAATCTTTATCCTAGATAAAAGTCTATTCTTGGATTAGAAATACTCTCTTCTACTCATCCATGGACCTAATTTGTAGATGGGGGGACAATACATGTACTCCACTATACAAAATAATGTGGCATAGTAATGAATACCACTTAAAATGGACTATGTTGCAATCCTTCTTTAGTGAGCTCAAGGATTTGTGCAATTCCTCTACAACATATCTGACATAGTCATAAGGTTTATTGTCATCTATGCTCTGGATGTCCACAATTAACACCATTAGGGTGACACATGTTTGAATCTTGATATCTAACCCAATACTTGAAATAAGGAGAAGTATGTCTTTACAAATTAATCTTTAAAAATGTCATAGCCAAAGGGATCCAAATCACCCTTTGTAAATTTTTGTAATTCTTTGTGAGGCCCTCTAGGCCTAAAACATGGTAACCACTTCACCGTGTATCTGTCACAGTGCCTTTGGTATTTTTTGGTGAGGGCACCTAAGTCAATTGGTAGTTGAGAGTTAGGGTTTAGATAAAAAAACCCTATATATATGATCTCTATCTAAGGGAAAGAGGCTCTTTCCATCCGGTGTGAACATCACCCTCTTCTTAGGGTTGTAAGCCTTAGCCACTACTCTAATTAGGTCCACATTGATGAAAACATTTGGAAAAACAAAATTTACCAACCCTAGCCACCAAATGTTGCAAACAAGTCTTTCTCCTAGGGCTTTTCTATAGGAATGCTTGAAAAGTGAATATCCATGAATCAAGATAATGGAGTCTCTATAATTCTTATTCTAATAAAAACCCTATCTGATAAAATTCCTAACCCTTGGGCCATTCTTAACCTCTTTTGTGATCTAGGCAGTTGTGTAATGATGTCATTATCTAACCCCTCTTATAAATACTTGGTGTTCCAACCATTTTCTAAATTTAGGGTTTTACATTGAGATAACTAGGGTTTCCTTGAAATTTTATGCTTCATAGAATACTTTCATAAAATTTCACTATACTTTCCCTCTAAAAAACCCAATTTCTCCTTTGAATACTTAATACTAGATAATTTAGACCTTTACACCTTCAAATTTTCACAGAGATGGGCTGATACACTTACTTGGTTGTAACTCATTGAATGCCCTAATTTTGCTGAAAAAACCCTCATTTACCTTAGAAATCCATAGCAATTCACTTTTATACTCAACTTTTATGATTTGAATAGTGAAGAATAAAGAAATTATCCCAAAATCCTTGAGGATTTGGTAGATATAGACCCCATCTGGCATTAATACTCTCACATGATTGAATATGCAACTTATGGTAGCCATTCACCATGTTTGATTATGGGCCATTGATCTCAAAGATCAACGATGATCACATAAATTTAAAATTTCCTTTGTGATATGGAAACAATATTTTTTCATTGTTCAAAATGCATGTTACCATTTTGGGGACTTGTGGGAGCAATAGTCGAGGAAACAATGGTTCCTCGATAGTTGATTCCTTTGTGAAACAATGAGGTGATGAAACGTGGTGGAATTTCGTGATTTTGAGGAAGTGACAACTTGATTCAATATTATTTTATGAATGTTGTAGCTTTTGTGAAAGGAATAAACATGTTCTTTTATGATGTGGTAGCATTTCACTAGCTCATCGGAGAAAATATCATCAGAGAAAAGGGTTCCACGATGCAAAGGCCTTCTACGATACATAAGAGTTCAAAAAGGCACATGCCTTAAAACAACATAAGGCTACTAGGAAAATAGGGGCCAACCATGAATGATGAAAAGGGGCTTCACTAGAGAATTTAAAACATTAGTGCTAAAGTATACCCTTTAATTTGATTAATTAAATATTGGGATGCATGTCACCATTTTGGGGACTCGTGGGGAGGAAAATAGAATGGGAAAAAGCATCTATGATGTGAGAGTTATGTGATAATATCAGTGCATGTCCAATGGGGCCCAAAGGAACTCAAATCCTTAAGGTAATAGATTAAAATACTCATAAAAATGGGAGTACTCGGTTGTCTAACACAAGGGGCCAGTAAACACATGGGAAGGAAGCCTTAAAGTTGCAACTTAAGTAGGGGGAAAAGCTGGTTACAGGTCAATGATGAAACATAAGAAAAGTATAAGGGTTTAGGATATATGCTAGGATTTTAGACAATGGTTAGGGTTTTAAGATCCCTAATTCATGATTTTTCACATCCCTACAAAATTTTGAGGATTTTTTCAAATTTTCAAAAGGAAAAAAATACTAAAGGAGGTAGAAAATAATAGGTACCACTAGTGGCTCTAGTTGGTGATGCTTGTTCTACATGAATAAGGTGAAGATATAGAATATCTAGGAAAACCAAGCAAAAAATAAGGACAAAACTAAAATGAATTGTATAATATTTTACACTAAAATTTAATGTGTATGGATATACATCATACTTATGAGAAGTAGCGTTTAAGGAATTATTCATGCATTGGCAATTCCAAAATTTCCTCATCCATATTCTACAAGAATTATGAATTCTCACCATGATTATCAAGGAAAACAGAAGGCCTTGTCCAAATGTCTTCAAATTTTCCATGTTTTCCTTTATCTTGGACTCTAGAATTCCACATCAAGATCATATCTTCTATTAAGAACTTTCTTTCTGATGTCTTCTTGTCAAACAAGTATTTGACCTACAATTTTTCTTGAGGTTTGTGCTATGTGCTCTCCTTATTGATTCATCCAAATCTATAATTTGGTTGATCCCAACCATCATGATATCATTAATATCCTCCTCATACTCTTGGATGAATTTATAAACTAGTAAAAAATTATTAACTGGTAGTCTAGCATCCAATTCATACACTAATTCATAAGGGGATTTTTTTGTGGATTTCTTGATTGTTGTCCTATTAGCCCACAATGCCAATTTTAATTTTGAAAACTAGTGGAACCCCTAAAAAATTTCATGCCCCATCTCTAGTCTTGCTTAAACTTGGGTTGAAATTGTATCTAAGGGCTTAAGGTTTTGTCTCTTGTCACTGTGTTAGGGTTTTAGTTGCTCAAAGTCTCATTTGAGAAGCCCTTTTGATTTTGTATCCTTGCCAAGGTTTTAATTCTCTATTGACCCCTTGTTGTCGGTCCTCGGTCTTTTAAGTCACGTCTTGTGCCATCAAAACCTGTTAAGTAATCGACCCTTTGGTTTTTTTTTACTAGTTGTCATGTGATGGGCCATTACTTTAATTTTTCCTAAGTCGATCTA
This sequence comes from Sequoia sempervirens, assembly GCA_007258455.2. NCBI lineage: Eukaryota > Viridiplantae > Streptophyta > Pinopsida > Cupressales > Cupressaceae > Sequoia > Sequoia sempervirens. The sequence goes on from VDFB02105785.1 coordinate 11,787,782, forward strand.
GGTATTCTCCATTTAAAATTAAGTCATCTTTTCCATGGGTGTTATCCTATCATCCTAGTTGGGCCCCTCTTTTAAGATTAACAGATTAAGAATGTGTAGATATGAGGACCCCTGACTACTGTTCAATTGATGCAAACAAATCTCCACTGTTCCCCACACTCCCATTCCTTTTTATTGCTTATTATTTTATTCCCACAGGATCGTGAGTGAAGGCCATGTGTCTTGTTCAATTGGTAGGCCTGATGTCTTGGATAAGGCATGCAACTAGTTGTCAAAGGAGATCAACGGTGGGTGATGAATGATGTGGCCACATTTGGACCATTCCCCACATGCCTATTTGTTTTTCTTTCCCATTAAAATAATCATAGAAGTTGGCAGGTGGATGTTGCGTGTCTAGTCTGAACAATGGGCCCGATGGTTTCAAGTGGTCTATCGCAAAGTTTTCAAATGAATCAATGGTCAATAGTGGGTGACATGGATTAATCTTGACTGCTCCCCACTATCTCGTATGGGTCTCACCTTTACTACCATACTTCCAATGGGGAAGCGAGCATTTTCCACATGGAGTGATCCAAAGGACATGGAATCATTGGAACAAGGGAAAATATTAATTAAATATTACAATACAGGGCATAAAAAATAAATTGTGCATTACTAATGTAGATATATTGCACATGTTTGAAGATCTTTTAATCTAGGTCATGGATGCTTTAAGAAGGATAAAGTTGCGAGTAATTAAGAAGTGTGTATGAAGAAGCTGAGAGATTTAATCTCGGCCTCTCCCCGTCTCCCTGTTGATGAAAGTTTCACATGGGTTATGACTCATGGGGGCAAGGGAAAGAAGACACGTGGATCTTGGCTACGACAAAAAAGAGATGGTGGAGCCCACATACCACTAGCAAGTGGTTCCATGTGGCTTTCTATCATTTGGTAAGTATTGTGGTTGTGTACAATTAGATCTTTCATATTAAGCTGGCCAAATATGGACCATCTATCAATTAACACTCCCAAAAGATCAACGACTAGCATTCAAAACTCAGTTGAGGGCAAGTGAGTCATTCTGGTTCACGTGAGCAAGCCTTAATAGCTGAAAGGAAATCAAGATACCGAAGTAAGGAACTGCATAATTATTAATACCTTATCTTAAAGGCATAATTCAACTTTGTGAAGTATACTCTACACACTCAAGGAGCTCGTGTTGCACTTTTTAAATATTTTTTGATGTCAGAAATAGGATTGTCAACCTACGAAGAGAACCAGTAAGTGAATTATTGATAAGTTGTGGCTTTTCAAACTCTTGAGACTGTTAGGGTTTTCTTTGTTTAGTATTTTTAAGGTTTGACATTCATAAAAGAGATTTTATTAGTTATGCATTGCATAATTTATGTCAAACCCTTACAAAAGTCGTAAGCCTTGTTCAAATAAACCAAAAACCTTTCCTTGAAATACCTCTTGTGTTATGGCTCCTAAAGTGAAAGTGTCTTCATCTAAAGGAGAAGATTTTGCTCCCAAAAGACCTTTGAATAAAGACCTCATGGACCAGTTACCACCCTCAACCATTGATAAACCTAATGTCCAACTTCTTCTCAAAGGTCCACAAGTAGTAGAGGGTTTGATTAACAAGAACTACTTTATTAGGGATGCCAAATTACCTTATACTAGATGTGAATTGTTTTATAGTTGTTTAAGGAATAGAAACATGGGTATCCCAGTAGGTAACTCTTGGAACTATGACCTGGGAAAGTTGATTGTACCAAATTTTTATATGGATGTTGACTTGCTTAAGGAAGTAGCTACCAATTATGACCCAGTCACAAGAACTATAAGAACATATGATGAGAAGGAAATGGTCAAAATCACCGAGGAGGAATTGGGTCTTGTCTTCAAGCTCACTAGATGGAGTGATGAAATGTATAAGATAAATGAGAACACTCTAAAGAAGGATTATGATAAAACTAAGATTGCATTCAGAGTCTACATCTTGCCAAGATTTCTAGTAGAAATTGTAGGTCGAAGGATCATAACAGGGCCACATGATAAAAAGCCTTTCCCTGTTAGCTATTTTGTTCCCTACTTCCAAAAAACCTTCTATTCTATTTTCCAGATAATTGGTTGTGATCTTGTCATGGGAATGCCAATGGAATGGATGTATATGGCTGCTCATATTCAACACCCCAAATATTATGCAGTGTATGATTATGTAGGGTTTCTTTTAGAAAAATGCATGAAGGACTAATAGGGTTGAAGAAAGGTGAATTGGGAGTGAGATTCAGCTAGTATTCATTATTGATGCATATGTTTTTGTACAAAGGTGTAGTTTACTTTGGGCCTAATATGGCTTTGGAAAGAAGAAAGGGTGACTTGGAGTTTCCCATGCAATGTTGGACTACTGTTTTAGACAAGGATGATAGGACATATGATTATGTGACATTTCAGAACTTGTTTGCTTCAGAACTAAGGTGAGTCTTAATTGTGAGTGTACCTAGAATTCCCATAGCTCTACATGATTTCTTGAGACACAAGGAGAGAAGGCATGAGATTGGATTTGATCATAATTAGGTAGATGTTATCCCATACCTTGTGTGAATGGTTGATCTAAACCTGCTCAAACATAATTAAACAACCCAAAGTTAGTCCATAAGCACATCTAAAAAAATCATTCCCCATGCAATTCATTCAAATGCTATGAACAAGAAATAAAGAAAAATTAACCAAATGAAAGATACTAAATCTCATTCAAAACATTCAAATCAGCATCCCATGGGGCAATTGGTGCTACTTTGATGTGTAAAGTATCCCTTCCAATTCCTTGCAAGCTTTGATGATAAATGATGGATCCTTGATGAAAATTCTCAATAACCTAGTTATGGTGATGGAATGTTATGAAAACCTTGATGAACAATGGATGAACTTGCATAAAATCTATAGATAATGACTTTGCATAAAGTTGTGGATCCAAAATCAATAGAGAAGCTCTCCATTTATAGGAAAGAAGGATGGAGAAGTGAGAAACATGAAGAATTTGGGACTAAAGATGAACCAATAACAATGTGCCACTTGTCAACATGCTATTGAAGAGAGGTGGAGCACATTTTGATCAATGTGCATGATAAATGCAATTAGGTGGAATTTGAAATTAAAAAGATGGCTTGTGGAGGAAGAGTTGAAAGATGAGTTAATGTCACTTGTCTCAAGAAAAAGGACATGTAAGAGTTATAAATGCCATGTTAGAGGACAAGTCCTTTTGGGAGGGAGATTTCAAATTGGAGGAATATTCCAAAGAGATGCCCTTTTGAATGAAATAGAAGAATTAATAAATTAAACAAATCGATTCACTTGTGGAAGTTGCAAAATCTAGAGGATTTGATGAATTAGAGTTAGAGTTAATTAGGATTTAAGTAACTTAGATGGAGATTAGTTTGATTTGACATTTGAATTATATTTTTTAGATTTATTTAAATTAAATAGGAGGAATAATGAATTTTAGATTTAATTAAATAAAGTTTGATTTATTTAATTAAAAGGGATGATGCTAGATTTAATAAAATAAAGGTTAATGTATTTAATTAAAAGAGGAACACTAGGATTAATTAAATAAAATGATTTATTTAATTAAAAGAAGATAATGATTTAATAAAATAAAGTTGATTTATTTAATTAATAGAGGAATTGTGATGAATTAATTAAATAAGGATTATTTAATTAAATGGTTAGTAAAGAAGTGATTCAGGGAGAACTAATGTTAGTAAATCAGGATCAGGTGCACGATATCAATCAGGATAATTTGAACGTCTACATTTTGCCCCTCTTTAAGGCAATGTACCTTCTGCATTCGTTCAAAGAATAGCCTTGCCAAGATCAAAAAGTTCAAAAAAATTCTGATTTTTTCGGATGCCCCACTACTTCCCTAGCGAGAAGAATTATGTTGGTACACTACCCCCTCAAGAGATTGAGAAAAAAATTTCAATTTTGGGTCGAGCTCACGATAAAGATTCAAGATTAGTTCAGCTCAGAGAGGACTAGAAAGCTCAAATGCTTGATGTAGACAATTCTGATGATGTAGACAGTTCATCAGCCATGGGTAGCCTCATGTATATTTTGATATATAACACACACTTGATACTTGGATAGAAATGTTAGTAAAGATAGAAGAATAAGAAGAACAAGATGGATAGAAGTAGAAGAATAAGATAGATGAACCCTTGAGTTTGAGACAATGAAGGAGTCCAAAGTACATGAGTCATTAATACTTTATTAGATATGATGATGAGTGATGATGATGATGATGATGTATTTCTTATCAAGAATTGGGATTTTCAAAGGGGTTACTTACCTTATGTTTGATAACACACCTAGGCACGATGCATCGAGGTATAAAGAACCAGGATGGTGTTGCGCCTAGTGTGATGGACTTTGCATCAACAATTAGATAGGAGTACTCCTATTCACACCTGGCATACAGAACCCTATTTAGAATGCAGTTCAAATATTTCAAATATCTCAGACCAAAACATAGAAAGGCAAGCCTTCCTATGTGGTTAATAAGACACCTAAAACATCCTCCCAAAAAACCAAACAAAGCATGCATGGCCAAGGTTATATTACAAAAATATCCAACAAGCATAGCAAATAAAAGATAATGATTGTTGCCCCATTCCTTTCTCTCTAAATCATTTTGATTAGACATCATCAAGAGGTCATTGGAATGAGTGCAATAAGATAAATCAAAAGACAAAGATCAAGTAAACAAACAAGCTAGTGTTCTTCATACCGTTAGCCAAGACTAAACTACGATGATGCCTGATGTTGATGTCCATTGTAGGAAGGATGCATCCTAGGACATGATGTTATCAGAGGATTTTGGATTGACTGGATGATGGGATATTAATACGAAGAGTTAACCAACTTGTTTACCTACTAACCTAGGCTTGAGACCCTTGATGTTTTAGTTTTCACTTTTAATCTAGTAGACTTGTTTCCAACTGTTTTACCAAAGGATGATGATGATTTATTATGAGCGGATGTTATTGCGAGTGAAAAGAGATGGGATAGATGGTTTTTTCAAACATTTGGATGTTTTTCATGTTTTGAAATATTTTGAGGCTGTTTTTGGTATTTTCATTTTCAATTTTCCAATGTTTTTGTGTTTTTTGAGATTTTCACCAAGAGACTAACCTAAAGACCTATCCTAGGGGCGTTGGGGGCTGATCAAAGATTAGCCTTGCCTACATTATACATGCAGAGACCACGTAGTTCGACTGACACAAAATCAATTATTGATGAGATATGAACAAATGGATTGTCAGTTTATTATGATGGAATCTTAAAGGACTAACCTAAGTTTCTCAGGGGATGATCAAAGATCAACCTTGCCTACGTTCAGAGCTCAGAGACCAATAGTTTGACAAGACGACTTTGTTTTTGACTTTTTTTACTGACTTTTTGACCTATTTTTGGGTTTTTGATATGTTTTGAATGTTTTTGGATTTTTGATTTTTTATGTTTTTGGGATTTTTTATTTTATGAATGTTTTTGGAATTTTTGATGTTTTGATGTTTTTGGATTTTTTTGATTTTAGGGAAGACTTCAAGAATATACATGAATCTGATCCAATGTAGATATAAAAACATGCCCCCAACATGATGCGATGTGATAGACTACTCCGATATAGGTAGGACAAACTGACCTTGGGGATGGGTTGAGTAGTAATAGGAAGGATCATGATACAAACACAAGATCAAGCTATGATGTGGACGCAGATGGGTTAAGGAAGGATGTGATGGAATGCGATGGATGAATGTTGTAGAACAATCCATAGAGATCATGGTGGATGGAGAGTTCTTATTCACACAAGGCACCTATTTTCCAGGTTTTCATCAAGGTACTTGCTCAAAGCACCACCGAAGTGGTTTTCACTAGAGGATGATTTATATTTATATTTTTTTTGTATTTTTTTTCTAATTTTTATTTTTATTTTTTTTGTATTTTTGGATTTATACCTTACAAGTTTAGGCATAAATTTTTTTGAGATGGGAGCTATTCATAGGCTCCTATAGAGGTTCCCCTTCTAGCATTGATAACTAATATTCCCCTGACTTGTAGCTTGTTGTGATGATGAAGGGTCCCAACCAATTAGGTTCAAACTTTCCCTTATTGTCTAGATTTAGTATATTTTTCTGATTCTCCTTCAACACGAGCTCTCCGACTTGAAAGGTTCGACTCCTGATATTATTTTTGTAGCTTCACTTGAGATGGTTCTAATAGACTTGTAGATGTTTCAAGGCATCCATACACCACTCATCCAGTAGTTCCAATTCATTCAATCATGATACCCGATATTATTCATCTGTGATGAGATTCTGTAATGATATCCTCAGAGATGGGAGCTCAATCTCAATGGGGAGGATGGTTTCTGATCCGTAGACCAGGGAGAAAGGGGTGGCACCTATTGGTGTGTAGATACTTGTTCGGTAGGCCCATAAGGTGAGATTCAACTGCAGATGTCAGTCACGACTAGTGTCATTGACTATTTTCTTGAGGATTTTTAAGATGGTTTTATTGGTAGCTTCTACTTGGCCCTTTCCTTGGGGGTAGTATGGACTGGAAAAGCGATGTTAGATATTGAAATTTTGGCATAGGTATTGAACATCCTGGTTTTTGAAAGGTGTCATGTTATCTGAGATAATGTCTTGAGGGACACCATAGCAGAAAATTAGGTAGTTTAGGATGATCTTGGATATCTGCTTGCCTGTGATATAGGTCATGGGAATGGCCTCTACCCACTTCATGAAGTACTTTGTGGTAGTAATGATGAACTTATGTCCACTAGATGAAGTGGGTGTGATTTTTCTAATGAGATCGAGCCCCCATTATGAAAAGGGCCAAGGTGTAATGATTAGGTGGAGCTCCTGAGTTGGTGCATGGATGAGATCTCCATGTTATTGACACTACAAACATCTTCAGACATAGTCATGAGCTTGCTTCTCCATTGTAGACCAATAGTACCCAGTCCTCAGCAGTTTCATATCCAAAGTCATACCACTCGAATGTGAACCACAAATTTCATTATGTACCTCAGTTAAAGCAGTCAAAGCTTCGTCAACATTAAGGAATCGTAACAAGGTTTCTTCAATAATCCTATGGTATAGGGTGTCTCCTAAGATAACAAAATGGGATAAATTCTTAAGAAATTTTCTTTTAAGGTTCGAGGTGATATCAGTGGGGAGGAATCCTATTCTCAAGTAGGTGTATATATCATGATACCAGGGATCACCAGGACCAACGATTTCACACACAAATTCAGACTCTGGTACCTCAAATGTTGGTATGAGAAGCTACTCTATAAGGAATTATTGCTTTGGGACATTATGTGGGACATCTAGTAGTGATCCAATAGTTTCCATAGCATCCACTGCTTTTTTATTTTCCCTTGGCAGCTACTCAAATGTGATATCAATGAAGGACTCTTTGAGACTTTCCACCAGTTTCTTGTATGGATTAAACTTTTCATCCTTTGTTGGTACTCAGTATTTACCTGGTTGATGATAAGCTGTGAATCTCCATAGACTTTAAGTGCCATGATCTACCACTGTACAAAAATTCTTAGCCCTATGACAAGAGCCTCATATTCTGCAATGTTGTTTTTGCATGAAAAAGACAACTTATATGATTTAGGTACACAATCCCCTTGTGGTCTAATGAAGAAGACTCCTTCTCTTGACCTGTGTTGTGTGTAACATCCATTAAAGTACATTTTCTAGTGATCTATCACACTTAGGTTAAAGACGGACTCATCAGGGAATTCTAAAACCAGTGGATTCTCTGAATATATCGGTGCTTCTGCTAATTGGTTTGCAATTGCTTGTCCTTTAATGGCCTTCTATTCTACATACTCAATGTCATGTTCTATCAGGATCATGACCCATTTAGTTGTTCTCCCTATGAGTGTTGCTTTAGAAAGTAGATACTTGAGAGGGTCTATCTTGGCGATGAGTTTTATTTGATGTGCTAGCATATAGTGTCTAAACTTTTGTGTTGTGAACATGACTACTAAGCAAGCCTTCTCAATGGATGTGTAATTCATCTCGTGTCCCATCATAGTTCTATTGATGTAGTAAATAGATCTCTTTCCCATTTTCATCATGTTGTGCTAAGAGAGTGCCAAGGGTTGTTGTCGTCGATATATACAGGATCAAGAGATTTCTTGGAATTGGTGGCATAAGAACTGATGGTGTGAGCAAGTATTCCTTGATCTTATTGAAATCCTAGTCACATTTCTCATCTCATTTGTATGCTACCCCCTTGCGGAGTAGATGAGAATATGGGATAGCCTTATCTTCTAGTTGTGATATGATTCAACGGATGGACTAGAGTCTTCCCTACAATCCCTTTAATTACTTCAATGTCCTTGGTGCCTCCATCTCTAGAATTGCTTTGAATTTGGTGGGGTCTATCTTGATACCTCTCATGGATACAATTTACCTTAGTAACTTGTCTAATTGTACCCCAAAGACACACTTATTTGGATTGAGTCTGACCTTGTACTCTTCTAGCTTATTAAAGATGGAGCTTAGAGATGGTATGTGATCTTGACGTTTCTTTGACTTGGCCAATATGTCATCCACATAATCTTCCAGAGTTTTATGAATCATATCATGGAATATTAGTGTCATGGCCCTTTTATAGGTATCTCCTATGTTTTTCAACCCAAATGGTGTCATATTCCAGTAATACGTACCCCATGGACAAGTGAAAGTTGTTTTGTGTTGATCCTCCTTAGCTATCATGATCTGATTGTGGCATGAGAATCCATCCATTAGTGATAGAATTTCATGTCCTGCTATCATATCCACAATCATATCAATTTTTGGGAGAGGAAAGTCATCCTTGGGACATGCTTTATTCAAATCTCTGAAGTCAGTGTAGATGTAGATGCCCCCAGTGGGCTTTGAAATAGGTACAATATTTGAGACCCACTCTGGATAATCAATTGGCAGTATAAAACCGACATCAAGGAGTTTCTGTAATTCAATTTTGACCAATAATGTTATTTGTGGATGCATCTTTCTCAACTTTTGTCTTACTAGTTTTGCTTCAAGATATATAGCTAGGTGGTGAACCAAAACTTCTGGATCAAGCCCAGGCATATCGGCATAGGTCCATGCAAATTTTACCTTTCTTTCTCTTAGAAACACAACTAGGAGTTCCTGTTCTTCTATCAAGAGTGATTTTGCATAGAAGGTTATATGTGGTGTTTCTTCTGTCCCTAGGTTGACCAAATTGCACTTCTCTACTAAGACTGTTGACTTCTCTTGATGAATAGCACTAAGGGGAAGATTGAATCCTTCATCCTTTGGTGCCTTAAAGTGGTTTTCACCATTGGATGCATCCTTTGTTTTTAATATTTTTGGGTCTGAGAGTTCCATAGTGTAGTTTTCACTCAAAGACCTAGATATTATTCTTAAATTTTCACTTTTGTGACTGAAGGATTCAATCATTTCCCCATAATAGGCCTGTGTGTCAAGCTCAATGTCAAATCCAACTTTGTGATCTCCATATGGTATTGTATCCCACAATCCTATGAATTCTGAGAGAGCCTCATCATTTTCGAACATGTCTAGAATTGGTGGTCCTCATTGGTCGTATTCGATGAGTTGGGGATAGACTAAGTTTAGCTCATGGTTTTGGTTTTTTGACTCAAAAGATAGGGTACTAATCATGAGAAGGTAGGAATCCTTGAATAGTATGGGTAAGTTAGTTATGGGATCTTCATCACTACACACATCAGCTATGTCAAAGGTATAGTTGTCTAAGGGTAGACCTATGGATACATACAACTAAGGGGGAGCTTTGACTTTTCTAACCATGGTACCTTTTCCAAGTATGGTTACTTTCAGAGGGGTACATCCAAGGAAAAGATTTCTCATATGCTTCTCAGGAATGAGTGGTACTAGAAGATCATTGTCATTCTGCCCAAGTTTCTTGTTTAGCCCATACCAAGCATTATTTTTAGTCATTTGCTACTACCATCCATGGGAAGATCAGGAATGGGCCTTTCATCTTGGTATAGTAGACTTGATATGTCTTTTTCATCTACCACTTCTCGACTTAGGTATCCCCAACATCTAAATCTGGAGGGATCTGCTTTAAAGGTTTGGGATGATGTCTCAATCGGTTGGGGATACCCACGTGACCTAGGAGATTGAGGTAACTCTCCCACTATGAAAGTACTCTTCTTCATTCTATAATCCCCACACCCATTGTATTGGATAATGAATTTGATTTCAGAGATGTCAGGAATGGTGGGTGTCTTTGTCTCAGATGTGCAGGCTAAGGTAGCTAGGTCTACATATGGAGTTGTAGGTCCTTCATCATTCTTTAGAACTTGAGGGATTTTTTAGTATTTTGCTTCCAAGTTCTTTCAATAATAAAAGGGCTCGGGATCACCATGGACCATGACCTCTTGATTTTGATAGGGAAACTTGACACATTGATGTAAGGTAGATGCAATTGCTTGCATTCCATGAATCCATGGTCACCCTAGGTGGATATTATAAGGAAAATCAAGGTCAAGGACATGGCATGTGGTTTCCATGATGGTTGGCCCTACTTGAATAGGGAGTTGAGTAGTGCCTTGAGACACTCTTTCCTGATCATCATATGCCCTAATTGTAATACCTTTACCTTTTTCAATGACGTCTTCAGAGAATCCCAAATTTTTTATTAACTTAAGTGAACAAATATTTAGACCTGTACCCCCATCCACCAATACTCTTTTGACTTTATTTTTATGGAACGAGACCTCGAGATGGAGTGTGCAGTTATGAGATGGTTTTGTTGGGAGGTCTTGATCAAAAAATGTTAGGAGATGTGGGGTGGTGATGTGTCTGACCATATCTTGGGACTGATCTACATCAAGATCTATGGGGATAGTGGATGAAGCTAATGCTTCCTATAGGATCTTCCTATGTGCGGGTGAGATCTTTAGTAACTCCATGATGGAGATCTGAGCAGGGGTTCTTTTCAGTTGGTCCAAGACATTATAGCCATTGGGAATGGATTTTGAATTTGATACCTTTGGTGGTTGGGATGGTCTAGCAATGGTAACCTTTCCACCACATGTGGTGACTCCACAATCAACTTTGGCTCCCTTGACATTAACAATAGTGACCCATTCATCTAGGGATGCAATGAAATGATCGTAAACATGGTTTACATTGCCATACTTTGTCTTTCCATGGTTATTCCCTTTATTATGATCTGGCATCAGATTCGTGTATATCTTTAGGTCCTGATTTCCTATAGGTTGTTCAAGGTTTATGACTTTGTCATCGATAAGGTCTTGGATCACATTTTTCAATCTCATGCAACTGGTTGTCGTGTGCCCTTTGATTTTATGAAAATTGCAAAGGTGGTTTTCATTATACCATGGTGGTTTCACTTGGGGCTCTTGATAATTCTCATAGATGAGGATTTTAATGAGATTCTCTTGCACCAGTTTCTTCATGAAAGATTTGATTGATTCCCCAAGGGCTGTGTATTTTTGTTTGGGGGGATATTTGTTTCACGGGGGTTGTCCCCCTTGATTGCTCAGATCATTGACTTCTTGACTATTGGGTGGTTGTGATACCACGTTGTCTTGTGTGTTGTTTCAGTTATTGGTTTGTGGTTGTTGATATGATTGCATGTTTTTCCTTGGGGCATTGATGACCACTTTGGTGTCAATGACACCATCTTTAGTGACATTCTTGTTCTTTTCGCATGTGCAAGGTTTTTTGTTATAACTGGTGGATGGGCGGCTATCTTGATTTTCTTGATATGTGGGTGTCCCCCCTTGTGTAATAAGGGCTATTTTGATGTTGAGCACCTTGGGGATCAACTAGTCATAGGTTGTGATGCATTGCATTTTTAGATGGAAGGACAAGGTTTTCTCGAGATTGGCAGTGATAGTGCAAATTTGTTGTTCTTCTAGCATGGTCCACTTGCGCCTGTTGGCCTTGGATTGCCATTGTTGCAAGAAGGATGTGAATGTGTCCTCCTTAGCTTGTTTGAGAGTAGATAGTTCCTCTAGACTCACATCCATGCCAATGTTGAATGTGTAGTTTTGTATGAATGCGTCAACAATTTCTTGGAACTTTTTTATTTTGGGAGGAAGGCAAGAGAGCCATTCCATTACTGGACTAGCCAAACTTTGAGGGAATAGTCACATTATATATGTTTCATCTTATGTAACTTCCATACAATGTACCTAGAATTCCCTGATGTGATCTTCAGGATTACCCATCCCACGATATTTGTCAAATTTAGGGATTTCAAACCCTTTTGGGAATGATACCATTGTAAGGCTTCTATCAAATGGATAGGGGCACAAATTTCTTGGTGTTTTTGTTGTTTTCCTATATTGGAGATCTAGCACTTATTGCGAGAGCAATTTGATTTGTGTCATCACATCGTTTTGCAGATCGGGAGGTAGGGTGAATATGTTTTGAGATGGTTTGATCATTTGAGTGATAGGTGGGGTGTTTTGGGTGTTTGTGGGAGGTGGTTGCAAGATTTTTTGTGTGATCAAGGATTTTTGATATTCCTGAAATTACTATTGTGCCAACAACGCTTGTTGTTGGTCTTGTTATTGTTGTGCCAACAATTCTTGTTGTTGGTCTTATTGTTGTTGTGCCAATAATGCTTGTTGTTGGGCTAATAGTTGGGTTGCTTCTTGTTGCACTTGGTACTATTGCAGGGCTTGCTGATATTCTTGTTGCTAAGCTACTTGGTATTGTGCTTGCGCTTGTTCCTGCTAAGCTTGATATTGGGCTTGTGCCTGAGCTTGAGCTTGTTGAGCAGCTTGTACAACTTGGGAAGCCTATGCCACTTGAACAACCTATGCAGCTTGAGCTGCCTGAGCTTCTTGCACAACTTGGGAAGCTTGGGTGGCTTGTTGTTGTTGCAATAAAGTTTGGGCTTGGGAAACCTCCTATGCTTGTTGTGCTTATTGTGCGGCTTGTTGTGCATCTTGTGTAGCTTGTAGATTTTGAAATTGTTGAAGTTCCTTTTGATAGGCTTGTTGGGCATCTTGCAATGTGATGTTGTATTGGATTTCCATGTTTGGTTTTGGTGGTGGTGGTGGAGGATTCAGAATTGTGTGAGAGGTTGTGATGAGAGGTGTTGTTGAATTGATTTATGCAGTGGATGGTGCGGTTGATATGATAGGTCCTTAGGAGACCACATTTTGGGGTATTGTAGAGGATGTATTGTTTGGATTTTTTCCACCTATTGTTGTGATATCAATGGCATGATCAGAGGATTCAGTATGATGGTCGGATTTACAATTGGAGGATTGTTTTGATTTTGTTGATTGAGGATTGGTGCAGATGTTAGTGGCAGAGGTGGAAATGGTGGGAAGATGGGTGGTGTGTTCCCTTGAGAAAATGATGATGATGATGAGGGATAAAATATTCCCGCAGCTCCAAATAATCCACCCTCTCCTTGTGAGGTCATGGGGAGAGAGACTTGTGTGTTAAGAGGATATGTCAGTGTTGTAGAGAAATGGGATGGATTTTCGGTGTCATGAAAGACAAGTTGGCCATATGGGTGTTTTGGATCTAGTGGGACGTATTGAACCAAGATGGTGTTTGCATCCAAGTCTTGGTCATTTACAAGGGGATGTGTTTGAAGAGCATGAAGCAATGAACTCCCCTTGTTGACAATAGGTTGAGTTGGAGAAAGATATGATGTGGGTTGTGGGATGGTTTGAGTGATGATTTGAAAGGAGGGTGTGAATGAGACCAATGGCATAATCCCAGGAGGTTTCTCCACAATAGTACTTACATCATAATCAGAAGGGAGTTTAGCCCCTTCTTTTGCCAATTCTAGCATGTATTGTGAAGGATTAAGTTTCATCATGGCATTGACAATTTTTTGAGTCTCAGGATTTTGGACCATTTCTATGATTTCATCTTGAGTCATCCCTAAGACATTGTTGGTGATGTCCTCCACTTTGAAACCTTCCTCTTGAGGATTGTGTGGTATTAGAGGAAGATTGGGTTGGGGATTACTAGATCCAATGGGATTGATTTTAGGAGCGGTTTGACTCAATTCACTTGAAGTAGATGTTTCTTTGTTCATTTACATGTTCTTCTTGTGTTGAGATCTAGTTTGGAACATAAAATAAGGATCAATTTTCAGGGATGTGGGAGGTGAACCTCTAACTCCTTGGATTGATCTAAAATTTAGGTACAAAAAAAAAAATCTAAGATGTTAAGGATCAAAGGATGGTGATGAGATAGTGAAAGATGGGTGAGGTGAATGATTAAACTCTTAAGAACCTTGAAGGAGATACTAGACTTTAGGACTTTAGATTTTGGATTTTGGATTTGATTTGGTTTTGACTTGGATTTGATTTGGGTTTTATTTTGGGTTTGATTTTGGATTTTATTTTGGATTTGATAATGAACTCATAAACTCCAAGAGGTTAGATGTTGTCTTGGAATAAACTTGTCCAAAGTGTATGAAGAAGGATTCATCTACACACACCTAGTCAAACAAGATGATTTTGATTTGACTTGCCAAAAGTCTAGTATGAAGGATTTTTCCAAGATTCTAAGAGTTGTTTGTGAGACGGTTTTGGATTGATGTTTGAGGATGGATGAAAGTGTTTGACTTGATCTTAAGTGAACCTAGAGAGAATTTTGTTTACAAGACCTCAGTATTGAAGAACATGCTATACTTCCTATGTGAGAAACTCAAACCTTTGAAAAAGTATTGGATTTTTACAATAGTAAAATGAATACAAATTGGGATTGTTCTTTGAAGCACGTTTGTAAAAGTTAAAGACCAATATCTCCCTAAATTCATAAAGTGTCGAAAGACGTTTCTTGAGAGCTCTTGGACTAACTTATAGACTTTGGTTTTGGATTTTGATCTTTGGGGAAATCATTTGAAAAGGCACATGTGTGGGGTCCAATTGTTTCTTATCTTTGCTTAATGAGTTGTTTTTACCACAAACACTTTCTTGCCTTATCTTTTCAAACTAAATGTCTAAAGTCCCAATTTCTTTTCATCCGACAAGGTTCATTATGTGGAAATCAAGGAAATCAAGGCAATAGTTCCCTAATGTTGAATTTAGTGAGAGGAAATTAAGATATAAATCCAAATACTTAGAAGCCTCTAAGGATGGAATCCCTAGGGAAAACAATAGCAATTGGATTTTTTCAAAGGTATTTGCTCCTCCTAAAGGGTTTGAAATTTTGAGGATTTTGTTTAATGTTTGTTTTCCAACGTTTTAGATCCAAGAAAAGTGTTTTGATTCCAAAATGATGCACAACCCTAGGATAAAAAGAGACAATATTTGTTGAATTCCCACTTGGATAAATCTAGCTACGCTTATTTAAAGTGGATGACTAGAATCTTGACCACACTAGCTCCCCTCCATGACACACACTTCTTGGGTTAGCCAAGCTTCAATTCTCATGAATCTCCCATGACAAAATTCTCATCTCTACAAAGAACTGCAAAAATGCGGGATGACTTCAAAATGACCGTTCTTGCACCAACAAATAGTAAGGATTTTGGCCTCTATACAAATTGGTTCTTAGTCAGGGTGATTAGGGACATGGCACCTTGCAAGCATCTAGAAAGCCACTAAAGGCTTTAATCAATCGTACTAGGGGCGCTTATTCTTTTTATGATAGTACCCCATTTTGAAAGACACTGTATGGCTAAGGCCTACATACCATGAGCACTTGACAATTTAGTCTTATCCATTTGTATACCGGCCCGAGTGAAAAACTAGTTGGAGTCACCTTCGAATTGGTCTTAGGTAGGCCTCTCTAAAGGTAAACAATAGTGGGTAAGCACATCCATAGTTCGATCAATATTTGTTTGCGTGAACAAAAAGAGAACACACGCGATATACTCAACTCACACTAGCAAGATTTGTTCAATTTTAAAAGCCCAAATTGAAGTGTGGAGGCAATCTTTTCGAGATCACACAACCTAATATCACCAAAAGAATTTTAATTCTCAAGATCACCATGAAGCATGAGAGAAGTGCATATGCCTTTTAAATGATATTATTTTGTAAAAAAGATTACAAAACAAGAAAAACACATTCATTTTAGACCTCAAAGCAATAATGGATTCTTTTTATATCACCAAGATGAAGTGTGAAGTTTTCTTGTTCAATTCTTAAATCCAAAACCAACTCTAGTAAGTTCCTAAGGTTCTGTTTAACCCTTTGATTATTCTTTTTAAAACCCAAAAGAAATTTATTTGAGTCCTAAAACTTGAAGATAACAAAAGCCTTAAAAATGGTATTATAATTTCTCCCAAAGTGTTTAAAAACACTTGTTTACAAATCATGAAATGATGTCATAAGAAGACTTCTCCTTGCTTCATCCTTCCCTTCTTGATCACTTCAACCTACCAAAACTGATTAGCCTACATAAAATAGAGCCAAAAACATGTTAGAAGTCAAAGGTGATCAAAATAAAAAAGCACATATTGAATTAAAGTTTAAAATTGACCTTTTACCCAAATCCAGTGTTGCAATCCATGAAGGCGTCGTAGTTTGGAGAAGCCTAGTGATGCTCTGGTGAAGTCAGTGTCACTTTGTGGAGAAACAGAGACTACGATTGCGTCATTGTTTCACCAAGTGTCGCTCTTTGGAGTTTGAAAGACCAGTCCTTTAGGAAAATAATAGAAGCTTCGCCCTTTGAAGCAAACACAACATTGCTATATAGCGACGTTGGACTGATAGCATCACTGTTTGTCTTTTGCAGTGTCGTCGTTTCTTGCAAACATAGAAACTTGAAAAAAACAACAAAATTTCAACCAAAAAATGTGTTAATTTCTCAAGATTTTCCCTTCTTCTAGTGCCAAAATGTGAATGGTTGATCTAGACCTGCTCAAACATCATTAAACAACCCAATGTTTTTCCATAAGCACATCTAAAACAATCATTCCCCATGCAATTCATTCAAATGCTATGAACAAGAAATAAAGAAAAATTAACCAAAGGAAAGCTACTAAATCTCATTCAAAACATTCAAACCAGCATCCCATGGGGGAATTGGTGCTACTTTGATGTGGAAAGTAGCCCTTCCCCAATTCCTTGATGAAAATTATCAATAGCCTAGCTATGGTGATGGAATGTTATGAAAACCTTGATGAACAATAGATGAACTTGCATAAAATGTAGATAATGACTTTGCATAAAGTTGTGGATCCAAAATCAATAGAGAATCTCTCCATTTATAGGAAAGAAGGATGGAGAAGTGAGAAACATGAAAAATGTGGGACTAAAGATGAACCAATAACAATGTGCCACTTGTCAACATGCTATTGAAGAGAGGTGGAGCACATTTTGATCAATGTGCATGATGAATGCAATAAGGTGGAATTTGAAATTCAAAATATGGCTTGTGGAGGAAGAGTTGAAAGATGAGTTAATGTCACTTGGCTGAAGAAAAAAGGACATGTAAGAATTATAAATGCCATGTTGGAGGACAAGTCTTTTTGGGAGGGAGATTTCAAATTGGAGGAATATTCCAAAGAGATGCCATTTTTGAATGAAATAGAAGAATTAATAAATCAAACAAATTGATTTACTTGTGCAAGTTGCAAAATCTAGAGGATTTGATGAATTAGAGTTAGAGTTAATTTGGATTTAATTAACTTAGATGGAGATTAGTTTGATTTGACATTTGACTTAGATTTTTTAGATTTATTTAAATCAAATGGGAGGAATAATGAATTTTAGATTTAATTAAATAAAGTTTGATTTATTTAATTAAAAGGGATGATGTTAGATTTAATCAAATAAAGGTTAATATATTTAATTAAAAGAGGAAATATGATTTAATCAAATAAAGTGATTTATTTAATTAAAAGAGGAACACTAGGATTAATTAAATAAAATGATTTATTTAATTAAAAGTAGATGATGATTTAATCAAATAAAGTTGATTTATTTAATTAATAGAGGAATTGTGATGAATTAATTAAATAAGGATTATTTAATTAGCTGGTTAGTAAAGAAGTGATTCAAAGAGAATTGATGTTAGTAAATTAGGATAAGGTGCACGATATCAATTAGGATAATTTGAATGTCTACACCTTGATTACATTATCTTAAGAGTATATGGTTCCACGATAGCACCTCACTTGCTTCCAAAGTTTGTGCCAAAGAGAATTAGTTTTCTTGAGGTGATGTGGCAATTGGGAAGTGTAGAAAATGGACACTTATTGAATCAAGGAAAAGGAAAATTCTTTCCTTTGTCCACTTGTTTTTCTGATTTTGTAATGACCAAGGGAGGTTGGAATAATATTCTTGATATACTCAAAACTTACCGCATGCAGAGGTCAATTGAGAGGGTCAGATATGACCCTGAAGGTTTTATGGCTTGGTTGAAAGAAAGAAACAAGAGCTCCAAATTTATACACATTTTCCAATATCCAGAGGATGTGATAAGAAATGTGTTTTACATTTTGGAGCACGAAAAAAAAAGAGAAAGATGGATTTCCTTCAATAATATGCAAAGAGATATAAAGCAAGAAGAATCTAACTTCAAGGTTCTCCTAGACACTGAAAATGTAATACAAAAGGTGGAGTATGTATCAAGGAATTCTGACTCAATAGTGGGCCACCTTGAAACTAAAGGGGTGATAAGTAAGGATAAGGGGAAAGCCCCAATTGTAGAAGAAAATAGTGGAGGAGAAATCCCTGCTATGGAAGAAAAATATACATCTCAAGCCCTTGATGAACCAAGAATAAAGTTCTTTGTAAGGAGAAAGGGTAAGGAAAAGAAAATTGATGCAACTTTTGATCATTCTCAACAAGAAGAATGTAAGCATCCTTCTCATGTGCCACAAGTGCCACCACCATCTCCTCGAAGTCTAGGAGAGCCTGAAATTGTGGACATTGATTCTCCACCACCTAGTGAATTACCACCATGGGATCCACCATTGAAAAGACAAAAGGTTGAAGTGATTGGTCTAGTGGATTATGCTGATGAAGGCTCTAATGATGATATTTGGGGATCAAAGCAAGAAATGCAAGAAGGATGTAGTAGTAAGGGAAACACATCAATTGGGTATGGGATTGAGTAAATCTGATCTTACTAAACTCAATGGCAGAGATGATATGCGGGTTGAAGCATATGCAAAGTTCTTACATGATGACTCATTTATAAAGTCAGGCTCTTATGGAATTTGTATACAAAGCTAAAAGAGATGAATATGCAAAAAACCTGGCTATAGAAATAAGCCTACATCTAGAATTGTTGGATGCCATCATCCAGAAAAAAGGTTTTAAATGAAATGAGAGCTAGATTCCAAAAGATGACTGCAAAAGAGGGTAGAGAATTGGTAAGGAATAGTGGTATTTTGTTGCTTCCAGAATGGGATTTAGCTTCTACCATAGCTTTTGACACAATATAAAAATGTGGTAGGCCTCTCTATGATACAGAGGAAGAAGTTGCACTTGCACTACAGGGATCTATTTTTAGTGAGGAATGGGAAGCCATGGCTATATGGTCTATATCCCCAAGCACAAGAAAACCTGATATTGTTGAACCTACACCTAACTATAGTGGAGGCCTAATAATAAAGAGAGTGTTAGAAACATCAGCTCTAGAGGTATCAAATATGTTAGTTCATGTTGCACATTTACAAGGGCCACTATAGAATCTGTGACTACATAAAAGGATAAGCTCGGGACAAATTACAATGATTTTCTAGTCAAATATGGAAGGCTTAAGCAATACAATATGTAGTTGCAGACAAAAGTAACATTATTGGAAAATAAGTTGCAGAGTTTGCAACCTAAAAAGCATAAGAAAAATTATGTTGACTCCCCCACCACTTCACAAGAAGTTGTACCCCCAGAGTTTACTTCTTCATGGGAAATTGTGCCATACAACATGGGAAGTGTGCCCATTTCAATAGTAGAACCTAGTATATTAGACGGGCCATAGGCTGAAGAAGATATGAATAGGGAAGAGTTTCTTAGGTAGCTAAATGAATATAAAGAGAAATGTGATAGTCATGATGAGGATATTTTCAAGAGAAACATGAAGATTGTCACTACAATATTGGAACATTTGAACAAAAGAGTGAAGAGCGGGTTGAATAGTATTTACTATAGTTATTCATCCATGGTGGCTGCTATTAGGATTTTTTCCATTGATAGAGAAAGATCCATTCCACTCATGGAAATTTTGATCCCTAAGAAGAAGGAATTGGTATTGATGTCAATTGGAGTTAAACAAGATGTCAATCCACCTGAAAAGTTTAAACCTACTATGGTTCTTGTAGGTAAAATTGAAGGATACAGGGGAAATATTGAACCAATAGAAAATAAAATAAAAGAGTTGGTGAAATCCTTCCATGAATCACATCATGGCCTTCTTCCATCCATTTTAAGGGATGATGATAGCATCAAAACTCTATAGGAGTGGAAAAATGAAACTCATAAAGTTATTTCAGATCAGGTTGTGTCAATTTGTCAAAATTTTGATATGGACACATTGAAGATAAATATGGATATGTTAGCTCATGCTGAGACTATCCTACTAGAATTTGATAAGGAGGCTAACCAGATTGTCACCAAGTATGCACCTTATAGAGAAAGGGTTGATGAAGTCGTGAATTTCAATTGGCCCACTGAAGATGAATTACTAGCATGGAAAGGTAAATATTTGGAAGGAGTGGTGGGCTGATATGAAATGACAGGGTGGTAATTTGAAATTTTGAAGTCTACAACCATGAAGAATAACAGATAAGTGAGAATTGCATTGCATAGACTAGATTTAGTACAAAATAGTCTTTTGATAAAGTATGGAAAATATAGTGCATCTTCTTCAAGTTGAATTGATTACAATGCTACAGATGTGGACATATCTTTTGTCTTTTCTTTTTTATTTCTATCATGCTTTCCTTCTTTCACTTTGTGTGTGTGGAAACAAATATTGAGGTAATTGTTTGAAGATACATTTTTGAGATTGGACAGGATCTCCAACAATGAATGAAGACCACTTTCATTTCCCCACATGTTTCCCACCTCTTGGGAATGTAATGCAACTGAATAGGGGAATCTTTATTATAAGCGATCCAATAGGATTTTGACATGTTACTTTATGGCCTGAGGCTTGTTTTTCTCCTTCATTTCTATAAGAAGGAATTCAATGAAAAAAAGTAAGGGTTCGTTGTTTTTGCATTCAACACTATGAATTGTAAAAGGAATATCAAGCATGTTTTAGATTTTTTGTTTTAAGTTCAGAGTTTGTTATTATGTATCTAATTTTGATAACAATATAGCAAATGCAATACAAAGTGATAGCAATTTCATGGCTATTGTCTCTCCTAGTACTCATTTTATGAGTTATGAATGAAAGTAATCCATGATTCCTTTTGTTTGTCTCTATTTTTTCTCAATGGATGTTTAATTTCATTCCTGCTTATCAGTTCAATGAATTAATGTAAATGCTCATATGAGATTGTTAACTCATAAGAATTAGGTGCTAGGATATTTTTAAGTGGTGATGATCATGAATGTAATAGGGGAATGTTGTAAAGCAATGTTTCTTGAGATTGTAGGTTTCTATTGATAAGATGTTGTCTGGTTGCATAGATTGATATTGACTCTATGCTTGGAATAAGACACTGGTTCATGCAAAGTATTCATAGTTTAGTTCCTGAGTTGATTCATCAGCAAATGACCTTTATTTTATAAACTTTCAAATGAATACCACTGTAATTGTTTTGTGTTGAGTTTTACCTTCTCATGCTCTAAGTGTAGGATATCAGTAAATGAGTTGCCAATTTATTTGATGTGCTACGTTGTTGAGTAAATTTATGAGAATTATCTATTATTGACCATGTATCTGAGTATTAGTCATTTAAATTCCTAAGTATACATTGTGGGATCACCCTACTAGGTTTAACAAAGCCCAAAGTGTAGGAGCAGAAGTATCACAACTTTTACTCATTCGTTGGCCAATCCTTTTGGAGTACTAAGAATTGGAAATGGAAAAGTCCATAGGTATTTCTAAAGATCAGTTTGGTTCTTAAAAAATAACCAACAAAACCCATGACCTCTTATTTTTACCAATCACTCTTTTCTTGATCTTCATCAAACTCTTGTTACTAGATTCAGTTTGTCCATTCCCTTGGGGGTGATAATGAGAAGAATATGATATGGAAATTCCATAGTTGTGACAAAAAATTGTAAACTTCTATGATTTGAAGCACATAGAATTATCTATAATCAACTTTGCAGGAGTCCCAAACTGTATGATAATATTTTTTATGACAAAATAAGTGACAACCTTGCTAATTTCCTTATTGGTTGGGATAGTTTCCACCCATTTGGTGAAATAATCTATAGCCACTAAAATCTGTCTATGAACACCATTGGATTTTTCATTAAATTCACTAATAAAATATATGCCCCACTATTGGAAAGGATCTTCTACACTCAATGTTCTCAAAGGTAAAGCACCAAAAAAATTATTTTTCCTAAGAACTTCTAACAAGCATCACATCTTTTTACCATCCTATGTGTGTCATAAAATAAGGAAGGCCACCAATATCTAGACCTTAGGATCTTGTGAGCAGTTTTCTTAGCCATATAGTGTCCTCCACAAACTCCACTATGCATCTCTTCAATAATTATGGTGACTTGTTCCTCATCAAGACATCTGAGTAAAACACTAGCTCTATCCCTCCAATATAGACAATTTTGGATCATGACATACTTTATGGCATGTAACTCCATATTTCTTTTCTAATTGTTAGTCATGTGATCTGGGAAAGACATATTCTTTCGTAGTGCAAGATGTCCTTATACCAAGGAAAAGATTGTAAATCACATTCCTTTGTAATTGTATCATCTTATACTTGGTTGATTTGGCTAGCCTCAAGGTTAGATTCAACCATTAACTTGCTTTTCCTTGTCCTCTAGAAAGCTTAGTGATCTGGATATCTTTATTAAACTCCCAGATCTTGTTGATCTGTCTACACCTTCTTCCAGTGATTTCTAGTTGAGTAAAAATGTCCTTGAATACAACACTAGGAACATAAGTTATTATCCTTGCACCTAATAAATAAGATATGAAATTATTTACAACTTTGACAAGAGAATAAGCTTGTTTCTTCATGATATCATATTTGAGTTCAACAACTTGCAAGGATTTGCTAAAGAAAGAAATTAGTTTTTCAAACCCATCATTATTCTTCTACAGCAAGACTACAACAATAGTATGGAACAAGAGAAAAAAAAGAGTTGAAAAGGATTTGAGAAATCTAGGGATTTCATAATAGGATCCTTCTTTAATTCCTCTTTTATGCTCTAGAATTCCTTGGTTGGTCCTTCACGATATGGATTCTCCTTTCTTTAACATTTTTGAGATGGATCTTGTTAATTTTGCAAAGTTGGTTACAAACCTTCACACAAAATTTACTTACCCAATAAAGGATTGAATACCTTTGATGGTTTTAGACTCAAGGATCCTTTCAATTATTTCCACCTTCTTAGGGTCAATCCTTATTCCTTCTTTAGAAACAATGTGGCCTAAAATATTTCCCTCTATCACCCAAAAAGCTCATTTCTTAGGTTTGAGAGAGATACGAAACTGTAGAGCTCTAGTACATTTTTTTCCAGGTGCATACAATTATCCTCTTCTTTCTTAAAATATTCAATTAGGTCATCTTGATATACTACCATAAATTTGTCTATGAAGTCTAAAAATGCAACATCCATAGTTCTTTGAAATGTTGCTTTTGCGCTAGTCAAACCAAATGGAATTCTAGCATAGACATGTTCCCCATGGTGTAGTGAAAGTAGTCTTGTACTACTCAACTTCCTTAACTTTCATTTGGTTGTAAATGGAGAACCCATCCATCATTGATAAAAGTTCACAAGAAATTACCCTATGTAACATTGCCTCCATGTTTGGCAATGGATAATTGTCCTTCAATGAAGATATATTCAAGTTTCTAAAGACTACACATAATCTTATATCTCCATTCTTTTTTCTGACTGGCACTAGGTTTGAAACCAAAGTGGAATGTTTGATGGGATCGATGGTCTCACTATCTCTGAGTTTCATCAATTCTTACTGTATCTTAGGTGTTAGTGTAGCATTTATGGGTCTCTACTTTTGTCTGAAAGGATTGGCATATGGTTTAAGGGGAATTTCATGATTGAAAAAATCTTCTATGTAAGCCTTTAGGTCATCATACAACCAAGAAAAGATATGATTTTATTTCCCGAGGAGGGAAATAAGCATTGTTTTAATCTTGGGATTGATTTTTTTTACCAATTTAGACTTTCTTAGGTGCATACTTAGTCCCCAAGTTGACTTCCTCTAGGTTTTTATCATGTGTAGAAGTTTGTTTAACACCACACTTATCAATATTGTCAAAAAACCTCTCCAAGGTACCAAACCTTTAGGAATATATATTTTTTAATTGAGTTATCTCATTCCCAAAGATAGTATCCTTCCCATCAATAGTCTCCACAAAACTTTGAAAATCAATCTCATGGCTATGGTATTCATCTATATAGTGTAGAAATTTCAACAAATCTTGGTCATTACTAAACACCTAATAGTTATGAATATTGCTTGGGATGGATGGCCTCATTTGGACCTCAACTTTGGATATTATAGAAAAGTTAATATCATCAAGTATCAAGGAAATATTGTCAAGAATGTCTTCCATTGCATTATTTTCTCTTTCCACCTAGTCTATTGAAAATGCATCAAACATTTCAATAGTATCCCAAACAACAAATTTGTACTACTTCATCTTTGATACATATCTTTCTTTGACTTGAGATACAACTAACTTAGAATTCCCTAAAACTCTAATTTTATTGATTTTATGTTTAACAACTTTTAGTCCTAAAATTAAAGCCTCATACTCTACTACATTATTGGTACACTCAAATTTCAAAGAGAATGAGTATTTATAGGACTCACCTTTTGGTGATTTAATGATCACCCAACACCTAATCCTTCCTTTGAACATGATTCATAAAAATACATGGTCCAAAGGTCATCAACCTGAGCTTGTTCTCTTATTTCTTTAGCTATATGTGTATCTTTACTTTCTATGGGTTATGACTCTACAACTGTAAAATTTTACATTTGGGTGTTGCCACAATAATGGGTTACACTTTCTGGGACATCTTGATTTTTGCTAAAATCACATATTTTTAGAAAATATAATGATTTAAGCCTTGAATGGTTCCATTGAAATGATTTTAATTGAAGAGTGTTTGATCAAACCCCCTTAGATCAAACCCTCTTCGATAGAACCCTGCTAGTTTTAAACCATACCTATAATGGAGTCTCCTCTACACCTATCAAAATGTTGATAAAACACCACTTTTGATTTACCTTTTGGGGGATCAAATGAATTCATTTAAAATTTATGTTTTGTAAGTATACAATCCTTATTATAAGCTTCCCAAAAAGTATATTTTTAAATATATTTAATTTGATTATTATATTCATTTTTTATTTCTTGTGAATGTAGGTTTTTCATCGAAAATCAATCTCTATGTTCTGCACATGTGGAAAAATAGTAGATTACCAAAAAAAATTATAAAAAATATCTATTCTCTTAGTATTGATGTCCTTGGTCCAACAAAAAAAAAGAATTTTGATACATACAAAAAATGTTATGTGCTACACAGTAAACCTATGTCTAGATTGTAATTGGTTTTAATTCAAAACTTAATTAAGAAAAAAAATTCAATAAAACACTATGAAACCAAATGAAGGAGCTAGATATCATAGTTAAAAATCTAAATTAAAAAAAGAAAGAATTTTATCCTTCATAGAAAACAAGTTATGTGCTACACAGTACACATCACTCTTTAAAAATGTTGTTTACTGTTAAAACTAGTTCTCAAAGGAGATGGAAAAATAAATCCAATTTGTATACGTCTAAAAATGGTCATGATTAAGCTTGTTAATTAATTAAATATGAATTATTTAATTAATTCTCTTGAAGTCATCTACATATAAATAAATTTAATCATTTATTTATATTGTTCATTTTCTAATTCTTCTACTTTAATTAAATAAATAATTTTATTTAATTACTAACATTTCCACTTAATTAAATTAAATAAATTTTCATAATTTATTTATATTTGATTATCATATCATTCTAAAGTTTGAATATTTTGAATATTCAAATAATAGAATATCTTCTTCATTCCCACTTTCCACCTTCCACTTAATTAAATTATATAAATTTTCATAATTTATTTATATTTGATTATCATTTTATTCTAAAGTTTGAATATTTTGAATATTCGAATAATGGAATATTCTCTTCATCCTCAAATTAAATATTAAATATTTTATTTAATATTTTCCCCTAATTCATTTCTAAAAATAATTAAATATGATTTATTTAATTATGCGAGTTTCCATTTTCGTCTTCACTTCCAAATTAAATAAATATATTTTATTTAATTTCTAACTCATGCTAAACTCACCCTTCCAAATTCTCAACTCATTCTTTGAAATGGAAGTTTCCCTTCGGATCTCAATGATGAAAATTGAAGAAAAGGGAAACCTTCCATCCTCCTCTCCACTTTTGAAAAATCTCCCACCGTCCGTTCAAACAAGCTTAATCCGGGCCATTGATCGAATCAGCCAATCAAATCCATT
The DNA here is from genome assembly GCA_007258455.2 of Sequoia sempervirens. NCBI lineage: Eukaryota > Viridiplantae > Streptophyta > Pinopsida > Cupressales > Cupressaceae > Sequoia > Sequoia sempervirens. Next base: position 11,814,466 of record VDFB02105785.1, read on the forward strand.
CGAAAACTCTATAAATTCCGGTGCAAATCCAAGCTTTGGTTACACTTACACACACACTCACCTACGCTTACCTACACGTATCTACGCATTCATGCAATCAGCTTATGCATTTACACCATTTTCAGCATCACAACCATACTCTCATCTTAGCATAGTCTTGCACTTAGCATAATATGCATTTTTATTTAAATCTTGTTCTTTAGCTGACCTTTTGTTGAGCTTGATTTGCTGATCTGAGAGCCATTCAAAACAACAAACGCTGGAGTTAGAGGAAGATAAGACGATTTCGGGGAAGCTACAGTCACAGTTTGCATATTCTGTTTTCTTTTTCAGCTTTCTTGATTTAATGTCTTATTAATATGTGTTTGATTTCATCTACATTGATACATTTTTCACTCACACATAAAATGGCACCCACCGTGGGGCTCGAACCCACAAATTTAACATTATCTGCAAGTTTGTTTTGACAGTTTTTGCGTTCTGGAGTCAATTTTTGAAAAAAAATTGGCATTTAGGCACATTCAAAAATTTTTGTGGCACATACGAGGTTTTTAACTTTTTGTTTTGCAGGATTCTGGAGTGCATATTGTGACTATTTAGGTGCATATCGTGACTGTTTAGGCACATATCGTAACTATTTAGGTGCATATCGTGATTGTTTAGGCACATATCGTAACTATTTAGGCACATATAGTACTGTTTAGGCGCATAGAGTAACTGTTTAAGCGCATCTAGGATCTTTCCTTTGGCACATATAGTTACTATTTGAGCATATAAATCTTTCTTGCGGCGCATATAGTTTCTGTTCTTATGCATATAGCTTATGTTCTGGCGCATATAGCTTTTGTTCCGGCGCATATAGCTTCTGTTCGGGCGCATATGGATTGTAACAAAAACACATAATTCTAAGTCTGGCACCTTCTGCAGACAGAATTCTTTTTCTTTTTCTAAATTTTAAAATGAAGCAATCCTAAGGTAGCCACATCTGGATAAAATGAAGCAATCTAGGATAGTCACCAAACAATGATCTTGCAGTTAAAATTGAACAATTTGTTTTTGTGAAGCAATATCTTCACTTAGATTAGATCATTGTGATTTGGAATTTAAAAAGAACATCTACTTGCTTTGAATGTGGCAATAGGTCTATGCTCTCCCCTTAACTGGGTGATCAGAATACCAAACTTTCCTTTTTAGTTTTCATGCAATTTTATTGTTTCAATTACATCCTTTAGAGAGCCTGCCATAGTGGGAAAAAGTACTCACCCTACGGGAACGACTCAAGTGGGTTCAAGCCAAAGCCAGGCTATTCCACCCCACTATAAAATTTAAAGAAAATATGGGGAAACCCTCTTTTGCCGGTAGTGTGCAAGATAACCATCCCCAAAACCTTTGTTCTAAAGGTTGGGAGGTCTCTTGAGGGAGTTTATTATTGCTGCACCAAACGGAAATCCTTACTACGAACCTAGTGTAATGGCCAACCGAAGTCAGTTTCTGAACATTATAATAATCATAGTGCAAGGGGAGGGAAGAATCTACCCCCAAGACACTCAACATATAACTGCCAAGGACCGTTTGCTCAAAGGATCCAATATCCACTTCCATAACTCTGAGTACGCGCCTGGAAAAGAAAAAAAAAATGGGCACCCCCTCAGGGGTGACACAACTATGTGAGTCAACATAGTTCTAAGATGTGGGCTGTTGATTACTAGAATGGCCTACTTGAGCATTAAGAGTGAGTCTATCTAAATTGTCTTTCATGTGCAAAACCTATGAAAACATTTGTTGAAAACATTTTCTTGATCAAACACTTCATGTTAGTATAGGGCTTTAAGAACAACTATTTTCAAAAATGTTTGTTGTGTCTTCCATCACATAAATTCAGATAATGAGATCATCCAAAATGAACATGAAGAACAAAAACTGAAATCACTCAAAAAAATTTCATACCATTGGTCCAATAACATTCCCAATACTTTTCTCATGCTTAGACATTGGAAATCGACAAAATTTCCCAAGAAATCAGTTTCCAAGAGAATCAGAAAATCCAAGAAACCATTAGGATACAAGAAAACGTTGCAAAAGAGAAAATTCTTGTACAAAAGTTGACAAATCTTGCTTCATTACCGAGGATTTCTTCACAGATACCAAGAATTTGTTAGAGGGTTCACTAATGAGTATGTTGTAGATCCCTTAGATTCTTGAGCTTATTATCAGAGATTAGCTCTATCACAACAACATAATCATAACCAACCTCTTGAATTTGAAAACATACCACAACCTTCTATAGAATATCCTTCACATCCCAATCAAATCCTTCAGTGATTTTGGAACCTTTCTTCGAAAACAAAGATCAAAACTTTAAGAGTGCATCTCTCAAAACAACTTTCTAATTTTTGGTTCAACTTCCCCAACAGGATTCTGAAATCCTTCATCAATTGGAAGCCACAATCAATAAATTAGGAGCATCCTTGATCATATCATAAGATTCCACATCTTATCAGATCATCATCATCGCACTTGTCAAAACTAGGATCTAAGTTTAGAAGAATTTTCAAAATCATCTGCCTATCTTCACAAGATCCCAATTCAATAAATTGAAGGACAAAATTCAACAAGAAGGACATACTCAAAGCATTCAAGAAGAGGGTGAAAGCAGCAATCCTCTTTACATCATGAATCGTAATCCACTTTTTGACAAAGATACAGATAATTGAGAAGAAAATCTGTTCCACCAATACAAAGACATGAAAAAAACACAGATAGATAGTGATGAAGAACAAGATGAGGAACGTCTTAGAGAAGCTGAACAAGATCCAAAATTCCACAAAGCCATAGAAAAGATCTTGCAATGAGATAAAGAAAGATATTTTCGCTATCTAGCCAAACAAGGGGCTAAATTGCCTCATGACTTCAATACTGAGAATTTGAAAAATAAACCTGAAGAGACACCCCTATCTGATCTTAGTGCTTTGACCCAACAAATCAAGGCTCTTCAAGGAAAAGTTAAAGAATTACAAGGGGGAACAACCACAAAGAAATATACTCTCGAGGACATTTGTCCTTATCCTTTCGACCGAAGTCTAAACATGATTCCTTTTCCCAAGCATTGTGAAATGCCAAAATTTGATCGCTATAATGGGAAAACGGATCTAATCGATCATGTTAGAGACTTCAGAAACATGACATTGGAATTCACTCACGAAGACACTTGATGCGATTGTTCCCAAGGAGCCTCAGAGTTCACTCTATGGAATGGCTATCTAAGATTACACCTCCCGTCAGGAAATTTGAAGAATTGATCAACCTATTCATATCACAACATACCTACAACATACAACACCAGATCACCATGATAGATCTTTGCAAGGTTGCACAAAAACCTGGTGAATCTTTCATTATGTTTCTTCAAAGATGGAGAAGAATGTTTTCCAGATATCCACGTCCTGTTCCTGAAAAGGAAAAGATGGTTACATTCATTAACAGTTTAAATTCAGAAATGAGCTATCATTTGAACTTACATTGTCCTCCTTCTTTTGAGAAAATGATTGAAGATGCCATAACCATTGAAAATGCTTTGGTCAAAAGAGGAATAATAAAACATGATAAAGAAAATCCTAGCTCATCCAACCATCACAATAATCAGGACAAGTCCAAATTCTGGACTCGCAACAAAAATATGGTGAATGATGGTGTCATTGATGTGAATCATGCCTCAACCAAACCATTTGTCCTCAGTACTCCAAATAGTCGCAACAACAATGTCAACTCGATTGCAAATCACGGAAATAATCCTCCTCCTCCGAGGAACAATACAAATCAACACTCTACTCCAAATCCAGGGACTTCCAACAACCAAGGTTACCGAGGAACCAATAACAATCACAATTCCTTAGGGAACACCTCGAATTCAAATCCACAAAGATTTTCATTCTTCTCGAATAGAAGAACTTTCACTTCATTGGGACAATCTTTAGAATCCGCATTCAAAGAGTTGATGGCCAAAAATGTCATTACTTTGCCGCCTCAACGAAACTATGAACCCAATGTAAAGCCTCCATCATGGAATGAGGCATACTATTGTGATTATCATCGATGTAAAGGTCATCGTACAAACAACTGCCAAGCCTTGAAGAATGCCATTCAAGACTTAATCGACAATGACATCATTACAATAGAAGGAAATCAACAAACCAACATAGACCACCAAGCATTTCACAACCCTTTGCCCAATTATCAAAAGGGTGTCTTCTGAAAAAAATGTGAATCATATAAATGATGATCATATAATCAACCATCTCTACATAGACAACGAGCGAGTAAATGTCATTAAAGTCAACAAGAAGGTGGAATATAGAGAAGTCAACGCAACAACAAGAGCGCAAGCTAAAGTTGTCTTAAAAGGTGCCTCTTCAAAATCCACTGAACCTCCACCTCAACATCAATATGATTTGGTCAACCAACTTCGGAAAACCCCGCTCAAATTTCTATTCTGGAACTATTGAAGATTTCCCCAGCCCATAAGGAAATTCTTGAAAAAGCCCTCATTGAAACTAATGTATCCACTGACCTAGATATGAACCAATTTCAAGCCATGGTAGGACACTTGTCCTCACCCACTTGCCTTTCATTCTTTGAAAAGGATGGTGTTTCCATAACTCATCCCCATAACTCATCATTGTACTTAGAAGTCATGATTCACAAGTTTCATATCAAATGAGTTCTAATAGATGGAGGTGCTGGTTTAAACATCTGTACTATGAAGTTGGTTAAAGCTTTAGGATTTTCTGAAGACTCCATTGATTTCAGAAGAAATATTACCATAAAAGCTTATGATGATGAAGAAAGAGCATCCAAAGGTCTAATCATGCTGCCAATCAAAGTGGGCCCTGTTATAAAGAATACTTTCTATCAAGTACTGGACCGTGATCTTGCATATAACATCTTGTTGGGTCATCCTTGGATCCACGAAATGCAAGTTGTCCCATCAACCTATCATCAATGTCTTAAGTTTCCTTATGATGGACAGGAAATCACAATACCTGCTGATAATTCCAATATTCAAACTTGTGCCAACATAAAAGCCAGTCAAGATACTTTGGTCCCTAACAATCGAGAAGCTCATGCTAGGACTTCTCTAAAGATTGACACACAAATCAGTCAATTGACCAATAGTTTTGACAAAAAAATGAAATTCAAGGATCATGGAGTTGGAGAATACTCTCTTTGTCTTGCCAATTTACCTACATCACCTCGATCACATGGACAACTGTCTATCAAGGAACATCAAATATCAACAGCATCAACATCAAAGCAAACACCAATAGAGCCAATCACAAAATTTAATGGACAATTCATCAAAGAAAAATTCCCCATGGAAAATCCTGAGGATACAGAAATTCTAAACTGGCTTTATAAAGATGAAGATGAAGCAACTTCTAATGTCAAATTACCCACGGAAAAATATGGAAAAGGGTATTTAATCATGCAGAAGATGGGCTATGATAAAGGTCCTATCAGAAAAAGGAAAGGAGTAGTTGAACCTATTCATCTCTGCGGACTCGCTGCAAAAGAGAGAACTGGATTGGGTTATGATACTCACTCCAAAGAAAGCACATCCAAACAACTGCATGGCACTGTCTTCGCATTACAAGAAGGCTCAGACTCACAAGAAGAATGTTTGGCAACAGTTCAGAACTTCTTGGATAACAATTCTGACACAGACTCTGCTGAATATGAATGGGACATCATTTACAATAATGAGTTCTAGAGGGACAAAGAGGTTGATGTAATACATCAGTATGCCCCAACTCTAATTGAAGGTCAAGCTTCAGGGACCCAACCACAAGAATCTGAACCACAAATTGACTATGATTCTAGTGATACTGAGTCGGATCTAAATGAACAAGACTATCATGAGGATAGTATCATCATTGACCCACCTCATACCTCAGATCCTACCGACCACTCCGTTATGACCATAACCATAGCCGATTTCACACAACCTGACGATCCACTATCTTTAATTTATCCTGATCTCATTGATTGGGATTTGACCGAACCTATTGACATACCCATGTTTCCAAGTGATGAAGCTATCATAAACTTCCTTTCTGCAAAGGATACAAATGATTGTTCCACCAATGATTTTGACATAGAGTTTTTGATTAGGAGAGTGTCAAATCTCCTAGTTGCAAAAGTAAAAACTAAAAAGAAAGATCTAATGGTGAAAACCAGAATCTGGCAGTATTAGATCAAACAAAAGATAAAATAAAGAGCGTATCAGATGGTGAAAACCTCTTTGAGGCGCTAGACGATGGGAATCTTGACACTCTCCCAGAGCACTACCATGAGCGATCGCCTATCTTGATTGAGCCTACAAATGCTGTCAATCTTGAGACTTCTGACAAACCAAGAATTTTACAGTTAGCTTCATCAATGATAGAGAAAGAAATACCAGAGTTCATGAAATTCCTGAAAGCAAATCAAGTCAATTTTGCGTGGTCTTACGCTGACATGCCTGGTCTTGATCCTAATCTTATCATGCATCACTTGTCTATCAAACCAGGGGCCAAGCTGGTGAAACAAAAACTCAGAAAGATGCACCCTCATGTTGCATTATTGGTTAAGGAAGAATTGAGAAAACTCCTTGATGTGGGCTTCATAAGACCAATCAACTATGTAGAATGGATCTCCAACATCGTTCCTATATCCAAACCAGATAAAACTATGAGAATATGCACATATTTCAGAGATCTTAATAAAGCATGTCCTAAGGATGACTTCCCATTGCCAAATATTGACACCATAGTTGATCTGACAGCTGGCCATGCCATGTATTCATTAATGGATGGTTTTTCTGGCTACAACCAAATCAAGATTGCACCTGAAGACCAGGAGAAAATAGCTTTTACATGTCCATGGGGAACTTATTGTTGGAACGTCATGCCTTTTGGTCTAAAGAATGTTGGGGCTACTTACCAAAGAGCCATGACTACAATCTTTCATGACATGATGCATATATTCATGGAAGATTATGTAGATGACATATTGGAAAAATCATACACCAAAGAAGGACATCTTGAAATATTATCCAAAATATTTGCAAGATTAGAGAAATTCAAAGTTCGCCTCAACCCCAAGAAATGTGTTTTTGGGGTCAAATCTGGAAAACTCTTGGGGTACATTGTTTCAAAAAAAGGAATTGAAGTAGATCCTGCAAAAGTACAGGAAATTATGGAAATGCCTCCACCAAAGAACATCAGTCAGTTGAGATCACTACAAGGACGATTGCAGTCTATACGAAGGTTCATTGCACAATTGGCCGACAATAGTTTACCTTTCACACATCTACTGCATAAGAATGTTCCTTTCAAGTGGGATGACAAATGTGAATTTGTGTTTCAACAAATCAAGTAGTATCTAATGACTCCACCAGTTCTCATACCACCAAATCCAAACAAACCACTAATCTTATACATTGTCGCAACAGAGACATTGCTGGGGGCACTGCTAGCGCAAGAAGACTCTACAGGAAAAGAACGTGCAATCTACTACATCAGTAGAAAACTAACAAGTCATGAGATCAACTACACTTCTATTGAGAAGGCTTGTATGGTAGTAGTCTTTGCTTCATAAAAGTTTCAAAATTACATGTTAACCCATACAATCAATCTGGTTTCAAAAATTGATCCACTCAAGTATTTTTTAAGCAAAGCATCATTGACAGGAAGGTTAGCAAAGTGGGTAATGATTCTGAGTGAGTTTGACATTCATTATGTTGATCGCAAGGCAAACAAAGGACAAGTTATCGCTGATCAATTAACTGAAGCACCACTACAAATAGATCATCCCCTGCACATTGAATTTCCAAATACTGATGTCTTTACTGCAGAATCTAAACAACCATGGTCCTTATATTTTGATGGTTCTTTCACTCAACATGGATCGGGGGCAGGCATACTCTTCGTCACCCCTCAAGAACACACCATTCCTCGATCATATAGGTTGATGTTTCCATACACCAATAACATAGCCGAATATGAAGCATTGATCACTGGGCTTAAAATAGCACTGGAATGGAGAATTACAGAATTACAGGTGTATGGCGACTCACAGCTAGTCATTTATCAGATCAATGATGATTATCAAACCAAAAGTGAGAAACTATTACCATATAAAAAGATGGTTGATGACTTCAAGAAATACTTTGTGGACATCAAATTCACACAAATTCCAAGGCTTGATAACAAGGTAGCTGACGCCATAGCTACGATAGCATCATTGTTACAACTCCCAGAAACTCAGAATCGTTATGAATTTCTGGTGGAACAATCATTTACACCTACTTATGATACACCTGAAAGCCAAATCATTTGCCACTTGGTAGGATCCGATTCACCTTGGTACGAAAAAAATTATGCCTACCTAAAAAATGATATCTTGCCACCCGATTTATCCCGTAACCAAAAACGCAGTTTTATCCGCCAATCCACTCGCTACACTCTTATCGCTGACACCCTTTATCGCCGTGGTCTTGATGGTACTTTACTTCGATGTCTTGAACGTGAGGAATTTGACAAAGATTTACAAGAAGTTCATGGTGGCATCTGTGGTACTCATTTGAGTGGACTGACCTTATCCAAGAAATTGATTAGAATGGGTTACTACTGGCCTACAATGGAGAGGGAATCATTCACTTTTGTGAAAACATGCTCAAAATGTTAGATTCATGGGAATCTCATTCATGCTCCTGCATAGGAACTTCAACCATTCACGCCAACCTGTCCATTTTCTCAATGGGGGTTAGATCTAGTGGGCAAGATTCATCCTTCATCGAATGGGCATAAATTCATCATCACAGCTACAGAGTATTTTACCAAGTGGATTGACGCAGTCCCTCTTACTAAAGTTACCGACAAACAAATATCATCATTCATACTCAACTATATTATTTGTCGGTATGGCATTCCCAACTCCATTATTACAGATAATGGACGTCCATTCAAAAATCAGGGTGTTGATGAACTTTGTGAGAGATTTCACATTCAGCATAGATATTCAACACCTTACTATCCACAAGGAATGGTCAAGCAGAGGCCTCAAATAAAAAAATATTGAAAATCTTGAAAAAGACTGTGAATGATTCAGGGAAGGATTGGCACGTTCAACTCAATCCCGCCTTATGGGCCTACAGAACCAGTGTCCGCACACCCACGGGAGCAACACCATTCACTCTTGTCTATGGAGCAGAAGCCATACTACCTTTAGAAGTTGAGATTCCCTCACTCAGAATATCATTAAAAGGTCTTACAACGGATGATGAATACAGAGTTTCCCGACTCCAAGAGCTTGAACTCCTAGATGAAAAGAGATAAAGAGCAACTGATCATCTAAAAACATATCAACAGATGATGTCTCGCAGCTATAACCATAAAGTAAAACCACGTACCTTTCAGGTGGGTGATCTTGTTTTGAAAGAGAATCCACACAATCAGCAAGACAGAGAGAAGAAAGGAAAGTTTGAACCAAATTGGCTAGGTCCTTATGTGGTTATCGCAGTCTATGGTTCAGGAGCTTACAAGCTATCAACGCTAGAAGGGGACCTGTTTGATGAACCTATCAACAGCATGCACCTGAAAAAGTATTATGTCTAAAGCAGTTATCATCATCAGAAAAAGTCCTGAAGAAATACAAAAAAATCAAAAAAAGTCCTGAAGAAATACGAAAAAATCAGAAAAAGTCCTAAAGAAATACAAAAAAATCAGAAAAAGTCCTGAAGAAATAGAAAAAAATCAGAAAAAGTCCTGAAGAAATACAAAAAAAATTTAGAAAAAGTCCTGAAGAAATACAAAAACATCAAGAAAAGTCCTGAAAAAATGGTTACCCTGGTGAAAACCTGGCAAACAGGCAGTCTATTGACAAGAAAAATGCAATAAAAACAAATAGTGAAAATTTGGCAAACAGACACTATTTGAAGCTCTCCATCTATTAGTTCATGTTCTGAACTTAACTTTTCAGCCTTCATTTTCATGCATCTTTTCCATCATCTTAGGGTCACACCAGCACCATGCTATCATCATTTGCCTCAAGCGATAACGTCTTACCATGGCTTGATTATTGTACATATTCATTTCAGCAAGTTGTGTCAATACCAAGGGAAAACATTGGCATACTGGGGGCAATCAACTTTCAAGTTTTACCAAAGCAGTGAGACAATGATATCGAAGCCAATCATGCAAAAACAAAACAACCAAATCAAACCAAAACATCAAATCATTGATTCGTATCACAGTAGCTTTCAGTTGCGTACCTTATCATGACTCATATTTGGATGATCTATAATTTGAATAATGTTTGGAATAATAGTATTTCATTTTTGAACAATGGTTGTTTAATTTTTGATATCATTTCTCTGGAGCACACTCGATGATGTACTAAACTAGAGTGGCAAAGAAAGAGGATGATTTTTCTTTGTCTGTTGTCTGGAGGTTAATCATTTATCTGTTGCAAATATGTCGCGAGACATGATTTTCTAAAGTTTATCATTGATGACAGTTCCAAATTTGCATCAGATGATGGTTAGTCTTTGTCTGTTCATGCAAGAAATGCTCAGGTCATCTCGGTTCAATTATACCTAGATGCTTGTGTTCACTTGCCATATCAAAAATCATGAAAGTTGTACTCAGGTCATCATTGGTGCTAATTTCCCCTCTGATGCTTGTACACACTTCCAACATTTTCAAACGCTCTATGATGATTTAAGTAGGCTCACCAAAAGGCTCAACAAAATGGTCGGTTTCATTTAGTTGCATTTCATTTTAGATCATTGTACATCCCTGCATAGTGGATTTGCATCAGAATTTTGAAAGGATAATAATCACATCAAATGGCTACCATGTTTCTTTGGACTATTTGTGGAGGATATTCAAACATTTGTTTCATATCCATTATCATTTCATTAACATTCCATTCCATTTTCATTATCATTTCATTTCATATCATTATCATGTCATTTCATATCCATTTCCTTTCATATCCATTATCGTGTCATTTCATATTCATTCCATTTGCATTTCATTTTCATTTCATCAACATTCCATTTGCATTTCATTTTCATTTATCATTTCATATTCGTCCTCATTCCATTCATATCCATATCATTTCATTATCATTCCATATTGTTTATCATTTTCATTTCATATCATTAGCCATTCGTATCATTCATTTCATTATCATTATCATTTCATCATTTCATTATCATTTTCATTTCATCATTTCATTCATTATCATTCAGATTAGTTTCATTACCATTGTCATCATTTCATTCATTTAATTCATTCTCGTTATCATTATCATTTATATTATAATCCATTATCATTCCATTTGCATTTTATTTTCATTATCATTTCATATCCATCATCATTCCATTCACATTTCATTTTCCTTATCATCTTCATTTCATATCCATATTCTTTCATTATCATATCATTTATCATTTAACATTATCATATCATTTATCATTTAACATCTCATTATCATTATCATTTATCATTTAACATCTCATTATCATTATCATTTAACATTTCATTATCATTTATCATTTAACATTTCATTATCATTATCATTTAACATATCATTATCATTATCATTTAACATTTCATTATCATTATCATTTAACATTACCATTATCCTTTCATCATTTTCTTTACCATTATCATTTCATCATTTTCTTTACCATTATCATTTCATCATTTTTTTACCATTATCATTTCATCATTTCATTTTTATTATCATTCATTGCATCATCATTCATTTTATTTATTTCATTATCATTCTCATTTCATATCATTTATCATTTCATTTATCCGTTTGTTCTAATTACAAATCATTTTTTTTTTCATCACATATCATTTTATTATACATCTCCTCATTATTTACTCATATCATTTTACATCATATCATATCATGTCATCATACAAATTCATAAGGCATATCATGAACACAACATTCATTTTTTCATCATATCATCATCTTTTACCTCATTGAAAAATCCAAAAAAAAAACATAAACATTCCATACATGCATTTCCGTATACACATCATAAATCATTCACCTGCATGACATCATTAGTACACATTATCAAATCATCATCATCATAATAATAACATCATAATCGAATCATCTTGCATATCATGTTAGCCATTAACTCATTCAAATACATACCAAAATCCATAACTGCATATCACATAACAAATCATGATGAACATCACATATCATCATATCATAAATGCATAAAACATCATCCAAAATCATCACCGCTGCATATCATCACTCATCAAAAATGATACAACTGTCCAAATGTCCAATGAAACTAAAATGTCCAAAGCAAAATATATCAGATATAATAAAAAATCAGTATACATGCTCCAAAAATGGTACACATATGTGCACTATATCCGCTAACTAGTCGATGCCCCTGATGAAGCTGGTCCGAAAGGAGGTGGCCTGCCATTGGTGCCTGCGTCTGGATCCTGCCGAGGCCTAGTCACTCCCCTACTCTCTATGTGTGTCCATGATCTACTCCTGGTCCTGCTATGGGACCGCGGGTATGGCTCTCTGCACTTTGGAGGACACAACTCCTTGTATCTGACTCTGTAATACTCAGCCTCCCTAGCCATCTCCATGCCCTTTGCAATGGCATCCCACAATGATGCACTCTCTACGGTGCCCATCAATCTCTGAGCCACACCCTCAGCCTCTACTGCCCTTCGCCTAAATGCATCTCTCTCTGTAATCACCTAGGCTAACTGTGGGTCTGGGGCAGGTGCCTATGCCTGTGCATGTGCCTGTGCGAGCTGTTCTTGAAGCTGTACAATGAATCCCTGTGCCTGACCCAGTTGACTCTACAAATGTCCCTGCTATCCCTGTAATGTTTGCACCTGGGCCTGAAGTGTGGCTATCTGCCCCTGCTGCGATGAGGATGCCATCCAAATCACTGTCCATCACCCTATCCCTGTCCTCAGCCACCGCATGATCTAGACACCCCTAAGGATATCCAACCTCAACCTCCCCAAAACCTATCCCTCATCCTTGCCATCATCTCCATCATCATCATCTGAACTCTCCTCATCTTCGCTCTCCACCTCCTCTCCTCCAACTGCTCCCTACTTGCTGCCGGCTATATCCTCCTGTCTCACTTCCCCTGGCTGTGGTGCTACCAGAATAGGTGTTGGCTCATTAGGACTGGTAAACCGTGGAAAGGGATGCGTGTGAAAATAGGCTGAGTACTCATCAGACATGCCAGCATCACTAATGTCTCGCCTGTCATCCCATGCCTCAGGTGATAATGTCTGGAACTCTGTATACGCTATCTGATAAGAAATACATGGCCCCCATTCGGCCTCATCTCTGCTCTGGGCGTAGTGTGCAACCTCCTGTGGCATCCCCTACATAAATCCAAACTGTCTCTGAACCCGCCGCCATAAACCTCTCAAGAATAAAGGGACGCCCTATCAAACCGAGGAATCTCAAGAATAAAGGGAGTCTGCCCTATCACGAACCGAGGAATGCATACATACGACATCTCTATATCATTTGAAGCCCATGGCTCGCAATCAAGATATGGTTGCCATACAACTGTATCCATATCATCCAGAAGTCACCTATAGTAATCCACCTTGCCCAGTTTGGGCTGGGTAAGGAACATAGCATACATATATATATAGGGCCTACCTGGTGGCCTAATTCTAGGGCACGCCAGTCTCGTCATAGCGAGATACTCCCACGCCTAGATTTGTAGCACTGTCACCCCACAAGATAAACTAGAAGAACCCTTGTATACTACCTGATGCAAGTCATGATAAAGATGTGCTAACATGCAGCTCCCCCAGGCATATCTCCATGGCTGTAGCAGCATCTACTCCAAAATCCTGCCCCATCCCACTGATAATCCCTTTTCCCGGCAATCCCGACAAAGGAGACCTCCGATAAATGCACCCAAAACTGCAGGCAAGGCCGGATATCCTCAAAAATCAGCCCACGGTACCTAGTACCCAGCGATCTGTGCATCTCCGTACACCCTCCTCAAAGCATCCGTACCCCCGAGCTCCTTGTGATCATAATACACAAGGGCTCCAACCACTGGGATACCTAATATCCTATACACGTCCTCTGGAGTCACCGTCACCTCACCCGTCGGCATATGAAAGGTGTTGTCCTCCGAGTGCCATCGCTCTGCCAGTGCCATCAACAATCCTCTATTGACCCGAATCGGCGGCATCACCAACAAGGATCTCAGACCATAGGTATCTATCAAAGCTATGTCAGCAGGTGTCAACTCAGGGATCCTATCCCATCCTGCTGAGTGTTGCTCTCTAATCTGGAGGTTTTTGAAAACCTCCTATTTTCATCACAAGGATAATTCATCAGAATCATACCAATCATTCAATCAAAATCAATTAGACTCATATCTATCAGTGACCTATATCAGTGACCTATATCAAGTGACCTATATCAAGTGACCTATATCAGTGAACTATATCAGACCCATATCAATGACTCATATCAATGCATCAAATCAACGACCCATATCACACAATCAATCCTATCAATCTATCTAGCTGGATATCACATCAAATCTGTTCTAGCATCAATTACTATTTGTTTTCTATCGCAAAAAGAAAATTTATCAAAAGTCATATTAATCAATTACTCTTTGTTTTCTACTCTAGGAAGCAAAGTTATCAGTTCAATCTACTCTTTGTTTTTCATTCATGGGAAGCAAAGTTATCAGTTCAAATTACTCTGTCTTCTAATCTACGAAGAAAAGTTATCAATCAATCATTTGATTATTCTATCATTTCTATCCATATCAGTACGATGACACGACAATTTACTTATCTATTGACTAAAGAAGCAATAAATCATCATTTTCACATTCCTATCATCAAAACATCAATTCTGCATATTTTACCACATGCGCTACTCTGTGGACTGTATGCGCCGTTCTTTTCACAGGATGCGCTAAATCCTGTATGTGCCGTTCTTTTTGCCCGATGCGCTCAAACAGATCCTCGATGCGTGTTTTCCCGTATGCGCAACTTTAATCATCCTAAGCGTGACTCTACTCACTGGATGCACGTTTTTACTCTATGCGCCGCTATTTTCCCTATATGTGCTTTACCCCTAAAGTTTTCTATCATGTCCTATATGCGCGTTAGTTTTTACGATATGCGCTAAACTGGTTTTACCCTAGTTGTTCAACATCTATGCTCTATGCGCGTTTGTTTTTACTCTAAGTGTGTCTATTTTTTTCGAAAGCACGCAAACTATCCTAAAAGCACTAAAACGACATTTTCCGAAACAAAATCCATGGAAAAACATGAAATTTTGATTCAAAAGAAAAAATTCGAAAGCACAAGAAGTTAGATCGACTCACCGGTGGTCTGTATGCTGCTGGCCTCTGGTATCGGCGAGATCTCTCGAATTGGTGGCGATGATAAGGAATCTCCATGTCACGATGTCACTCTCAGAGCTACAGTATTCACCAAAGTCAAAAGTGCAAATAACTTGTCTTTTTCAACCTTTTTACCTTTTAAAGGTCAAACAAAGGTAAGTTTGCTGCCTTTTTGACTTCATTTTCAAAATGGAACATTTCTTTTTCATCATTTGTCGAGAGCTAAATCACTCTCTCTCTCATCCATAATTTACCTCCTGAGGTGACATCATCAGCAGAAATATCGAAAGCATATCAGGGGCAAAAATCTTTTTTTTTTCTTTGAAGCAATGTGTTTTACACATCACTTCAAAGAGGGGCAAAATGTATACGTCTAAAAATGGTCATGATTAAGCTTGTTAATTAATTAAATATGAATTATTTAATTAATTCTCTTGAAGTCATCTACATATAAGTAAATTTAATCATTTATTTATATCGTTCATTTTCTAATTTTTCTACTTTAATTAAATAAATAATTTTATTTAATTACTAACATTTCCACTTAATTAAATTAAATAAATTTTCATAATTTATTTATATTTGATTATCATATCATTCTAAAGTTTGAATATTTTGAATATTCAAATAATAGAATATCTTCTTCATTCCCACTTTCCACCTTCCACTTAATTAAATTAAATAATTTTTCATAATTTATTTATATTTGATTATCATTTTATTTTAAAGTTTGAATATTTTGAATATTCGAATAATGGAATATTCTCTTCATCCTCAAATTAACTTTTAAATATTTTATTTAATATTTTCCCCTAATTTATTTCTAAAAATAATTAAATATGATTTATTTAATTATGCGAGTTTCCATTTTCGCCTTCACTTCCAAATTAAATAAATATATTTTATTTAATTTCTAACTCATGCTAAACTCACCCTTCCAAATTCTCAACTCATTCTTCGAAATGGAAGTTTCCCTTCGGATCTCAATGACGAAAATTGAAGAAAAGGGAAACCTTCCATCCTCCTCTCCACTTTCAAAAAATCTCCCACTGTCCGTTCGAACAAGCCTAATCTGGGCCGTTGATCGAATCAACCAATCGAATCCATTTGAAAACTCTATAAATGTCGGTGCAAATCCATGCTTTGGTTACACTTACGCACGCACTCACCTACGCTTACCTACACGTATCTACGCATTCATGCAATTAGCTTATGCATTTACATCATTTTCAGCATCACAACCATACTCTCATCTTAGCATAGTCTTGCACTTAGCATAATATGCATTTTTATTTAAATCTCGTTCTTTAGTTGTCCTTTTGTTGAGCTTGATCTGCTGATCTGAGAGCCATTCGAAACAACAAACACTGGAGTTAGAGGAAGATAAGACGATTTCGGGGAAGCTACAGTCATGGTTTGCATATTCTGTTTTCTTTTTCAACTTTCTTGATTTAATGTCTTATTAATATGTGTTTGATTTCATCTACATTGATACATTTTTCACTCACACACAATTTGATTCCAAATTTTTTAAAAAATATATATTTATAATCTATAGACAAAATGTCACAAATCACTAGTTCGCATCATCTTCAAATTCCTCATGGTTTAGTAGCTATAAGTGTCTGAAAGTAAATATTTAGTTCAAAGTGTTCATTTCAATGTCAAGTTTGGCCAAAAAATGTAACCCACTATTGTGGGATCGCCCATTTCTACATCAACAAAATGCACATGTTCACTTGATTGCAAGTCTTCAATCAAATTGGAGGCTCTTTTTAATTTGACATCACTGCCATTAATAGGGATTATGACATATGAAAGGTCTAATTGCATACTCCCTCCAATTATTGTTGACCATTTTCTTGACATAAGCATTCCATATCGAGGTGGAATGTCAACAATAGTTACATTCATCATAAAGTCCTTTTCAAGAAATGCAACCAGTTTGAAATGTACATCCTTCATTATCCCAATAATTGGAACTTCCCTAAAATCCATTGTAAAGATTTTTCCAAATGCTTTATTTACTTTCAGCCCCAATTCTTTCATTATGGATAAGGGAATAACAATGGTGGATGTCCCTAAGTTAATCATGCAATTTTTAACCAATTTATTATTTACTTGCAGATTCACATAGAATGGGTCAACCTGATTTAGGAAAGTAGTCAAGGTAGTGCCTAAAAACACTTCTGGTACTTCATTGCTTGTACTCTCAAGTTCAATCTTTTTGGATTTTTCTTTACCCTTCTCCAGTGGGATAATCACCTTCTTTCCATTAGAAGATAAAGATGCTCCATTGATAAGGGAAACTACTTTTTCCTCGTGTTCCTCTATCCTCATCATTTCTAATAGAGGAACTGATACCTTAATATGGGATAGAAGTTGTCATATCTACTAGGAGATATTTTGGAATATAGCAAGGCTAATCAATAGATATGATTTGATCATTAACCTTTTCTGATTTATCCCCTAGGACATTTATTTTTTTGTCCTTGGCATCCTCCTTCCTCTTTTTTTGCTATCATCTTTTGGTATTTAGCCTTTACAATAGGAAAATAACTTGGTTTCCAAGTTTCTCAATGTCTTTTCCTTTAATCTCTTGCTATTTAATAGGAGATTGAGATTTTATCCCAATCTTACCTTTTTTTTATGAAAAGACTCTCGAATTCTCTTGATCATCATTGACTTCTCTATTTCTCAAATTATAATTTCTCTTGACTTGGGCGATAGATGCAACAATTAATGCCCCGATTTCTTCATTTGAAGGAATTCTCAATATGATATCAGGTTTAGATTCAATATTGTGCACATCATCAATTTGATCTTCATCATTAGAAAATATTTGTTGATGGTAATTGTAACTCTCACATATTTTATGAAAAATATCCACATCCTTCATTTGAAGAGTAAACACCAATTAGTGGATTAAGCTTGGTTGACAACATATTTACACCATGTTCTTCATTTTATGGGTTATCACAATCATCACATGAAACATGATTTTTTCCAAGGGACTGAGTAATCATAAATTGCTGAGGAGAGTGAGGTAACTGCAAAGGTTCACACCAAGGAGTATCTTCTACAAAATTAGCATCATTCCTCTTTAGAGGATCAAGAGTTTCTTCGTTTGGCATCATCCTCTTATTATTCTAAACAGGTTTACAATTGTGTCAATTTGTGTTGTAAGTTTGATCTGAAAACCTTGACATTATTTCTTGTGTTTGATAATTAGGTTTATCTTGGGATAAACCCTTTTCATTTATAGCCACCTTATAACTAAGATCCTTAAGGGCACTCATCACCTTATCTAGTTTGTCTTCAAGATTAGATGATCTATTTTGATGTCCCTTAGATTTTGCAAAATTTTGACATCATCTCTTTTTTTCACTTTCCCAGAAGATTTTCTATTATTCTCAATATGAGTAGCAATCTTGAGAGCATCCTTGAGTGATTGAGGATTCTTATCCATTAATTCATAACCCATATTTGGGTCATATGCATTACAATATAAAACCAAACACATAGATTCATTAGGCCTCATGTACGGTGGAATTTTATTGTGTACCCTGTTGAATCTAACATTGAACTCTGGCATTGAATCATTCAAAACCTTTCTTATGTATGCTAGTAAATTCATTTATAATGAACCTTGGGTTAGTCTTGTCCCCATAGTATTCTCTGAATATTCTTTTGAAATCATCCCAAGATCATATACTTGTTGAAAGAACACTAATACACTAAGAGGAGGGTGAATTAGTGTATGCAAATGTTTACCAAATTAAATTAGCAGACAAGAAATAAGATCACACCAAAAAACATCACACACATAAGAAGACACCAGATATATGTGGAAAACCCAATGAGCGATAAAGTCACGGTGAGAATAGCTGTTAGGATCTACTTTCCTAATCTAACCACACAATAAAAGATATTACATATGTTTTGTAAGCACCAACTTACAAGTACATTGACACCCAAGAAAATGTTTTGAGGCACCAAATTCTAGGTACACTGCACACCTAAGACAATTTTTTGAGGCACTAACCTCAAGGTACATTGCACACCTCATTGAGAACCAACTCAGTCTTTTTGAGGCGCCAACCTCTACAAAATTATAAATTCATATATGCTAATAATAGTTCTTCTTCAACCTAAAATGCACCTTTTCAATTCATTAATATAGACTCTCTTCCTTTTATCTACACTTCTCTCAATTCACCATTACAAAGATCATCCTTTTTGTCTACCAAAATATACTTTTCCACCAACTTGAAAAACCATACAATTCAGTAACCTTTGTGAATTCAAATGATCTACATTTGCATCTCCACTATACACATGATACATTAGAGTTCTATATTTAGCAACCACTCACACCGCCATTTTGACCATGATAGTAACTATTTTCTATAGTTACACAAACCCTAACTGCTTCATAATTCCTTGAAACCATCACTTTTATGATTTTTTCAAAAATACATTTAAATTGGCTTCATCTTTGTAACTTCTCATCAAATTTTAGCTTCCAAAATTAGTTGTTTTCACACTTTGAATATCAGCCATTGATCTTTCCTTTACTGCCATGATTTGATGATTATTGTTCAATCACCTCAACTTTAAAATGCAGCATTAGATGAGATTTATTTTGAATTAGCATCAATCTATATCGCATACCATATGCTTAGTACACTTTTGCTTTGCGCTTGAAGAATGATCTATGCTATGTATAGGAGCTATGTGATGCAATGAGTGATTGCCACTTTTCATCATTTCACATTCTCGTAAAGCCAACACAAGGACCCACCATCCTTTCCATGAAATAGTGAAAACCATCTAGTCTTCACCTTCAACATACATTGGTGATCTTTATCATCTCTTGTGTTGACCATAGATTTTTGTAAAGAAGAGAGTCTTATGCTTGGTCCCACCAGACATGTGGCAAGATTTTTTGATTCCGCAGTCAAGAGCTAAAATTAGCCATGTAGCCTTGTGGGAACGTGGGAGTTGCCTAATCTTCAATCGTTGATCACCACTATTGACCAAGTTTAGACAAATATTCAGCCTACAAACTTAGGAAATATTTAAATCCTTAAGCACTCCACTAAACTGGTAAGCACTAGGATGAAGGGACCTATTACCTAACAACCCTCAAGGATTAAGTTATGACTTAAATGACTGATTACCACTTATTTCTAGTCAACATAAAAATAGAAATGCTTGTGAACACCATGACTAAAACCCTTAGGGTTTTACCAAGAAACCCTAGTAATGGATGATAGTAAAGACAATTATATCCTCAACTCACTACTTACCATTTGGACCTACAGATCATACTTCTAAAAATTACTTGAAAAACCTATATCAAATCTATCATTTTTTTCTCCACAGAACTATGGAAACAGTCTCTGTAAAAGCATAAAAAATTTCATGATAATATTGGAACTTTTAATGCAATATTACAACTTTGAAAAACATTCTTTTCTCTCCATCAATCTTCACCATTCTGTCTATGAATGATTGTCTGACATCAATGACATCCATGACTACCCTGTGATGCCCCTTTGACATCAATGACAATAATTCCAACAATCTCCCCCTTTTTCATTTATGGAAAAACCTGAAAAATACTTAAAATAGGAACTCCTTTCATAATCCCCTTATTGCATCATTACATCATTCTCCCTACATACCAATTTTCCTTATTCCCCCCTTGAATAACATTATCATTGCAATTCAACTATACTCTTTTCCTAACACCAATAGCACCAATCTTTGAAGTATACTTTTCTCATTGTATATAGAAGCATACTTTTCTCATTGCATACTATTCTCCCCCTTTGAAATCAATTACAAAGGGATAGACTAGGGATAAAGAATTACTCTGTTATGCTCCCCCTAGATGAATACTTTTTGTATTCAAGCAAAGAGAGGAGAAGGAATAACTCCTAATTTCTTCCCGAGCTATTCAAATGAATCCTTTGGAAGGGGTTTGGTAAATATGTCTATGAGTTGATCTTTTGTAGCCACATATATTCTAATTTGACTTCCTGTGCAACAATTTTTTCCCTAAGAAAATGATATCTAATATATATGTGCTTGGTTCTGGAATGCATAACAAGATTCTTTGAGATATTTATTTCACTAGTATTATCACAACAAATAGTAACTAACCCATCAAAATTTACCTTAATATCTTGTAGTGTGTTTCATCCACAAAACCTAAGTACAACAAGATACAACATCAATATATTCAAATTCAAACTGTAGATAAAGAAACTAACTCTTGTTTCTTACTTAACCATGCTACCAATCTATATCCTAGAAAGAATACACCACCACTGGTTCTCTTTCTATCATCCACACAACCAACCCAGTCTACATCAGTGTATGCAGTTAAAGTGAACTCATTACTGTAGACATGTAAAAATGACCTAACACTTATCACACATCCTAAATGACATTTTATCATCATCAACATAATTATCACCTAATATCACTGCATTTCACATCATTTACATCAAAAACCCTAATAGAACTACATTTCACATTATTTACATCAAAAACCCTAATTTCCTCTATTAATTGAATAATATTACATTATTTAATTAATTCACTTTTTCATCATTTTTAACTAATTAAATAAATTTCATTTATTTAATAAAGTCCTAATCCAACTTTATTCCTCCTAATTAATAAAATAAATCAATTATTTAATTATGTCGCTAATTTACCTTATTCCCCTAAGTCAATTAAATTACTAATACTTAATAGTTTAATTAAATCACTTTTCCCTAAACTTGAACAATTAAAAATTTATTCAAACATCATTCAAAAAGGTCAAAATGAACAAATACAACTTTGTTTATAAAATTCAAACATGACTTGCACGTTCAACTCAAAAAGATTAATTAATTAATTACCCTCACCCACTTTCAAGATTGAGAAAATTATGACCACCAATTGCTCACTCTGATTGGTTGATTGATTCATCTATTTCCTAACCAATCCATCTATTCTTCAATCCCACTAAAGGCTCAACTGGATTTCCTCAATTCCACAGCTTAGGGAATATATTTCCTCTGATTGATCAATTAACATCCATAATTGATTTGATCACAGAAGCTAACTGAGCAATCTAGTTCCTCTCAACATATTTCAACCGCTGATCAGAATATTCTACTATGTAATCTTGATCATTCATTTCAAAATATAATATATATATAAAAATACTTTTCATCCTAAAAAATGATCAGAGAATTGACATCTTTTGCACAATGAAGTAATGTTGAATTGACAATCAATTTATCACAAGCTTTTACACACATATTTGATCACTATCCACGCACATTTGAAGCTTTTGCAGGCACATAATAGAGGCTTCACATCGATACAACGCAATTCAACATCGTTGCATATACACTTTGAAATGAGATGGGTAACAAGATAGTTAGTTGAATTCTTTGTTTGTTCTTCATTTGATAAACATTGTTTCATTGAATTCAGTAATCTTGTATTATTCATTTCATGAGTAATGGGTATGAATCTTAATCTTTGTTTGAATTAGATAGGTTTAATTCATTCATGTTTGATTTCTTTATGCTTCTCTATTTCCCCCTTACACATTCTAGCACGCTCGATGGGACCTCAGTCCTTGATACTAACATTTTTGTGAGTATGAATTGAATAGTTGTAGGTCCAAAATGCGATTGCATTTTCCAAAAGTGCACTTGAAAACATTTATGTGAATGCTACATGAATCTCATGCGGTCATCCCTTTGTTTCAACCATGGTTGGTCTTTTTGCAAGTGCTATTGAAAAATTTGTCTGCTTTTGCTTCAGAAACATGACTACGTTTGACAATCTAATCGCTTTTGCTTCAAAAACGGGGTTGCTTCTGATAATTTGGATCGCTCTTGCACATAGCAAGGTCACTTTTGACAATTTGGGCCACTTTTGCTTCAAAAAAGGTCTGCTTTTGAGAATGAGGACTGGAGTTACTGAAAATAATAGGGCCACTTTTGACTAACATTTACATTTTTTCTCTATGTATTTTTTATCCGAAAAATGGAAAGTAATTTTGTTGATTTCTAACACTAGTAGGTGCTCGTTTTGGATGTTTTGTGTTTGGTGAATTTTTTTGTGCACCTCTTGCAGGCATATGGTACACTTTACATCAAGGACAATTAACTATTTTATTACATAGAAGGTGAATAGTCCAAGTCAAACTTTTCAAAAGCTTTCATATTTTAAGAACAAAATTGATTTGGTGCTTAAACAAATGAACCCCACAACTTGCACACTTTTGATTTGGTGCTTTAAAAATAACTTTTCAAAATATTTCTAGTTTAGGGATTTTTTTTTATTTGGTGTTGTAAAATTGAACCCCACAACCTACACGCTTTCGATTTGGTGCTTTAAAAAGAACTTTTTAAAAGCTTTCTAGTTTAGGGAAATTTTTCAATTTGGTGCTTAAACAAATGAACCCTACAACTTGCACACTTTCAATTTGGTGCCTTAAAAATAATTTTTCAAAAGCTTTCTAGTTTAGGGAAAATCTTTTGATTTGGTGCATTAAAAATAACTTTTCAAAAAGCTTTCTAGTTTAAGGAATTTTTTTTGATTTGGTGCCTTAAACATGAAATTTTCAAAAGATTTTGTAGATTAGAACAACACTTTATTTTGGTGCTCATAAAATGGAATGCTTTCTTTTGACCAATGCTTTCATTATGTTGATGAAATGAATGATTTTGTTTTGTTGACCATATTAAGACAAGGTTATTAGAAACACTCAATTTTGGTGCTTAAAACTGGACAAATACATTCTAATTTGCATACTACTATCTACTTGCTTGAAATCCAGAACACTTCAAAATTTGGTGCACATAAAAAAAAAAAAAATTGCTATCTTGTTCCAACTTCTTTCAATTTTTTGGGTAGTGTTGCTCGAGGGGCTTAAAAATACTATTGCAATGAACTGTATACTATGTTTTTTGTGTTTGTAAAAATGTGTCTATCCTCTCCCCTCGCTTCTTTTGGAAATCTTGGGTGACAAAAATCATTTTGAATTTTTCACTTGTTTCATTTCAAGCATTACCTTTAGAGGGCCCACCTTTGAGACACATCTCGGGTTGTAAAATTTAAAGGTGACTCAAAGCGGTATTTCACTCAGGTCGCTATATAAATGTTCAAGGCTAAATGCCAAATGAATTAATCAGTGATTACTTTTCCATCAGTGCCATTGACAAAAGGGGAGGTACCATTATGTATATAGAGCCCTGAGTAAGTTGGTTAAAGCCTTAAGTGGCTTGCTAGATGCTAGGAAAGCATTGGATCCCTTGAGCATGACTAAGAACCAATGTTGTAGATGCCACCCTTTTTAGCCAAAACATTCTTTGAAAGTGGTGCATTAGAATTTACTTCTAAGAAGTTAGTTACCAAGTCTGATTTATAGTTGAGATTAAAACACTCTCCAAAAATTGCATGTAAAATGATCCCTTTGGGGCATGAGGTAAGCCCACCTAAAAGAACATACCTATCTCTAGGTTATAAATTTTCTTCATGAACTTGCCAAAATTCTCAATTACTTTGGACATCAAACACTTTGCTTGATTTAAAATGAACACATCAAAACAAACATTGAACATGATTATCAAACTCTTTGGACTTAGTGTGAATACTTTGAAAGGATCCCTATATGTGCACTCAAAATAAATCTTAAAAAAATATCTCTAAAGGTTTCTTAATATTTAGGCTTATGTTTCAAGTCACATTAAGAACAAAGTCAACATTGGAAACTATAGTTTCAGTATTTTGATTTTCACAAACTTTAAGCTTTTGTGGAAAGAAAATTGCTTAAGCTATAGACATTTAGGGTCAAATAGTTTTGATTATTATGTTGTATTGTATCACTTGCCAAAATCTCAAGACAAATCAAAATCAAAACAAGTTATCAAAAATTGCAAACTTGTCCAAATTGCCATCAAAACAGAAAACTGGAATCAAACCTACATAGAAACCGCTATTGTTGCTACTTTTTCCATTGTTGGCCTTAAGAATACCACAATTGATCTAAAACAGGTCACTTTTTCTCTCTGGATTTTTACAGTTAGTTTCAAAACCCTACCACTTTTGCAAAACTGAATGCACTTAACATAAAAATTTTGCTATTAATTCTAAGATTATTGTAGTCGACCTAATTTTTTAGCCATAGTTGCCAAAAATTTGGCCGCTCTTGATTGAAGATGCCACTTTTTCCTTCATTGATCACTGGTTAGGAAAATTACAAATAGAGGCCGCTTTTGAGAAAATGTACCATAGTTGTCCTTCAAAATTGACTGCTATTGACATAAATCTGGCTTCTTTTATCAAAAATTACCACTATTGTTCTAAAATTTCCGCTTTCACCTTATTTTCTGGTGAAAATAAGAGATTGATCCTAAACTAGTTAAGCTTTTATCCTTTTAGAAACAAAACAGTTAGACTTCCAAAACATGTCATATTCAACATCAATCCATAATCCATTTGCAAAATCATACACCCAACCTAGTTTTAGGAATCAAAATCAAAATACAACTTTGGATTATTCCTTCACTCAAAATTCTAAGATATCAAAATTTGATTGAACCTCAAGGATAGTTTAAGTAGATTCTTCACAACATATCCGAGCTAGAAAAATGAAGTGAAATATCGATCCAAGTTTTCAACATTTTGAGTCCCAAAAATAGCATCATCTACCAAAACATCCAATACATCACTCAAAATTTAGAGTCTTGATTATCAAAAAAACCATATCAAAACACCAACACCTTTTGTCCAAAAGGATGTCTTTCACATCATCATCATTCATCATCCTTTTTGGAAACCGAAGAGAGATCAAAACATCAAAGGAAAAGCTTGTAACTTTATGACCATTTGGCATCCTACTGCTCTAGTTCAACAACCAAATATTACAGTACCCATTATACAGCCAAACCTCACATGAATTGAAGGTGAACAATCAAATATCATCAATAGCTTGAGAACTTTCATGTTTGAGAAAATGGAAACACCAATTTAGTGGAGAAATGCAACTAATATCCTAGACAAAGAAGAACAGAAAGATGATCTTGCGGTCGAAAGGCTAGTATTACCACCTCTTGGATGGCAATAAATAAATCATATCTTACACCACATCATCCTTTCAAAATAGAAAATCCCAAAAACAAAACAATTCTTTAAAACAGAAAATTCCAAAAAAATAAAGCATTCTTTTATTCCATAGTTAGAAATCACCAACTTCCACAAAATCTTGGCACTTGTTTATGAAAACCACATGATCTCAACACAAAAAGAAGATGGAAGCAAACAAAAGTAGCTCTCGTATGCCCCCAAGAAACACCAAAAATGAAGGAAGTGACCCAGGGTTATAGACCAAGTGACCTTATAACTCCTCGAAAGGCACCCACATTCAAATCAACATCAAACCAAATACCAAGTGAAGAGGAAGTAATCCATAGACAATAAGAAATGCTGGATATGTAAACACAAAATCCCAAGGACATGGTCATAGAAGAAGTGGATAGTGAGGAAGAATTGGATGAGGAATAATTCTTTCAACACTCCAACAATCCCAAGGTACTTAAATTGATGGACAAACTACTAGAAAAGGATCCAAATGCTTACTTCTTCAAATTAGTACAAAGTGGTGCTAAACTACCTATAGACTTTAATGTGGAAGCTCTTAATGATCCTAACCTAATTCCCTTAGGGGATAAATCAGTTTTGAGAAAAATACCCAAACTGGTGGAGAATCTAAACATCCACCAATCTTCTCACAAAGCAATGATCAACCTAAGCAACAACCAATGGACAACCCTTTGTTTAGGAAACTATCCTAAATTGAGCAAGCAACATTGATCCAACAATATCAAGGAGGTTCAAATCAATACATGCCACAAAACAACAATATGCAAA
Organism: Sequoia sempervirens; assembly: GCA_007258455.2. NCBI lineage: Eukaryota > Viridiplantae > Streptophyta > Pinopsida > Cupressales > Cupressaceae > Sequoia > Sequoia sempervirens. The sequence continues at coordinate 11,841,872 of VDFB02105785.1, forward strand.
ACATGGGAAACTTTCCAACAATGGAACAAAAAGGTAACATCCCATCACAAGGATAATGCATACCATAAAATGCATCATATATTGATCCTTCAACCAAAAAATTGTCCCAACAACAAGGTGTACCACTAATGCACTACCAAGGTAACCTTTAAAATAATTCATCCCAACAACAAGGTGTACCACCAATGCACTACTAAGGAAACCTTCAAAACAATTCATCCAAACAACAAGGTGTACCACCAATGCACTACTAGGATAACCTTAAAAAAAATTATCCCAACAACAAGGTGTACCACCAATGCACTACCATGGTAACCTTCAAAATAATTCATCCCAACAACAAGGTGTACCACCAATGCACTACCAGGGTAACCTTCAAAAAAATTCATTCCAACAACAAGGTGTACCACCAATGCACTACTAGGGTACCCTTCAATACAATTAATCCCAATAGCAAGGTGTACCCCCAATGCACTATCAAGGTACCCCTATTCAAAAAAATCAACAAGGACTTAATCTTCCTTTCACACAACAAGGACTTAATCCTCATTTCACACAAGGACTTAACCCTCCCTACAATCAACAAGGACTTAACTCTCCTTACAATCAACAAGGACTTAATCCTCCTTCCATACAACAAGGACTTAACCCTCCTTCCACCCAACATGGTTACGAAGGTCCTATACCTCCACCATACCCAACCTATGACCAAACGAACATCTTGGGACAACAAGGATACTACACATAGGGTCCCCAAACAAATATACCAAACACAGAGGTAGGCATGCAACTACAAGCCATAAATCAAAGGATATCAAAAATCCAGATTGGAAAACCAAAGAAGACCTACACTCTACATCATATATGTTTGTTCCCTTTTGATCGCTCTATTACTATGCTCCCCTTCTAAAAAAATTGAAATACCAAAATTTGGAAAGTACAAGGGAAAAGGAGATCAAGGATAACTTTAAGAACCCCTCCCCTTGGTGAAGGTGTAAAATTTTGGTGAATATTGTATACTTCCCCAAAAAAAAAAAATTATTAGCATTTTTTTTCATTTTTTGGGAAAAAAATAATAAATCTCAATTGGCGAATCTTTTGTAATCGCTAGAAGTCTGTGGGAAAACCTTGGAAAATTGCAATTTTTCAAAAACCAATAAAATATTTTCATTGGTGATTAAAACCTATTTTCAAACCAATAAAATATTTCCATTGGCGAATTAAACCTCTTTTCAAAACAAAAAATATTTTGTTGGCAATTAAAACTTTTTTTCAAACCAAAAAAATATTTTCGTTGGTGAATTAAACCTATTTTCAAATGAATAAAAAAAAATTGGTGAATTAAACATAATCTCAAACTAATAAAAAAATTCAATAGTGAAATAAAATGGTATGCCAATAAAAAATCATCGCGTGGTTGGAAAAGACATCAAATGCTACAATTAAAAATTGTTCTATTCCAGGACAAATTTCCCACACATTCAAATTCCTTCATAAAGTGTCTAGAATGGGGACAAGTGTCAACATATTTATTATGTCTGAAGCCAAATGTTAGTGCAAATTATTATAACTCACGACTGTTCAATGAATTTTTGATGGATGACTCTAGTTTCATTCTGGAAGAAAATCTCTAAAGCACTAAACTTACAAATTGAAACCTCTGAAATAACACTAGAATCATTAGATGCGGATACGTGGAAAGATCATAGCCCACTGTTCCTTACCTTCATATCACTCATTGCAGTAATTGAAATAAACAACAAAACTTTTCTATGATGGCACGATATAAAGGAGAAAATCATGTTCATTGTGCTTCGTTGAAGTGGAACAAAAGAATGAAAGATCTTAAGTGATAAGCGATATGAAAGGAAAAAATCATATCACCCATCGCGGAAATGAGACATGGAGACCAAACACCTTCTGTGATGTGTGATACAAGAGAAAATCAAGGCTCATCCCTCATCACGGTAATGAACCTGATGGGCTGAAGGATTTTGGCGATGAGTGATACAAGAACTTAAGTGGAAAAAATATGCACATGCATAAAGTTTGTTTTAAAAGGGGGACCGCCCAGGAAGAACGTAGGACTAGGGATTAAAAACTTAAGAACATTTTATGAAAAGGATGTAAAGGAAAAAATTATGTTTGCAAATCAATATAACCCACAATCATTCAATGAAGGAGATGCAATCATGGAAATATTCATTATGTCTGCAAATTAATATAACCCATGACCATTTGATGAATTTTTGATGGACAATTGTAGTTGCATTTTGGAAGAAAATGTATGAAGCTCTAGACTTGCAAATTCAAACCTCTGAAATAACACTAGAACCATTAGATTTACAAAAATCAATGGTTGACATTTTATTATTTTTTAAATTATTTAAAGTCATGACTCATTTTTTTTGAAATAATATTGTCACATCAAGTGGTGAATTAAATGTTAAGTGTTGAGTATTTGATGTCATTGTCCTCGTTCTAACTTCTATATATACTTCACCAACTTGATGTTCTTCATATCATTTATAATATATTTAGCTTTGATTTATTTCTTCTCTATTAACAATTTAACTATGATATGGAGTCTTCATGGCGTGTCATGCTACCCAAATTTTTTTGGGAGAAAAGAAGCGACGATGCATACGACAAACAAAAGTTGGGTATGGTTTTTACAATTCCTTGTGTGTAGGTTGAGGATGCTATAAGAATAATTATGGGTAGGAAATGGCTTCAAAACAACCCCCGTGCTTTATATTTTGAGGTAGCTTCGGATTTCTTGTTCAATCGCATGGACATTTTGCTCAATAAATATTTGGTGAAGACATTGGCAATATGTTATTTGCAACCTTTCATTTACTCTATTTCTTCATTGGAGTTGGCACTAAAGCATTACAATTTTAAAAGTGGGTTAGCGCCTATTGGTGGAATCTTCTGAAAAGTGGAATTGCATGCTTCTACAATGTAGGCTCTTTCCTTGGTCAATATGAGTTGTGATGTGTGATACAAAAAATGAATCATTAAAGAGTCTAGAGTTTTGGAGGAAGGTTTTGGTTGATTCGCTTTTCTTCTCTGTTGTTACTTTGTTAAATTTGATTCACCTTCTACTCAAACACTTGGTTAATGGCCTCAACTATTGTTACAAAAAAAAATAGTAATGAATTGTGTGACTTGTCATGTGTCTATATTTTATTGTACAACGTAACAGTTCTTGTAATATGCATTTTGTGACTAGTTTTTATCATGGTTAGTGGCTTTTTGGCCAGGCTGGCTATGTAGTATGTACTTCAGTCTTTAGCTACTTAAATTAAAATAATTTTCACGGCTCCATTCTTGTAAATCCTTTTTTCTTTGTTCAATATAAAAATGTGGTTTTTAAATCTAATAGTAATTATCAACATATAGTTTTGATCATAAGTGAGCAAAATTTATTGTGACTTATTAGTGGACATTGATAATGATTAAGGCAAAACAAGCCCTTTAATTCTCTCTTTTCAATGCCTTGAAGTACTCTACCTTTCATTTAATTCTTAATATTTTTGAAGAAAGTGCGGTTGTGGTACTGCTACAATGACACAGATTAATGCCATATGTACATCTGAAGCAATTGATTGGATAGATTGATATTGAAAACTACATGACATACTATAGATGATGATGTCATTAATCTAGTGATCAATTGAAACAAGATTTGTAATGATTTCATATCATTTGAGTGATGAATTTGATAGCTTGTCAGCTTGAGGTATAGTTTGCATGTAGCCAAACGTCAATCAAATTAAACATTTTAATTGTAAATGTAATGCTTAAGTTACAAAATTGATTAAGTTGATTTTTTGGTTTGCACGATTATCATTATACCCAACCTCACATGTGACATGACTCACAAGTAAATAGGGATCCGACTAGTAGTGGAACTGGTGACCCATAAATAGGGATAGTGAGCACAACTGAAATAATTCATTGAAGGATAAAGGCTTTATTGAGTGTAATGTTTTGAATTGTCATAAGGTTTTCCATTTTGTAAGTTTAATAAGGAAGAAGATGATGTGGTATTATTGGGGATACTCTAAATTCTCCTGCCTCTAGTTATGTAGTTACATAGTAAAAGACCAATTTCCTTCAAGTTCAGAATAGGTGGAATTGGAAAGTAGTTGATTTGGTTCACCTGACTTTTGAGGCAAGTTTTGAACCACAATGAGGAGCTCTAATGTAGATAAGTGCTACCCCAATGTATGGAAGCTGCATGGAAAAGATGGGAGAAAATTTACTACCCCTCATCTTTTGCATGACTTTGGTTCTCAAAGAGGAAAAGTACATTTTGTATCTTCACAACTCCCATTTCCTCAACATGGTTGGCTAGGAAAATCCCATGCATTTATTTTGAGTCACATTTGTATTACGTTGTCACTAGCAGAAGCTTGGAATCAATTTGTAATCCATTTTCATGGACATGAGTAGCAACTTGGAATCAATTGTGTCTATTTAAAGTGACATATGTCATTTATACAAAACAGGAGCTTGCATGCTCTACAACTACTCATCTTTGAAAAGATATGGAATAATGTAACATTGTAATTTAGTTGTAATAAAACAAATGGTTGTGTTATTCTTTGTTATTCATTTACACTAAAGAATTATTTTCTGAGTTCAATGTCTATGACTCTATTCAAATTAGTTTTTTTTCCTTTAAAAAATTAAGTATTATCTATTTATGAAATATTTGCATGTAGATTTAAAACATAAAGCAATACAAATGAAAAAATAAAGTTGCCATCAAGTTGACAAAAAACATTATTAACACTAAAATTTGTCACTCTTGCTAGGGTTTACTGAAATGTTATTGATTTCTAATTTTTTGTTGACCTTCTCCCCCAGTTACCGGTATCATTATTTATTTTATTATGTCCTTTGCAATGTTAAATTACTAGCCCCTTGGCCTTGATGTCAATCCTAGCACACTGAAGTTTAAAATAACTTTAAAATGCATGTTTATTGTTTATATCATAAATTACTCAATTGTTCGATGAACATTTGATGGATGGTTGTAGTTGCATTCCGGAATGAAATGCACATAGTGCTAGGCTTGCAAACTCAAACCTCTGGAATCACCCTATAATTGTTATATTTACAAAGATCAATGGTTGAGAATTTGTTAGAGAATTTATTTCTAATTGTCATTATGGAAATGTAATGTATTAATTGTGTAGTCCGATGGCAACACATTGACTTTTCACTCACTTTAATATTCGAAAAAAAAAGTGAACTTTCTACTGTAAGTGATTTTATTTTTAAGTGATAGAGTTAGACTCAGCACACAGGAAGATTTCAAATTGCTCATTGCAGTGCACCATGGATATTTTGGGTTCCAACAAAATGAATTAGTATTAATATTTTCAAGAATCAAAATCTAGTTAAGTGAAAGGAAAATTTCCTATGGCTACGTTTCATTGTTTCTTAAAATCTTATTTTGTCAAACTTTGAACTTTGAAGTTTGGGTTTAGGGTTGAGAGACTTAAGAAAAATTGAGGACTAAGAGGGAATTCACAATTTCACATTGTATAAGCATGTCTACCACCAGTACCACTAGCAAACCAAAGAAAGTTGTTGGGAAAGGTAGAGAAAAATTGGATAAGAAAATATATTATGGTGGATTGCTTAAAACCCCAGGTTTCACTGATGAATACCATGATATTTATGATCTTGAAATCTATGGTAGGCATACCTTAGAACTTATATTTTCATTTCAAAATAAGGCTTCAAACCAAATGCAAGTCAATAGTTCTAGTGCACTTTGGGTAAGTGGATTAGGGCACATGATGTTACATGATGTTTTGCCTTGCCCAAAATTTATCATGGTATGTGCCCAAAATTATGATGATAAAAAAAGAGAAATTGTTATTAAAGATGGCAAAGAATAATTGTTATCCATTGCTAGAATTTTTCCTCTAACTAGATAGCAATTGGGAAGTGGGTGCAAGCCTCCTTGAAATGGCATATAATATCCATTTTGCTTTTCCATCTCAACCTATCAAATATAACTTTATTGAGCACATTTTAGAGTCCATGCATGAACAAATTCTAATGATTAAAGGAGGTGCACACTCAAAGTCCACTAAGACATTTAGGTTCACAACCTACTTGTGCTATTTTTTTCTATTCAAATTTAGTGGAATGTTTCAGACCAACAAGCTTCAGATTCAACCCTATAGTAATGTTGAGGAAAATAAAATGGATCTAGTATATGATTGGACCACTGAGATAAGGATGCATGATTCTCGAATGAAATACAATCATTTTGTAAACTAATTTTTTGGCTACATTGCATCAAGCAATTATAAATACTCCAATGCTTAGATTGCCTATGTCAAGTAGAAATTGCATTCCACTAGGAAAAGAAATATAATTGGTTGATTGGTACTTAATGGAAGTATATATTGTGCTAATATTTTATGGATCAGGAGTAGAGCCATACAAACTTCCAATACATGTGACCAAAAGGGTTTTTGCATTGGAATATGTAAGGAAGATGTAGAGTACTGATGAACTGCACTTTTCTAAACAACAAAAGAAGACCTTATTTCCTTCTTTACCTTTTTCATGTGGAGGGTTCACATTCGAGAGAAAATAATTTAGTGTGGCACATGATCTTTTGATTTTTTTAAATGTTGATGCTATTTGTTAGTGGCAGTATGATCCATGTGACACCATTAAATCAATGATTGTGGCCATTAGGAATGTTGCAAGTAGAATTCAACATCAAAGTAAAACCTTGCTTGAAAACATGAGAAACAAGGATTCTTGGGATGAGGTCAAAATAGTAATGGAGAAAAGTGTTGCTAAGAAAGGTATTTCTTTTAAACAATTGTCAGTAGAGATTATGGAATTGCACTAAAAGAAAATCAGAAGGTACAACAATTTCATGAAAAAAGTGATAAACCATTTAGTAGAGTAAAAATGTTAGATTCTCTAGATAAGGAAGTTACAAATAAAAATTGGCCACGATAAAAAATTACTGCCTTTTGGTCTATGAGGAAGGAGCTAGGTGATCCAAGAACTCTTGCAAACTTTGGAGATAACGAAGAAGATCGTGAGTTTAGAAAATTATGGAATATAGCACATCCCAATGATCATGAAGATCAAAAAAATGATGATGAATCTAATGATGGTAGGGAAGAACAAAGCTATGTCAATTTCAAACTTGGTTTAAGTGAGGCTACAAAAGAAGCATATACTTTAGGAGCAACCATAGCCAAAAAAATGGGTTATGAAGGTGGTCCTTTGGGGTCCCAAGGACAAGGCCCTTGGATGGTAATAGATGTATAGCATAGAAAACTAGTTGATAAATTTGGCCTTGGAGCTAAAAAAGTAGACCAAGGAAATACAAGTATAGCTGAAACAATTCAATTTGCTAGAGCTTCAAATCCTAATGCTCATGGTTAGATACAATCACAACTAGGGCATGCCCATGGTGGAGAGCCTAGTGCAACTGGAATTTCCACTAGTGGTGATGGTATGGGTAGTAGTACTAGTAGTGGTCAACATGTGCTACAACAAAAAATTGCACACAAGAGGACAACAATACAAGATACCACACAAACACCAAGTGATCAAGGCATATAAAAGAGGCAAAGGATTTTGATAGGTCCAAGTCACATTACCATTTCCACCACAAAGGAGTTATTTCTAGGCATTCCCCATTTCTAGTTAGTGTGGTTGCAACAACATTAGCAACTGCAAGTACTCCTATTCCTTCACCATTCAAGCATTCCATTGTTCCTACATCCCTAGGTTTTGATTACATTGAAGAGTTTAAAAAGAAATCAGAATTGTATAAAAAATAAATGAAGCAACTGATGGAGAGTGTGTATGTTGTAACTTCAGAGCTTGACACAAATAAAGAAATAATGGAGTAAACGATTTTTGTTCCCATAGTTCAAAATAAACCAACAAATTAGATGGATTGATCTGAATTTCAGGTGAGCAGTTTACAATTAGATTTTTTTGGACTCAAAATACTGAAAAAATTAATGTATCAAAGAAGAACAATGAATTGGTGTACACATCATTGCTAAAGCAAGATAGAGGGAAAAAAAGTTGTAGACTCAAATAGAAAAGTTACACTCAGACTCAGCAAATGAGAAAGAAAATAGGAAAGCAACAAATAACAAGAGCAATGAGTTAGAAAAAAGAATTAAAAAATCTGCCTCTACATCAACAAGCAAAGAGGATAAACAAAATGAGAGAGAAGTGAATGAACTAAAGCAAAGTTTAGATGAGAGCAACAAGAAATATGATGAGGAAAAATACACTTTAGAAGAATTAAGACAAAGCATTGGGAAAGGAAATGCACAGTGGGAACAAAAACTGGAGAAAGAGAGAAAAATAAATGAAAGATTGGAGGTAGAGCTGACGAAAGCAAAAAATGAAATTAACTCTTGTCAAAATAAGTTATCTACATTTTTTAGAGAAACAATGAGGCATATGAAACAAAATATTTGGGATGAAATAATGTAGAGGATTGATCATTTGTGTGACATGTTTCAATTGATTGATGCTATCAGACTACATTATAAGAAGCTCAACAAATATTTAGTGGAGAACAAAAATGCACTGGCATTAGAGAAATCTACAAATCTTGAGTTCAACAAACATTCTACAAAGCTAGTGAAAATGATTTGAAATCAAAAGGGATTAATAATCGGCTTGCTACCTCAATGATGTTATCATCTATCATTCAAAAGTGTTTGAGAATGTGTGAAAAAAAGGAATATGTGCATCTCGCTGCAAACAAGATGAAGAAGCTAGATGAAACTGTAAGGAATGGTAAGGAACTTCACAGAGCTTGGTTTTCCAGAGGCTTTTGACACAAATGAGTGATTCATTGGAAATGATGATTTTAGAAAGAAGATGGAGGGTGCAAGGAAGATTGATTTGGACCAGTTTCCTTAGAACCCAAATGTGGTGAACTATTTGGATTTCATCAAACCACTAATAACCTTGAATGCAAAATTGAATGAAGAATTCAAGATAGGTTCAAATTTCAATCATGAATTGTTAAAAAATCTTCAAGTCAAACAACATCAATTAGAAAAAATGACAATTCGACCACCTGAATAGTGGAAGTTGCTAGAAAAGGTGATACAATGATTTGATATTTGATAATATGAGTTTTCAAGTTCCAACTCAACTCTGTGCAAAGTTGTCTTTGAGCAATATTTTTCATTCCCAATGCATCTATGTGAAAATCAATTAAAAAACTCAAATTTAGTAAGTGTTGATGTTCAATTATCTACATTATTTATTTTATCGTTTGAATAAAAAGTATGGTTTCAACTAGTAGATACACATTAAATGATTGTTGATGTTCATTATTGTATATCCTACTATTCTTAATATTTTATTAAGCATTGAGTTGAGTGATGAATCACTGGTGGAACCCTCAAAATTTCTTGTTCCACTAATCTAATATGCCTTACTTTGGTGGCTTTTGATCTGAATTACAAAGATAGGGTTTAGGGTTTTATGTTAGGGGTGGGTTTTTACTTAGTATATTTTCCCCTTGTCTAAACCCTTGTCTTTTGGTCTAATCCTCCATTGACTTGTTATGGCTGATTCCAAGTCATCTTAGTTATATATTACGCCTTTGGTTTCATTATGTTATCGGTCCCTTGTGGTTAGAGATCCCCATTTACCCATTGCACATATTTCCTTTATTACTTTGGTCTGAGGATTCAATTATTTTATAAGGCTGATAATTTGGCCTTGTTTTTCCTTTACATCCTTTGCGTAAAATGTTCTTAAATTTTTAAGCCCTGGTCCTACGTTATTCCTAAGCAGTCCCTCTTTTAAAACAAACTTTATGCATGTGCATATTTCTGCCACTTAAGTTCTCGTATCACTCATCACCAAAATCCTTCAACCCTTTGGGTTCATTATTGTGATGAGCGATGAGCCTTGATTTTCTCTTGTATCAAGCATCACAGAAGGTGTTTGGTCTCCATGTCTGATTTCCATGATGATCAATATGCTTGTTTCCTTTCATATCGCTTATCACTGAAGATCTTTCATTCTTTGCTTCCACTTCAGCGAAGCATGATGAACACGAGTTTCTCCTAAATATATCATTCCATTGTAGAATTTTTTTTTTGTTTATTTCAATTATTGCAATGAGCGATATGAAGGTAAGGAATGGTGGGATGTGATATTTCCATGTGTCCACATCTAGTGCCATCGCTTGTTTTTCCTGGCGCCAAAAGCATTATCATTTCCAAATCAACTATGACAATAAGCGATGGACTAAGGCTATATCTTTGTATTGTTGGTTTTCTCTCTTCACTGAAGTGATAGTGTATCTTTGTAACACTTCGGCGATAAGTGATGGAGAATATAATGAGGAATATTATTTCCATCAGAGGTGTTGTCGCTCATCACTGAAGTATGGACTTAACTTCAAAGCATTACTGCGATGAGTGATGGGGTTCTAAAGGGTCAATGAACACGTGGGTGGCTAGTGGCTACATGGAAACTCCCTAGGGTATCATCACTATTTTAAAACACACTTGGGAAATCATAAAGTGATGGTCGAGGAGAACCGTACATCATGTTTTAAATCAAAGAAGATCAATGATTGGAGTTTAAACTTGAACAAATACTTGTCAGTCTGCTCGTGCAAGCTATCTATCAGACATTAATGGAGAAGACACTCCAATTCTAAGTCATAAAGAGGGTTGTTGATCACTTTTCTTCCATAATTGCAATCCTTGAGAGATGAAGAACTAGTTAAGTGAAGAGAAGAAGAAGGCAGAGCTCCAGGAAAAGTATTTTTTTAAGAACAAGCTACTAATTTTCTTAGGTAAGTTGAATTCTACACCTCTGTGAGTAATTTGTAGCACTGGGTAATTGAGAAAGTGAGTAGATAGCTAGGGTTTGATATTTAGGGTTATTCTCTCTAGTTAGTAAGGGAATTGCAATCATTATACATCAGGTTTGGGGGTAAAGGAGTGAAGTTTGTTTGAAATTGAGTATGAACCTATGAATTCAAAGAATAGAATTGTAATTCATAGATATCTTGGAACCCTAGTTTTATTAAGCTATAAGAATGAGTGAGCCCAGTGAATCCTCTGCCAAACTAGAGAGAAAACCTACCCAAAAAAGGGTTAAAAGGTGTAAGCCTCAAGATGATAAGCCTAAGCTTGACACACCTGAAAAATCTGCAAAGAAGAGAGTTGTTAAGAAAGATTTCCCTTGTTTCATAGAAGAGGCCCCTAAGGACCTGACTGCAAAGGTTAAGCCAATTGGAAAGAGAAAGATTGGTGAGGGTGCATTGACAACTCATTTTTAGGATTTGGCTGTTGGGATTGGTGATGTGGTGCTACCGCAAAGTGGTTGGGATCTATTTATATATGCTTCAAGAGGAGGTTTTCCAGTCATCTCACCTATCACTTATGGACATGTGACATTGGAAAATTGGTGTGCCCCAATGTGTTTGTGGAGGTGGACCCGATGCTTGAATTCGTTGGGTGCTATGATCCAACTAATAGGACAATGAAAAGGTTTCCAAATTTTCTTCCTGTGTTGGAAATTTCAGGGAGTCAAATAATGGAAGTTTTTAACTTGAATCCATCTGTTTTTGAATCCATTAAGTTTTGTGCGCCATTTAATGAATATGAGAAAAAGAGGATTGGATATAGAAAGAATGTTTTTCCAAGGCACAGGAGATGTGACCTAAAGAAGAATGGTGTACCTTTCAATCCTTTGGTGTTAGAACCATTTTATTGTGATGATTTTGAGGAATATTTCAAAAATATAGACTATACATCATGTCAAGTCTTACACAATAATTTTGACATAAAAATGGATGTTTCTTTGATGGTTTTAGCAATTGATATTCATAATAAGTATCAAAACAAGGTTTGGGATTATGCTTACTATATTGTTGAACACTTGCATCAGGATTTTATTAAGTTGAAAGATGCAACCCCTCCATTGTTATGCAGACACTATTCTTTGTTTAAGCATATGTTGTTATGGAAAGGTAGAAAGGTGTTTAGAAATTTCATGAAATTGAGAGAAAGGGATAACATGGATAATGAGTTGCTTGTGCAAATGTGGACCCATATCTGGGATCTGTCCTAAATCTGATTATGCTATATTTTGAAATGTTTTCAACTTTTTTGGTGTTGGAGCAATTGGTCCTAAATCCCATTTACAAAATCTCAAAAGGTGTGAAAGAAATATTGAGTCCTCTTGAGTATGAGGAGGGCACTGCACAAAAATTCAATTGGTGGGATTGGTACCTCTAGTCTGACTATACTGCAATTAGAATTTATGGATCCCCAGTGCCACCCCACAAGCTACCAATATATATGTTATACTGACAAGCCTTCATGGAGATAATGTGGTAGCTTGATGCCATAGATAAGGAACATATTAGAAAATCAAGGAAGGCATCCTTGGTAAACCATAATTGTGGTTTTTCCTATTTCACTTGCACTTCAAAGGAAGGAATTGAGAGGTTTGGCTCTCTATTAAACAATATTAGAATGAAACAAGATATTATAAGGTTTTGTGACCCTGAAGGGGTTATTACTATTGAGTGAGAGGATGTGATCAAAAACCTGTCTTCTGATGAGGAAGTTTCAAAAAGAAAAAGTACATGGAAGAAAATTTGTACAATTGAGGAGAATATGTTAAAATAAAACCCTTTCTATGTTAGTCCTTACTCTGAGGTACAGGAAAAATTTGTGCAAGAAAAACTGATTCTTGGATATTTTGAAGACAAAAGTTTCTTTGAAAAGGTTAAGCAAGCTGAAATAAGGGCCAAGGTGGCTAGACAAAATCATGATGCACAAATAAGGATCCAACTAGCTCAATCTTCTGCTCCAGGCATTGAAGTGCAAGCTAAGGAGACAGGAAAACAACCTACAATCACCCCATTGGTGACTTATTCTACAACAGAGCAAGGAGGTGAAGGATATGCACCTGAGGGATCTCCAGAATACATCCCAGTGAAGGAGGAAGTGGATCAGAGATAACCATCTCCTATTAAAGAAGATACGTTGAATATTGATGTTCCTCCTAGCATAATTTTAAAATGGGAGTATAATGAATCCGAGGATGACGATGTTAGGATAAAGTCTTGTGAAAATTTCATGTGTGATGATGGTTTTGTTCAAAAATAATAATTAAGAGATTGTGTTATCCATTTGAAAGGCTCTAATATAAAAAATAGAATAGAAGAGGCAAAAGGAAAGGTTGACCCTTCTTTGGAAGATGAAGTTGAGAAGGAGGAGGAAGGAAAAATAATGCAAGAAATTGTTGCTATGTCACCACAGGATGCAAGAGCCCTAGTCAAAGGAAGTGGGATTCTACTATTGCCTAGATGGGAACTACCATTAGCCATTGCATTAGATGCAATTAGGAAAGATCCAGACGCCTCCATCTCTGAGGAGATTTTTGATAACAAATTTTTTGGCTTAGGATTTAGTCCTAAGTTACATACACTTGCTATTTGGTCTCTGGCACCAAATACCAGGAAGCCTAAAGTGATAAAGTCTATGGAGAAAGAGATTGTAGTTGTGGTTGTTAAAAGGGCTACTAAAATGACAGCTACTACAACTACATAGTTGACAATGCATGCTGCCATGTTGAGTAAAGACACAACCCGAATTACATAAGATAATTATAAAAAATTGTTGGATAAGTACAATAAACTGATGGATGAGCATAACGCAATACTTGCCACTGCTGCCAGTACATCTAGGGGTTTTCCCTCTCCAACAAGTTATGCTTCAGATTTGTCATCATAGAAAAGAGAAACTTTGGCACCAAGAATTCAAAGTCTAAAATAGGAAGTGCAATCTAAGAAAGCAAACACAAAGAGAGTGAAAGAGGAGACAGTCAAGGTAGCTAATGAAATTTTTGATGATGTGTTGAAGCATAAGTGACAAATTTGGTGAATAAAGCTGACACTATGTGGGATGTTTACAAGAACATCCATGAGGCCAATATAAAATATTTGCAGGCTCAAAAATAATTCCAAACTAAGTGGAATAAGTGGAGTGCTAGGGTGGGAACATTGAAAGAAATGATGCCTCAAATGCAGGAAGACCTTGAAGCTCCCACCAACATTCCTAATTTATTGAAGGCCATTGATTTAGTAAATGAAATCACAACTTTTCTTGGAAAGCTGGGAATGCAACTCCATAATAAATTGAGAATGTTCAAAGAAATAGAAGGGCATGCTATGCCCAAGATATTGAATGATAAGGGTGAATTAAAAGAGTTTTCCAAATGGAAGGAAGAGTTGGGAGATCTGCTTCCTCATTCTAAGATGATGTTGAGTGTTGTTGATTATTCTATGTTGAATCCTAACATAGATAATATGACAAGAATAGAGATGAGGATGGACACATTTGTCAAAGATGCTAGGGTGCTAATTGATGCAAGGTACAACCAATATAACACAAAATTACAAAAGTTGTTGGATATGCAATGGCCAGCTGAGGAGGATAACAACACATGGCTTGAAAAAATTATAGATTAAGCCTATGTTGAAGTATTGTAAAACATTATATCCTCTCAGTAATGAAAAATGATGATAAGTGTGGTAATCTGGATTGGGAAATACAATTTTGGGTCTTAAGTCTACAAATATGGTGAGTAACAGATGGGAGAAATACGATGCATAGCTTGGAAATAGTACAAATTAGGATTTTGCTAAAGTATGTATAAAATATTGTTTTCTCCCTAGTTTAAATTTGGTGACAAGGATGCAAATGTGGAAGATCTTTTGTCTCTTTTGCTTTTCTACACTTTATCCTTTTCTCTCTTTTATGTTTGGTGTACATGGATACAATTTTGGAGCACAAAGATATTGCTACATCAGCCTGAAGATGCCTTTTGGAAGGTGGAATATGATCTCCATTGACAAATGAAAATGGTTCTTGTCTCATGTAACATTTCCCTCCATTTGGAAATACAAATATAACTAAAAAGGGAATGTATTCTATATCGATCCAATTGAGAAGGGGAATTTGTACTTTCTGGCTCGAAGCTTGTTTTGCTCCTTCATTTCTATAAGAAGGAATTCAAGGCCAAAAGTATGGGTTCGTTGTTTTGTATTGATCACAGAGAATTTTGTAAAGGGAATACAGAGAACATTTTAGAGTTTTGTCTTAGGTTTTGAGTCAATCAGTCTGCATATGTAATTTTGATAACAATACTAGAAATTGAATACAAAATGGTTCAAATTCAAAACCATTTCTCTCCTATGTACTTGTTTCATGAATTATGAATAATATGATCAAGGATTATCTTATTTGTCTTCATTGATTTCCAATAGATGTGTAGTTTTGTTCTTGCTTTTAATTCAAAGAATTAAAATGGAAGTGCTTGAATGGGGTTGTAGATTCATGTGAATTGAGTACTAGGATATTAGTAAGAAGTTATGGTTGAGAGTATAATCAATGTGATATTACAATGCAATATTATCAAAGCTTAATGATGTTATGTGTTAAATTTTTTTCAAATTGTATAGGTTTTGAGATTGACTTCGTTCCTAGGTTAAGACACTAATCTAAGTGAGTGTTCATGATACATATTGTTGATCAATGCATAAGATATGACTTAAGATACCGGGAATGGGTAAAACCCGGTCAAATTTGAATTAGAATGTAGGTAAAATAAAAATATACCTAGGGTTTTTTTGAGGGTTTAGAACTCACATAAACCCTAGAACATAAGAACGACTAGAACCCTAAGCCTTATGACACATTCCAAATCAATAGAACACCCAAATCAGAAAGACAACCAGATTTAAGCATCTTTTGGGATGCCTACTGTAAGCTATTTGATAGCACATATAGGAAATGTTGTAATTTTTCTCTATAATAACAAAAGATGACTCAAATACTTAAGTGTATTTATTTAATTTTGAATATAATATTGACCTATCTTACTCTCCAGTATTGTATTCACTATCTTCTAACTCAAAATAATCAATGGTTATCTATAAGTTGTCATATCACATCATGTGTTTATGTTATGGATGTTGAACTGTTAGCTTTTGTTCAAGGAATGGATTAATATTCCTTTCAGTTATTTATCAAAGATTGTATGAATGGAAATGCAATAGGAATTTAGAAGTAGTGTGATAAGTGTTGTTCTTTAAAAATGATGCAGAATCACATATCAAATTCAATACCATGGAATATAATGTAAAATATAAAATACCACAATTTCATGGAATACAATATGAAATATCATCAACTACAGTTTGGAATATGATTCATGAAGTGCAATATAAAATAAAATATCATGAAGTGCAATGATTCACAATTTCATGGAATATAATATAAAATATCATCAACTACAATTTGGAAAATGATTCATGAAGTACAGTATAAATACCTAAAAGCTGCTAATTCACTTCCATTTCCCAAATGGAGTCTTGGTCTTGAAACTGACGTTCAACTTGAGATAAAGTAAAAGAGTCATCTTGATTATGAGTTTGGTCTTCATTTTCTTTGACTTGCGTCTCAAATTCAACATTCATTGTGTCACTGCCATTTATCCCACTACCAGTGCTAATGCCACCAGTAGCAACGTTTGGAATTGGAGTGTTGCACAACCCTCTTCTTTTGCATATGGACCTCTAGATTGTGAGTTCCCTTTCAAAAGGATTTTTTTTGACATTATACGCAGTTCCTTTCATCCTCAAGCAATTTTCCAAATTCTTGTCTACTTTGTTTCTTAACTTTGATTTCAAAAATGCGAATGAACTAAAAACTCTCTCATCCTCCACCAGCCCCAATATCATTGTTTGACATAAATCAACAAGTTTGAAATATTCTAATATTGAACCACGCAATATTTCACTCTAACCTAATTTTTTCCAAGCCTTTGTTATTGATCCTAATTCAAAGGACTTGTCCATGCCCATGGAATCAAACTGGTCCATCATACTTCTTGCAAAATTATTACATTGTTTTCTAAGCTTATCTACATTTAGAATTCATTTTATTTTCTGCTCATTGTATGTTACACTTTTCAAAAAGTGATCAATCAATTTATTTACTTTATCATGAAAATAGGTTGCTCTATCTCGGTGACCGTGTACCCAAAATTGAGGATATACAATAGTCATGGCTTCAAGTATTTCTTGTCAAGGGAATCTATCATAAATCTCTATGGAAATAAATTTTGTAATTTCCTTCAAATTATCACTAACAGATTTAAAAATATCATTAAAATCTTCCTTTCTAATAGGTACTTCTCTGATAGAGTGCCTGGCTATCATATAATGGTACATTGGTATCTCAAATCTGTGTACGCAGATACATAAGTTCCTACTTGCATTAAACTATAAATAATTATCAAGCCTATTCAAATCAGTAATTTTCTACCACATGAAATAATTTTGGCTTTCTTATGTTAGATCTAGATATAAATGATCAAGGGCCATGCATGTATGTCTACATAGTTTGGAATATTCATAAATATACATAGTTTTGTCTTGGGTTTTCTTCACAAGATTTTTCATTTCATCCAGCATGGGGAGAAGACTAGCTAAAGTCAAGAGTGTATCTTGTTGGTGTAATTAATTATTTAACTACACTTTATTAAGTTTACTTAGGTTTTACTTAGGTAATAATTAGTTTACTTAATTAATAATTAAGCTTTATTAAGTTAAGCTAATTTTAGGTCAACATTAGGGTTATTCATCATTGCTTTTATAAAGCAATTTATCCCTTGTAATTTCTCAATTCCTGAATAATATCAATTTTCACATCTTCATGCAAAGCTCTGCTTTTTTATTGTTTTTCTCTTGTGGAAGTATTTTTCTAGTTTGCATGTATAATCTTGGTTTCTAACATGGTATTAGAGCCTTGATTTGTAGCCCCTTCTCAGATTTTGGAGAAAAATCATTGTAGAGAACATTCGGGGTTCCTCGAGGGTTTCATGTCTTGAGTTCATTTATGCAACATTTTGGATCAGATTAAGCATCTCCATTGGATTCAGAGCACTAGAAAAAGTTAGGATTGGCTTTTATTTTATTGATTTTGGTCATTGTTGAAGAAATCTGTGAGGTTTTCAAGCTCAGTGATTTTTTGCAAGCTCTGGGGGTAGCTGATTTTTCGGGGCACTTTAAGCACAAACGGAGGTTACCACCACATTCGTAGTTGCCAAAAACCTAAAGAACGCATTTTGTTTCATCGATTTTGGAGCAGTTGGTTTCTGAGGCAAAAAAAATTTGCCAACGAGGCTGTACGACCTCCCCAACACGCACTTCAAGGCACAATTTTTGAAAAAAATGCAAAAAAAATGATTGATTTTTGCACTTCTAGTTCAAAAGGCAGTTGTCTCAGGTGGCCACCAGGCAGCCACCAATTCTCCACTGCCGCCCGCCTCCACTGTTGGACCGCCGCTCGGCTAGTTAGCCCCCACGGGCCCCTTATGCACCAGCTGTGGTCACATGGGGGACCGGCGCTATGCACCCAACCCCTGGCCAGCCTCCCAACACCCACAGTGGTCATATGGATGACTAGGTGCTCTACCCTAGCCCCCTACCTGCCAGCCCTTGGTCCCGCACAAGACCAGGGGCCTATTTTTTTAAAGCCCCCTAGGCTACCTGCAGGCCATATTGGCCTTCTTGGAGCAACTTTCACGAAATTGGGCATAACTTTCCCATACGGTGTCATTTTTTTGCAAATGAGATACCATTGGAAAGCGGATTCCGACATCGATCCAGTGGTGAAGGTATTTTTTTATGATTTTTCTCCAGTTTTATTTTGCAGGTCCTTGAACTCAGATGAAGTATTTTTTTCTTCGGAGGGCATATCTTTTGACTCAATTATCCTTTTTTCGCCATTCTCATGGCATTGGAAATTTGGTTCAATCATCTACACAAATATGAGGTCCATTTTTATTAGGGAGGAAGATGTGAAATTTGGCTTGTGCATGCACTCTATTTTTGTTTTCATGCACTAGGTTTGCATTTTCTCTTTAGTTTATGCATGTTTAGCATTCTCTCCTTTTACAATCATGGGTTATTGTAATAAATGAACTGATATAAAGTTCCATCAGGGGGGTTTCTTGCATAATAATCTGATTAGAGTGTAGTTTCACTTTGATCTCATCTTGATCTTGATGACAACTCACATGGGTTGTATCTGGATTCTATAGTTTCTTAGGCCACATCTTGCTCATAGCTTGACACATTTTGGTTCGCATCGATTCACATCTCAGATTGAGAGCCTATGGTTAATGATCCTGAATCATATTAGATTCACATTGGGTCACATATCAGTTTGAGGGCCATTAAATTTATGGTTAATGTTCCAAAATCTTCATGGTACTTGCTCCTATGGATCAGTTTTAGTCATAGTTTGGCATCGGCATCGAGATACACATCACTTCTAGATTCTTTCATGATATCATTCCCTCTTATGGGGGGCATCATTTATCATCTACTATTGCTTCATAGATTCTAGAGTTGTTCCCATTTGTGAGTTTTCCAGTGTTCCTTGGCATCGAGTCTGTTGTTTCTTTATCATGATTCCTTGAGTCAATCAGTGATTCTCATCTGGTTTCAGTAGTAAACAAAAGTATCTTTCCTTGCTTGCTAGATTTAGGTTCCAGTGCTTCTTTGCAACAGGTCATCTCATTAAGGGGGGGTTTGTCCCTCTGGGTTTTCTCCTCTTTATCACTCATTGAATTTGTACATGGGTACCTGATCAGCCTTGTTTCTGGCCCATTCATGCTTTCTTGCATTCATCCTAGCATTAGGTGCATACTTTTTTTGTCTCCCTAAGTTGTACTTAAGGGGGGGTGTTGGTGTAATTAATTATTTAATTACACTTTATTAGTTTTACTTAGGTTTTACTTAGGTAATAATTAGTTTACTTAATTAATAAGTAAGCTTTATTTAGTTGAGTTGATTTTAGGTCAACATTAGGGTTATGCATACATTGCTTTTATAAAGCAATTTATCCCTTGTAATTTCTCAATTCCTGAATAATATCAATTTGCATGTCTGATCTTGGTTTCTAACATATCTATATCGCTTAAACTATGTAAGAGGTAAGGAGCTTTTTCTAATATGTTGTGATGCTTGTACATTACTCCAATTAAATATTGATATTCTAAAAGAACTCGTTGCGCTAGTCCATATGGTATCAACATCCTTGAGAAGCTTGTTTCCTACTGTTATTCCCTTAGCAAAATTTTGAAATTTTGTGAAATGTTTGGGACTTCAATAGAAGTATGCATAGAGCTCACGAACTAGATTTTCAACTTTTGATATTATAGGAAACTTGCTTACAATTTTGAATGCTAAATTAATTTTGTGGGCCATGCAATGAATGCCAAGCATGTATGGTGCACAAGTAGTTTGTAACTTTGTACAAACACTGCTCCGTTGACCTTGCATCATTGTAGCTCCATCAAATCCTACACACACCAAATTTTTGGCAATTGTTAACTCATCCATAACTGCAATTTCATTCAAAGATTTCTTGACTAGTTCAAATAGATTTTGCTATGTTGAATTTTCCTTCATTTTATGAACACAGAGAAGATGAGCTTTGTGGACATGTTGTTTTACAGTATACACATGCATACAGACACAAGAAGTATTATCTACTACAGTAACTTCATCTAAAGATAATGCAATGAAGTTTGAATCTTTTACTTTCTCCTTTAAATCTTGCTTTTCCTATTGTATCAAGATATTTTTCCCATTCCCATCTAGCATTTACTAACCAATGTGAGATAGGATAGTGAGGAACAGCAAAAAAAAATTAAAATATTCTGGGTAGTCTGTCATAGGATGCCCTCTTGAAAAAATATGAAAAACAACACTCATCTAAATAGTTTTTGATAGATGTGCTCCTTCAATTGTTTTTCCAAATTGAGCCTCAATTGTACCTCGACATGCAACAAGCTTCGAAAATCTTTGCTTATGCTCTTCATATTCTGTGACATACTTAATATGAAGACATTATTCCTTTGATTTCCATCATACAACTAATTGTTCCTTTCCATCTATTATTTGTTTTTCATAAACTTTACTGATATGCTTTTCTATAGTGTCAAGTTGTAGCTACAACTTTGTGTCTCTTTACATTTCCAATTACAAATCATACACATGCATTCTATTGTAGTTTCATCTTTTTTTGCTTTCTCCGCTGGTACAATTGATGGGTACTTTGACAACCAACCAAGCTAAAAATTCCTTGTCATTTCCTACTCATGCCCCACTTTTGATTTTCCTTTTATTTTCTTGCTACCAACATCATCTTGATCCAAGTCAATTATCACACTCAGGCTAACCAGGGTATCCCTTGGAACATCTTCTATGCTATTTCCATCCTCATTTGACTCATTTAACTCAATGAAAATCTCACCTTGACCTTCCAAGGGTGGTGAGGTATTGTGAATGCCTTCTTCATTAATATTTGGTGGAAGAGTTGATGATGTAGCTCCATCTTGATATGATGGATAAGAAGCATTGCTAATTCCAAAGACTGTATAGTAACTCTACATTCTAGGTGTTTTGATGGCCTCCCAGTCCCTTCACCACCTTGAGGAGTCTTACCCTTGTTGCACTTGCTGCTTGGCATATTGATCTCTCACTTTGAATAAAAGTTGGAAAAAAATGTCTTCTTGTTTAAGAAGGATAGATAATATAGATCCCATTCCCTACTCAATATCATCTTTAAGATTGAAGCAAGAATGAAAAAGAGATAAATAAATCTTATAACACTATGAAGAAATGATCACTCACCTTTAATTTTAAGTTTTCAATGACTTGTTATTCGTTAATGCAGGAATTCTCGTGTTGTAATTTTGTAACTTGCCTACGATCAACTTCAATGTTCCAAGTCCAACTTCTGAATCGAGAGCTCACAATTTTAGAACTGAAAAAAATGTGTAAGAATAAATGACAGTTTCGATTATATTTATATCAATCCATATTTGGAAAATTTTGTGGGATTCTTAAATGGTATATTAAAAATTTGGCAAATCCAATGTGATTATACAACGATACGTTGTAATTTTCAAGGTGATTATGGCCCTACAATTAGCATGGAGGTGTCAAAACAATTGGCGAAATGTGTCCTCAAATGTAATTATTTTTTAATGTTATTGGCGAAATGGGTCCTCATAAGTAACTATTTGTAAATTTTAATTGGTGAAATGGGTGCTCACAAGCAACTATTTGTAAATTTTAATTAGAAAAATGGGTCTTGATACACAATGTTGTTTTAATAGTATTGGCGAATATGTAGGTGTTTTATTACATGTTTTTGGGATTCCAAGAAAAAATATTAATCAGTCCATTTGAAATGCATAGTTTGTTATGAAAAATTTATTACTTAAATATGCATCATAAAAAAATTTGATAGCGAATGGACATGCATTGGACCGATAATTCGTAAAAACTGGGTAATTTGGCCACCCTATTGGGTGTGATTAATTCACCAATTTTGACTTGATTGATATCTAAAATTCTCCAATTGGCGAAGATTCGCCACTAAAGTTTTCCCTACTTGCATTTTACCGCAATGCAAGTCAGATAGGTCCATCTTCTCCATGCAATTTTTTTGGCATGAACTAGACAAATTATAAGTTCAATTGTTGGTTGTTTTTCTTCTTGTCTACTTGTGCATGATTTATCCACAAAGGAATTCTGAGAAGTTGAATAAGTTAAAATGTGCTATGAGAAGATGAGGTTTATCTCCCCATGTTGTTAACATCATCAAGTTTATCTTCCCATGTTGTTAGAATTTTTTGCATGGGATAGATGGATAGCAGGTTTCCACATGGTGTAGTTGGGTATGGTTTTTTATCTAGTGTAGATGGAGGTGAAAAACCTACAATGACATTTTGGACTCATTTTTTATGCAATTTTTAGAAAGGTTTGATATATATTGACTAAATGTTGAGGTGGATTTCATATGAACTAGGTCCCGAGGGCTTGTTATCAGCTAACACTTTTCATCTAAAGGGTTCCCTTAGAGTGCAATAAGAAATCCAAGATTAAGCTAAATATGAAATTGCAAAATCTTGTGCATCCTAAAGAGGGATTTAATGGGTACTTGCATGTCTAGTTTGATCCAAGTTTTGACAAAAAATAAACAAGCTATATAGCCATGCAAACTTTTCAAGCCCATCAAAACCTTTGCAGGTCAGATGGGTCCATCTACACCTATGGGTTTGGGAATGTGATTTGAAATTTATTTTATTCACATGCAAATGAATTTTCCATAGGTGAACTAGGGCTTCTCTCCCGCATGGGATTTCAAAGTGAAAATGAGCTAAGTTAAATCTGTGGGCTGATGGGGCCCAAATTTCCACAGTTGTACGGTATCGACATCATGATGACATCATTTTATCCAAAGGAATCCTAGTCTTCTTGTGACATCATTGATGATGTCATAAATGGGGTTTCTCATTTAACAAAAAATTGTTAAGTGTTTTGTTTAGTTGAAATTGGCAACCATTTTTTCATATAATGCAAATATGATTCAAATTTTTTTAAGAGATAATGTAGAAGAGGTCAATGTTGCAAAGGCATGCAAGTGAACCAAACATGATGTCTAAATTGTGTTTGACCCAATGAGGTCAAAAATACCATAGGACCACATGAGACTAAAATTCTCATAAGTTTGCATTGCGGTAATTTTGATGGCATTAATATTTGTCAAGTTTTTGAGACCCGATAAGGGTCAGGGTTCCACAATTGACCTAATTAGTACCAAATCTCCACAAGTTTTATTTATGAGACTTTTGGAGCCATATAAACCATCACATAGGTGGATGTTGTATCTACACTCATTCGCTTGGGGCTCATTTTTCTATAGTGGCCTTCCAAGATATTGTTTGCATAGGTTAGTGATGCGATTTATTTCCTAGGTCTGCTCTTACATATTGAATCCACAAGGTTCTCATTTCTCCGCAGGAAGATAGGGATCAAAATATTGCATTAGGAAAAGGGCACTAAAAAATAGTTTTAGCTACCCTCATTAAGGCCCAACTATTGCAAAAACCCTCTAGGATCAATCTGGGCACTTTGCCTAAGGATATTAATGGAATTTTACTACATATCTGATAGATTATTGTTGGCAACATGAGGGAAGACAACTGAGAGGGTGGGTGAATCAATTGTCATAGAAATTATACAAATTAAACTTATTCTCAGATCTGATAAATAAACATGAAATCATAAACCATCACCACATCAGAAACACACATAACACCAAGACTTTTTTACATGGAAACCCTGTTAGGGGAAAAACCATGGTGGAGGTTAGTCCACAAGATTATACTTTGTTAAAAGTATAAATGAATTATAAATGGGGAATGCACATGCATTTAGGCACACTACCTAGAGCTCAATACTCAAATAAAAAAGGATTACTACCCAAAGGAAGACACACAATCTTACAGAAACATTTGGATTACATCCACAATATTTTGAACTAAGAAAATAGCATCTTCTAATCCCTGATTACGGTTCTAGTTAAGTACATAAACTCTACTCACTCTTCTTCACACTTTACTTCTTTCTTTGAATGATTAGAACATTATTCGCACATAGCACTTGTACACCCTTCATGCCATGCCTTCAAATGGAATAAAAAATCTCTCATATATATCCACAACTAGAGATTACATCGACTACATGTCGGCTTTAACAAAATATAAAACATGTACAAATTGTTGGCCCAATCCATAAACAATTTTCAATGCCCACCAACTAATGTTGGCCACAACATAGTAAGGATCCAAAAAAAATCCTCGAACATGAAACACCTTAAAAAATTATGCCTCGAAGATCCACAACATGCTACAATCGCCCTATCGACCATGAACATGAAAACAAAAAAATCTCACAAAATAAAATCACCAATCGCAAGCACACCGATCAATGTAGATGAACAACATAGATATAGCACAATCTAGAAACATCCACAAGCATCATGAATCACCACAAAAGTATCCACAACAACTCAAGTTACTAGAATCACATTATCTTCTTTTAGGAACACCAACTGAAGCAACAAAACAACTATCAAAACACAAATACTCATAGCTCGATCAAATCTTCATGTGGATCTCTAAAAATTTATGTGGATAAACTATATATACTCAAAAAGAAACCTTTAATCCACAACCTCTTCTCATCAACATACTAAGCTAACCATCAAACTGAACTTCACTGCATCACTGACAACCTGCAACTTATTTTATTACAATTTTCTCAATATCCTTGACATATATAGCCTTAAAGACATTAGTGCCAATAGTGTTGACATAAATGACAACCACATATAAAAAACATCCAACAATCTCCCCCTTTGGCATTGATGGCAACACATGATGTGAAAAACACCATCAACGCAACTTTCTCTTAGCACTTTCTCCCCCTTAGATTTTGACTCTTTTTTCCTTAACTCTTTCACATTTTTTCACATGACTCTTCTCCCCCTTTGACATTAATGAAAAAGATACACATTATATTTTTCCACACAATCTTTGAACCACATTTTTGAACATCTGACTACTCCCCCTAAGTAGCAGCCACCACAACATCAATCTGGATCAAGATACAACTATGAAATGCACTGACTGATGTAAGTCAATGCATCTTAATTCTGATTAGGAGGGGTAATCACCCCTAACTTCCTCTAAGATACTCAAAAGTATCCTTAGGAAAGGGCTTGGTAAAGATACATGCAATCTATTCTTTAGTGGGAACATACTCCAATATAACTTTCTTTTCACTCACCTTCTCTCTCAAAAAGTGAAACTCGATAGATATATGCTTGGTTTTTGAATGCAACACTAGATTCTTAGAAATGTTAATTTCTCTTGAATTATCATAGAATATAGCAATAGGTTCATCATACACAACTTTGATATCTTTCAACATCTACTTCATCCACAATACTTGAGTACAATTGTTAGCAGAAACAATGTATTCTACCTCTATAGTAGATAAAGAAATGGCATTTTGCTTCTTACTTAACCATGAAATCAACTTCTTTCCCAAGAAAAATGCACCACCACTAGTACTCTTTTTTTCATTCATATTTCCTTCCCAATCAACATTAGTAAAAGCACTCAAAGTAAGGTAATCTTCTTTAGGATACCACAAGTCAAAATAAACTATCCCCTTAAAGTACCTAAAAATCCTATTCACAGCTGTCACATGAGATTCCTTAGGATTAGCTTGAAATCTTGCAACAATGCATACGACATTCATGATATCAGGTCTAGTTTGAGTCAAATAAAGCAATCCAGCAATCATGGATTTGTATCTAGTCTAGTTCACTTTAGGAGAATCATCATCTTGTGTCAACTTACATCCAGTCACCATAGTTGTACCAACTAGCTTTGAATCTTCCATTCCAAACTACTTTATAAATTCTTTCACATACTTGGACTGAGATATAAAGATCCCTTTATCTAGCTGAGTAATTTGCAATCCCAAAAATAATTTCATTTCTCCAATCACAGACATCTCAAACTCACTCTACATTTCATCAGCAAACTTCATGCACAAACTATCATCTCCTCCCAAAATGATATCATCAAAAAAGACTTCAGCAATCAAATATTTATCATGATCAATCTTGAAATAAAAATTACTATTAGTAGTACCTTTATTAAATCCAAGCTTCAAAAAATACTTGTCCAATCTAGCATACCATGCTCTTGGGGCTTTCTTAAGTCCATACGATGCTTTCTTCAACCGACAAACCATATCTCCTTGATTAGTCAATTGAAATCCATCGGGTTGCTCAACATACACTTCTTCCAGTTCACCATTTAGAAATGCTAACTTGACATCCATCTAATAAACCTTGAGGTTTTTGTTAGCAACATAAGCAAGAAATAGTCTCACAGCTTCATTCCTAGCAACAGGAGAAAATTTTCTTCAAAGTCAATTCCTTCCATCTAAGAATATCCTTTGCACACCAGTCTTGCTTTGTTTCTAACAACTTCACCTTGCTCATTCAATTTGTTTCGAAAGACCCATTTAGTTCCAACTGTTAGAAACCAAGATCAGATTTGCAAACTAGAATATCCTTCCATAGAAGAGAAAAACAAAAAAAATAGAGAGGTTGCAAAAAGATGTGCAACATAATATTATTCAGGAATTGAAACCAAGATAGATTTGCAAACCAGAATATCCTTCCACACAAGAGAAAACAAAAAAAGTAGAGAAGTTGCAAAAAGATGTGCAACATAATATTATTCAGGAATTGATAATTACAAGATATGATTTACTTTATAAAAGTAAAGATGCATAACCCTAATCTTATCTTGAGCAACAAGATAGCTCAATAAGATAAAGATGAAAATATTAAACCTAGGAATTAAATAATACCTAAGTAAAGTTATGCAAGTGTAATTAAATATTAATTACACTAACACCAATTACATTTTTGTCCTTAGGTCTAGGAACAAGAATCCATGTATCATTCTTGTCAATTTACAATAGTTCTTCTTTCATTGCTTCCACCCAATGTTCATCTTTGCATGCTTCATTGACACTATTAGGCTCAATATTCAAGATCAAACAATATTCTTCTGCAATTCTTCTTCTAGTTTGAACTCCTTTGTTCTTATCACCAATAATTTGATCTTCTAAATGATTTAGCCTTACATACCTTGGAGTTTTAGGATTTTCTTGAACTTCAAACTCTTGTGATCTCACTTCTGCACTTTCACTAGTTCCTTCCTCTTGATTTTCTTGATTCACAAGAATGATTTGAACTTGATTTGTGGTCCAAACTTTCTTTCCTTTATCTGAAATGTCATTCTGATCATCTGAATCATATCCATATGTTCTGGATGGTCTAACTATGTCTTCATCAACCTTGACATTAGCACTCTCAATTACTTTCCTCAATCTCTTATTGTAGCATCGGTAGGCTTTACTTTTAGTAGAATAACCAAGAAAGATTCCTTCATCACTTCTAGCATCAAACTTTCCTATATCTTCACCTCTTTTGATAAAGCATTTACTCCCAAATATTTTGAAGTATCTAACAGTAGGCTTATGACCATACCATAGCTCATAAGGAGTCTTATCAGTATCTCCTTTGATTTGTACCAGATTGAGAGTGTAAACGAAAGTACTCAAATCTTCTCTCTAGTAAATATGTGGAACATTTCCATCTAGCATCATAGTCCTAGCAGCATCTTGAATTGTCTTGTTCTTCCTTTCCACAACTCCATTTTGTTGAGGGGTCCATGGGGCTGATAATTGTCTCTTTATCCCATGCTCTTCACAAAAAGAATTAAACTCACCGAAAGTGAATTCACCACCTCTATCTGATCTCAGACATTTAATCTTCAAACATGTCTCTATCTCAACCATAGCCTTAATGATCTTGAATTTCTCTAGAGCTTCATATTTTTCCCTTAAGAAAGTAACCCACATCATTCTAGAATAATCATCAATAAGTAACATGAAATACATGTATCCTTGTAAGATTCTGACTCTAGAAGGACCACACAAGTTAGTATGCACAAGCTCCAACACTTCATTTGAACAATGTCATTTTCCTCATAATGAAACTCTAGTTTGCTTCCCTAATTGACATTCCTTGCATATGGCATTAGTAGGTTTTATCAACTTAGGAAGATCTCTCACAACCTGAGTAGAACTTATCTTGATGATATTATCAAATTTTACATGACACATTCACCTATGCCAAAACCAACTTTTATCAACTTGAGAAATTAGATAACTTTTACCAGCAACATTTAGGTGAAAGATATTACCTTTTTCTTTTGTACCTGATGAAATCACATTTTTAGAACTCCCCAATATTCTACACTTTCCATCCTTGAATTGATGATTGTATCCCTTGTCAACCATTTGTCCAACACTTAAGAGATTATGCTTCAAACCTTCCACATATAGAACATCATCAGTATTATGCTTACCATCAAGAGAAATGGATCCTATGCCATGGATTACACCAAATTTGTCATCACCAAATATTAAAACACCACCATCATACTTTTCCAAGCTCAAAAACTTACTTTTATCACATTTCATGTGATGAGAGCATCCATTGTCAATCACGCATTCATATTTTTCTTCAACTTCGGGCTACTATGGCTTTCTCCACATTTGTGCAACTAGTAGATTCAATAGGTACAAGATCATTTTCCTTGATAGCAATAAATACCCATTTGTCCTCACTTACATTCCCTTTATCATATTCATCATCTGTCACACCTTCATCAGCAACAAAATAACACTTTCTTTGGAATCTAGGCTTGTTAGGTCTCGGCTTAGGAACCCTTTCCGGACACCTTGAGGCAAAATGACCTATCTTATTGCAATAAAAATATTTAATAGGCAATTTCCCTTTATACTTACCTTCTCCTCTAACTTCCATCTTGACAATAAGTACTTCAAGCTCATCTAGTTTTCTCTCTTTTTCTTCAATCTCTCTCATTTCCTTCTCATACTTGAACACCTTTCTAGAAGAACTTTCACCTAGATCATATCTTTGCTTATCTTTTCTAGAGATAGTAGCCTTGAATGTAGATTTTGTCTTAGGAAGAGAATCACCAAACTCACTTAACTCAAAATTAGTAGGCTTACCAATCAACATGTCTCTAGTTACATTTGTCACAGTCCGGATTTCCTCAATAGCAGTAGCTTTGGCTTTGTATGCAGCAGGCAAGGATCTGAGCACTTTAGCAACAATATTTGATTCTTCCAATGTTCCACCAGCACATCTGATACTACACACCAGTTCATTTACTCTCTGAATAAAAGAAGTAATGTTCTCATCATCACCCATTCTCAACATTTCATATTTCCCTTCCAGGCTTTGTAGCTTAGCAATCTTCACATGGGCATCACCTTCATACAAACTTTCCAACTTTTTCTAGATCTCATAAGCAATCTTTAGATCCATTACATTTGTCATCTTAGAATCAGTTAGAGCACTCAACAATGCTGCTTAGCCCTGGTATTGTACTCAACATCCTTAATCTCAGCAGAAGTAGATGGACCATTATGTGGGATGATATACCTATTCTTTGTAATTGTCCATTAGGGTTCACCAATGCATCTTAGATGGCACTCCATTCAAGTCTTCCATAGATAATAATAAGTTCCATCAAATCTCGAACTATCATTCTTATATGTCGCCATCCCATATCACCTCAAGCTATTAAACTTCTTTTGAGGAACCTGCTCTGATACCAATTGTTGGCAACACAAGGGCAGACAACTGAGAGGGGGGGTGAATCAGTTGTCACAAAAATTATACAAATTAAAATTATTCTTAGATATGATAAATAAACATGAAAGCATAAACCATCACCACATCAGAAACACACATAACACCAAGATTTTTTTACGTGGAAACCCTGTTAGGGGAAAAACCACGGTGGAGGTTAGTCCACAAGATTATACTTTGTTAAAAGTATAAAGGAATTATAAATGGGGAATGCACATGTATTCAGGAACACTACCTAGAGCTCACTACTCAAATACAAAAGGATTACTACCCAAAGGAAGACATAGTCTTACAGAAACATTCGGATTACATTTGCAAGATTTTGAACTGAGAAAATAGCATCTGCTAATGCCTGATTACAGTTTTGGTTAAGCACATAAACTTTGCTCACTCTTCTTCACACTTTACTTCTGCCTTTGAATGATTAGAACATTATTCATACACAACACTCGCACACCATTCACACCATGCCTTCAAATGGAATAAGCAATCACTCATATATATCTGCAACTAGAGATTACATCGACTACATGTCGGCTTTAACAAAATATAAAACATGTACAAATTGTTGGTCCAATCCATAAACAATTTTCAATGTGCACCAACGAATGTTAGTCACAACATAGTAAGGACCCAAAACAACATCCTCGAACATGAAACACCTTAAAAAATTATGCCTCAAAGATCCACAACATGCTACAATCACCCTGTCGGCCATGAACATGAAAAAAAAAACTCACAAAAGAAAATCACCAATCGCAAGCACACCGATCAATGTGGATGAACAACACAGATAGAGAACGATATAGAAACATCCACAAGCATCATGAATCACCACAGAAGCATTTGCAACAACTCAAGTTACTAGAATCACATTATCTTCTTTTAGGAACACCAACTGAAGCAATAGAAAAACTATCAAAACATAGATACTCATAGCTCGATCAAATCTTCATGAAGATCTCTGAAACTTTACATGGATAAACTAGATATACTCAACAAGAAACCCTTTAATCCACAACCTCTTATCATCAACATACTGAGCTAGCCATGAAATTGAACTTCACTGCATCACTAACAACCTGCAACTTATTTTATTATAATTTTCTCAATATCCTCGACATATATAGCCTTAAAGACATTAGTTCCAATAGTGTTGACAACAATGACAACCACATACCAGCATCATCCAATATTTTGGTACAGATCTGATAGATTATGTGGTGCCCATGTTACATTTTTTGTCGAAAAGTCATTTTCTTAGCATATTACACATTCATCTTACCATTTCGAGAGGATTTTTAGGGCCTTCCTACTATTTCCTTGCACTCAACCATGTTGATAATTCATTAGAGGTCAATGGTGTTGGTTAGATAATTCTTTCTCATCCCCCTAATAGATAGATTGAATTTGCAAAGGACATATGTCTTCTGAGTATTTGACAAGGTTGGGGCTATGGTATTTTTAGTTGGGCGATCCTCTAACATTCCCTTGACACCTTGGCCATGGGTTTTTTTTACCTTAGCTTAATTTTAGGAGAAATAAATAAGAGAACAAAGGATACCAAAATTTGAATAGGAAGAGCATTTACAGAGCCATCAACAAAAGAAAATACTTGCAAGAAGCCCTAGGATTTCAAATTTTAGTTCTAGGTATAGTTATTTTGGCATTGTAATGATCTGGGTTATTTCAAGATCCTATGATAACATGTGTAAGATTTGAAGTTTGTTTGATTAATGGAATAACCAACCTTAGTTAAGTGTCTTCTTATGTATGTTTAGTTACATTTCTAATGAATGTTATTTAGTTTCTTAGCCAGATATTTGCAAAATCCTTGCAAAGCTTTTACATGGTGTATTTTCACCATAATAAGGAAATGTATGAGTGATCCTAAGGATTACTAAGTTGAATCTCTTAATATTCTACATCTATTTATTATTTTTCTAAATGTGCATGTAGATCCCAACTTGTTTGTAGATTTTGAACAATATAGCCTTTTTGTGATATCTTGATTAGGATATCACCTAAGTTTCTTGTTATTGTGTGTTGATTTGAATTGAGT
The DNA here is from genome assembly GCA_007258455.2 of Sequoia sempervirens. Classification (NCBI taxonomy): domain Eukaryota; kingdom Viridiplantae; phylum Streptophyta; class Pinopsida; order Cupressales; family Cupressaceae; genus Sequoia; species Sequoia sempervirens. The sequence goes on from VDFB02105785.1 coordinate 11,874,221, forward strand.
GACTCTATTTCCAAATGGATGAAGGCACTAGTCTATAACCATTTTTTATTCCCATAATCCTCATCACACCTTAAAACACATCAATTTCAAACACTTTTCATTTTTATGTTTATGTGTGTTTTTCTTCCATGTCTGAAAGTGTATAATATCTAAGGGGTTATCATACAACCCATTTTTAGACAATTGTATTGAAGATTAACTGTTAAATAGATTCTCAACCTCAAATATCCAAATTAGCACACAAGTATATAGTGACACATGTATTGAGATACATTGTGTAGTGGGTATTGCTTGTTGTGAGGTAATTAATTAGTCTATCAACCATCCACCCAACATCTTAGGGAAAACCCCCTTGGTCTTGCAAAGCCAAAATTGAAGGATGTATTACCCACCTCAAGCATTGGTCCTTAACTATCCAACCTAAACACAGGTTTGTGGTGATCTTCCCAAGTTTGACACCCCTGACACTTAGAATATTATCAAACCTTAGAGATTTGGTACTCATAGTTTATATCACTAAAAAATTGGCACCATTATTGTTGATAAGATAAATCAATAATAAAATTGAAGGCCCAAGTTACTTAGCAAAAGTTAATGTGAGAAGTCCAAGGGCCAAAAGGTCCAAAGAGGGTAATCATAAGTACTTTTTATTCTAGGGAATATGATTGCTAATCTAGTTAGAACTACTAGGGTTTTATTAGATACTTGCCAACATTTGCAAAATTTGAATTAAAAACTTGAATTTTTCACTCAAAACCTTGAAAAGACCCCAAACATGACTCATTCAAAGGTGGCATATGGGTCCCACCTAGGGGGACTCATATGCGCAATGTGGCATATTGTTTTTAGGGGGAAGCAAATGGGCATATTATAGAAAAGGCCATTTGTCTGATCTAAATAAGAAAAGACTTAAAGGGCATCAAGCCCAAGAAGGGAGATTTAGCTCCCAACCATATCTACGTGCATATTAAAGTACTTTAAAAAGTAAACTTTATCTCATAAAAGGATACTCATATGGATTTTTTTGCAAACATGGGAGAATAGCACTATTACAAAACCACAATGGGAAAATCATTAGTCATTCAAAAATCCTCTTATCCAAGATCCTGGAATGAATTGCATGTCATATCATTAGTGTGAGAGATGGTGGAAAAAAAAAGTTCTCTAGCCCCCAATATGCTAATTTGAAAATGAAAATGATGTAAATATGAGAAGTTAGTAACATTTTGATCCCCCAATGTGAGTGCTATGCAGCATAGCATGGTGAGTTCTTTACCGAAGAAGAACATATTTTTGCAAAGTGTACAAAGTGTTGAGATACCCCCAAAAAAGTACCCTAATCACCTTGATCTCATGATAGTATGTCTGATGACATATTCAATAATAGTGTGATTATGTTAAATTGCACCTAGATGGCATTATCAGTGCACCAGCTTACTTCAACTATTACAATATAGTACTTTACAGTTCTATCTCAACTTCGTAAAGAATGATTGTGATGGCATTGATTGGTAATTCTTCATCAAATTTCATGTCTATTTCTATTTGTGAAAGATGGGCTTTTGGTACTTTTCATTAATGTACAAGGTTTTGTTTTGGTTTACACTTATTGCTTTATCATTGTGATTTTGGCTATACTTTGATTGTCTACATGCAAATTTAAGGTTGATAAGGTGGACTTGTTTGTTTAGCATGGCAGTGAACACTGTGAATTCATTAGATTATTTGAGTCATTATACAGTTTTACATGTGGAAAAAAAGCGACTGATTTTTTTTATTGAAAAATTTATGTGATTCGACATCATACTTTTATCATCTTCTTAGTTAGTGTGAAGGTTGATTTTGAATTGTTTCCATGAATTAAAACAACTGGTTTCTTAGGCACTATGTATAACCCCCCCCTCTCCTCTTCTGCACTTTTGAGATCAACTAACAATACTTTTCACATTTTCAGTTTTGTAGTTTATGCGTGTTTTGATCTTCCAGCTGTCTGAAATTTTGTTATAACTTATCTAAAGGGGTTGATCTACTAACCCATTTTTTACATTGTATTGTGATCCCTTGGGAATTTTCACTCCAATTGATTAGGTATATATAGTTTTGATGTGTTGTGTAGTAATGCTATTTCTTCAATGTTTAAGACAATTAGTGATTAAATGTCTATCAATTCATTTTTTCCACCTGATTTACAAATGTTCTTCGCCCCCTTTTTTACTTGATATTTTGAACATTCGAAAAAGATTTGGACACCTATTTATATCCATTAGTTGCCTCTAAGTAAATCAGCTTTTTCTATAACCTTTTTCCACCCCTGTTAAATTGTGAGGGCTGTGACCTATGTGTTCATAAAGTGTAGCTAAATTACGTTTGGTGATTTCATGTCTATTTCCACACAACACTTTGTGAAAGATGGGAATTTTGGTACTTTTCATATTTACATCATTATATTGAAATACTTTGATTGTCTACAAGGTATAAGGATTTAGCAAAAGTATACATGTTGAGTCTCATTGATTTTATTAGGGGTGAGTTATGTAGTGAACATGGTCATGCTACAAATGCACAATGATAAGTGTGGATTGGATGTGGTACCATTTGACATTAGTTTGTCTTGTGTCAAAAGTATCATGGTAAAAGGAATTGTTAACACAAAACATTACATAAGTGATAGATTCATTATAGACAATGCTATTTGATGAATGTCTAATATTGGATATTTGGATGAGATTCTAGTAAATGCTTTAAGATTCATTGTGATATTTGATCGTCTATAGTTCTAGATGAGGTGTAGCTTGTGAGGAGTGCCATTCAAATTGTTGATTCAGATTGCTAGGGGATGGTTGCATGATGTAATCATAGTGAAGTATTTACCCCCCTAATGTCTTCTTCACTCCAACAAATTAATGAAGATGCCTTTCTGAGACAAGGAAGGGAAGGAAATATAAATGATACCATGACATAAGCCATGACCATAAAAGGTGAACATTTTCAGGAGATTTATCAATATGGTTGATCAGTTTAATGAACTGACAGTTGATTTAAGATCATGGTATATTGATTGAGCGATAGAGAGGGAGTTAGAGGTTATGCAGATAGAGGTTTATTTGGCTTGGAACTAACATTACAAAGGCCGTTGTATGAGGATGTTGATTTCTAAGGAGATTAGCTTGTGAGGGAAATGGTGTGGAATTACCAACCTTACAATAGAAGTAGTAGTGATGTGTGACCTTGAAATCATACTACGCTTTGTTGAATGAATTGAGATCTCTTACCATTCATATATAAGTAAATTGTGTGCAGTTTCCATGGTCTGATATTTTAAATAAGACTAGACCATAAAGAGTGGCTAAACTACCTGGTGGGACACTTCAAGATTTACCTGATTTATTGGCATTTTGATCCGGAGAAGCATGATGTGCTTATAGTATTTTAGTAAAAAAGCCTTCATGATCCGTCAATGCCTCATGCACCGCATGAGCTTTCACAAGTGCTATAGGGATTTCGGAGGTCTATACCCTCAAAGGACCTTTTATATAGAATGTTTGCAAGGATTATATATCTAGGCCTCGAGTATTCTTAGTTTAATACCATTCACTGGAGCTTTTTTAATAATACATGATGGTTGCATAATTGTATGGATAGAGAATGTGAAATCTTTTGAAGAATCTTTCTAAAATAAATGGAACAACTAAAAATGACTAAATTCTACTAATTTTAGCTAAATGACCAACTTGGTTGTCGACTAAAAAATTATTTACTCATAATAGTTAGTCACACAAATCATGCAATGATTGGTGGGATGCAAATATTTCTTTCCCATGAGCCCCACAAAGGAATGTAAGCTCGATCTGATATATTTAGGTATGACGATGAAGCCCATAAAGAATTTTTAGGACACAAAATATGAAACTTCTTCCCATGGAGCTTATATTGAGAAGCCCTATAAAGGTTCCAAATGTAAAATGGGCATTTGGTGTTTTGTAAATTCTATATTTGACATTTATTTAGGACTATGAGTGATGCCATTTTCTGCACCTTCATAACTACATTAGAATAATCATTTAAAAGAATTACCTTTCATGCCATCCCTTCATACCATGAATGCTTAATTCATGCATTGCTTCCACATAGCACTATGTTTTCAAAAAGAAGATCTCTACTTGAAATAAGCATCTATACCTTGCACAACCCCATCTTTGTATCTAAGTCATTAAACCCTCCTTATCATCTCAGATTAGGATAACAAATCTATTTCCCCTTTAGGAGAATTTTGTGCTTTCAAAGGGTGTCCCTACCTAACATGCCTCAACTATTGTATACTTTTTAATAAAATAAAACCTGTATTGGCAATTCTAAAAACAAGAAGCTCTTTAAGGGTTAAGAACTCACAATGGCACATGCTTGATATGATGAAAGGATTGAAATATCAAGTGAGGTTGAACTGCCTTCTTGATGGCTGTGAGGAAACATTCAAGGTTTGGACTTCTTTCCAATGAATCTTTCTTTTGAAAGAAACAAAGTCACTCCCTTTTTTGCATCCTTGAAACCCTACGTAATAGTCCCCAACACTTAACTGCCCCCTATGCATGATCAGTCTTCACTTCATAATGATTTATCCCTTCAACTTTTGAAATATGTTTGTTATAAAACCCTTAGGGTTTTATCTAAAAGATACATATTCACATATAATGACTTCCATTCCTCATATCCTCAAAGTAGCTTTAGAATACAGTGATAAAACAATCACCAAGAATTAAAGGTTTTAGTGAATGATGATTATATTTATTATAGTCAAAGACTATCCTTACTCCTCATGACAGTCATTAAGAGTGTCTTTCTTTAAAACCTTGACTATTTAATTTGACTATCCTCATTCTTTATCACTACCTTTGTCAATGTCTCAAATACTCATGGATAAGATTGTCGTTTTTTTCCTTCCTTCATGAGTGACCTTTACGAAAATCCTCCTCAATTGGTTGAGGCTTTAAAACTTATGTTGATCCATGGTCATCTTTGTGATTTTCATCATATAAAGTTACCTTATCTTCATGCTTTTAGACTGTCATTTCAATCTTGAACAAAAATGACATGGATCTGGAGGAAGAGGTAGTTCTTGTCATTAAGTTATATTTTTCTTTTGATTAATTAGTGAGGGTTTGTTTATGAGGCTTGCACTTATACCTTATCCAAATCATCCATTAAGGACTGACATGTCCACTATAGGACTTAAAATTCCATTCATGGCCTACAAAGGGCCAACACATCTACCACATACCTCAACTATGGGATTACTATTGTACCATGCTATTTGGTTATGAGATGTAACTTTGAGGATTCAAACTTGAATCTTTGATTTAAGAACTCAATGGCTTAACCATATGAGCTTAACGTCTTTGATAATGATGTTAGGTTCTTAATAACATAACATATATGCAATGGGTGTTAGCCACTAGTCTCTGCATTAGCCTTCCTTAAATAATAGCTTTTGCATTAACTAGTAGATGATATATTCTACTTGGAATGTTCACTAAGGATCAATAAAATGTATATGTTACTTGTTCATTTGTTGTTTAGTTGTGGTGCTAGGTCTCATTGAGGTTTATTTTATGTAGCTAATGAGTATGGTAATTCTAGGTGTTGTGGGATTCAAATTAATGGGAATTTTGAAAAATGGATTGACAACCACTGACTTGGTTTTAACTATGACTCAAATGCTATGAAAGCATGGTGTTTTCAAAAAAATTGTTGAATTTTATGGTAAGTTTACTACAGGATTTTTGTTTCCCAAGTCTCTTTTGTTACATTTCAGTTTTTGGTTAATGAAGCTCTACTAACTATGGAATTTATTGTAGTTGTGTTGATTTTTGGTATGCTTTGATTGTGTTTGTGGTTAATTGTCACTTTATGTATTCAATTTAGGTGATGGTATGGGTAAATTATCAGCAAACATGTCTCCTTAATATGGAGCAACCATGGGATTCTTCCTTGTAGATCATGTTACTTTGGAGTATTTGAAATTGACTAGTTGTAGTGATGAGACAGTGAGTACTTATAATTTCTACTTCTATGAAAATACATTTCTTTTGTTGGGTGTTGATGTTACTTCTTTTCAACTACAGATAAAAATGATTGAGGCTTTATCTTCATAAAAATAGGATGTTTTTGGACTATAATGAGGTAGGGACTACTTTTTTTTTGTTTTATTTAATTTGAATTTTAATGAATTCCTATTTTTTGTTGGCACAAACTAAGTTATGTCACTATCTTTTGTGAGTATTCTCCTTCCTTAAGACAATCCTATAACCACCCTCTATTACTGTCATCATGTCATTACAATGCTCTTAATTTCACCTTTGTTCTTTGCTCTTACTCTTGCTACAAGTAATTGTTGTGTTGCACTTTCCAATGTCACATGCCATGCAACATCATATCCTTTCCCTATGAAAATAATATTAACTATCCATTGATCTTGTTCACCCTCATTATCATCATCTTCTTTGGATTCTACTTTTACATGATCCTCTTGACTATCCACTATAGTGATATTTTCTAAGCATTAAAACCCCTTTTGGAGCACTTTCACTATCATTTCTAAAAGGTGGTTGTCCTCTTCAAGATTCATAATCATGATCTTCCTTGGAGTCTTGTTGTCTCATATTTCTCCTCTATAAGGTCTTTCCCCTTTGTTGCATAGGGTTCACTATCTATTATGTGCATACTGTCATGAGTCATCTTATATATAGCACTGTGTTTGAAGTTTTGCTCCTCTTTATAGACGGTTCTAAAAATAAATTCTTCAAAGATCTAATTGAAATCCTCTTGCTACATGTTGAATAAATGTATACAAGAGCAATTATTATTCCTATAAGAACCACAACACTTACTCAAGATGAACTCTGTAAAATAAACCTTAGAGAGGAACTTGAAGAATGAGACATGATTGGAGTTTCCCACATCCAAAACCTCTAGGTATTCAAGTCAATGTTATCTTGAATGGATAGTCCCTAACAAAACACTACTACATTCACAATTACCTTCAATACCCGAGATTGTTTCATCACCCATATTCATGCACTGACACCTCTGTCATTACCCTCAATGCATTTTTATTTTCCATGTATGATATAAAGAGCCTTATTTAGGTCTATTTGTTGTCCCTGCACTTCATAGTCAACATTGTATTATACAGTGTCACTTAGTGCTCAAGGTTTGGATACCCATCATAAAATGTGAATAGTGCCCTAAAACCTCCACTCATAGATATTCTTATAAAAACTCTTAAATTTCCACCTATGATCTCATGATGACTTCAAAACAAGGTGGTAACTCACTTGTCCTAAAGCATTCCAAATCATGACTATTTTCTTGTCTCTAAGGGTCTTTTGGGTATCAATGAATAATGCTTTGATTTAAGACTTATGCATGAGCTACCTCTAATCTTGATCCTGCACTTTCATTTCATGGTCTCCTTGCATATAATGTCATGGTCCAAACACAAAGTTTACACTGCTAGAAGCTTTTCATTTATCTTCCTAAATTAAATCATGTAGCAACTCACCTCCTGGAATGAATGGCCTTCAAAACCACAAGAAAACACAATCATTTGCGGTTGGTTCATGAAGTGGAGCCAATTGGAGGAAGTGTTACAACAACTGCATCTTGAGAAAAAATGGGATATACTTTTGATGCACTTAAAAAATGTCCCAAAGATGGTTGAATTACTGATTGATAGTGTGAGGAATCCTATTTTTCTTGACTGTGAGGTTAATGAGTAGGTATTTCACAATTTTGTTTGCTAGATGTACTATATTTTCTAGGTTTAGAAAGCCTAATGGAGAATTGATGTTTCTTTCTTTTTAACTCTACATATTTTTCTTTTGATTAATGTTTTTAACAAATATTTGCTACAACTAGCAAGAGTGAAATCAGAGATTGCAGAAATTTTAAGTAATCCACAAAATTTACTTTTGGAGGCACTTCATTCTGCTAGCTATTTTGGTGCATTGCAAAATCCTCTGTTGGCACCTGAGTCCGCCATTAACATATTAAATGGTAGAATTTTAGAGGAGTATGTTGTTGTAAGTGTTGTTTCTCTCTATTTTTTAACCAAAACTGACTTCCTTAATACTAGAAACAAAGTAAAATCACTTCACATTTTTTAGTTTTTGCTACGATTTTGTGTTAAGAGTTCTATACTTGGTATTGTCACTATAAGTATCTTCGGATGTTGTTTCAATCTTTGAAAAATGGCTAAATTTATAGGAGAATTATACTGCTCCACACATGGTTTTGGTAGCCTCTGGAGTTGAACACAAGCAACTACTTTCTGTAGTTGAGCCTTTATTTGCAAACTTACCTCATGTTTCTTGTTCTTAGGTGCCAAAATCAAAGTATGTTGGTGGTGATTTTAGGTGCCAAGCAGATCCACAGGTATGGTGTCATATATTTCATTTCTTAATATACAAGCATTTCAAGTTTGAATATCATTATTGATTTGTTTCTTTTCTAGGTAAGCAGCAGTTCCTTGGATCTATTTTCTGTATTTTTGATCAATTAGTTTTTCTTTTTGTTTGGAAGTCAACACATGTGGCTCTAGCATTCAAGGTACCTAGGGGCTAGCACAATGAGAAGTACACTATTGCATCAATAGTTTTGTAGGTGAATTTTAGACTTAAGTATGCTTCTTGTTGTAATTTGATCGTCAAGTATTGTTCACAACTGCAGTTTTTGTTTTTTGCTTGTGAAAATAGAATCTATTGGATATTTGTAAGTTATGTATATTCAATAATGAATAATTTATGCATAAATTCTCTTTTGAATGATGCACAAAGCCTCCACCACATAGTTTTTTGTTGGGCCTTGCAGTGATGTCAGTTATATCACATTTCCTTGAGGCATTTTTTGAAACAGTTTGTTTGCCTTGTCTGTGCTTCCACATTTTCATGTATGTCTAGCAGGGCACTTGTAACTACAACATATGACAAAAAAATCCCTACTATTACGCTTTGATGGATGTCCCTTCGTTATTACTAGATATCTGATGTAGTGCACTTTATTATAGTGCAAGCCTATTTTTCGGATTCTTTCATTTAGCATCACGAATATTCTCCACAAGAACATTGTCCCTATTTAAAATGATGGAAATGATTCACATCTTTCAGAACAATTTCTCTTGCAACAATCTTGGAGATGAATTTAGATGGAGAAGATTTGTTAATTTTGTGTCATATTTTTGTCATGTAATATAAATCAACCCAAGTCTTTTCCTATCAATTGAATTAGTGTTGTAGAAAAACATTTGTTATGCTTTCATTTGGCATCAACGTGCAAAGTCACCTCCTTGTCATTTTCACATGAACAACCTATCTTTGAAGCATTGTTTAGAGTTTGATTAAGAGGACTGCCACCTTGCACTTTGAACCCTTGCACATTCATAACATCCTTTGCATAAGTCTATCCTCATTGACATTTTTAATATGATGATCTTTTCAAACAAAAAGACTTTAAATGGTGGACATTGAAATTGTATTTATCTCCAATACTTGTCTGTGAGATGCTCATAAAAGAACCTTTGTTTAAGCACAAAATCTGAGCATGGCTTCATGAAACTATCAACTAATACCGATTGTCTTGGCATTTGGACCTCATATTGACAATGAACTAAGATGGTCTAACTCCATGTCTTTCATATAGATCTTCCTACTCTTAACTGCATTAGAAACAACAAATGACGCAACTTATTGGAAAACTATTGTGGCTATAAAGAATGGCATTTTCCTTTACTAATGGATTATACTGGCTAGTAGTGGGTAGAGTCTATAAGTATTGTCTTATTGGTTGCTTGTTCATTTCTGAAATTAGAAAGAATGTTTTGTTGTACATGGCTATCAAATGTTTTTCTGTACTTATCAACTCATCTATTTCGCATGTTTTATTGCATGTTGTCACTTGAAATACGTAGAACAGTGACTTCAAATACTACTTTAATCACATAACAAAATCAAATTACAACACTAAATGGTTGAAATTGAGTTGAATAGACTTGAGTGCATCTAATACGTATCATATAGGGGAAATGAACTCTCGACAGTAGTCTTCAAGTTTGAAAGTCACTTGTTCACGTCAAGTAAGTCTTGACTGAAGGCTATTTTTCAAGATTGTCTTTTGTAACCCCATATATTGTTGTATGAAATTAACATATTCATTGAACCCAAAATCTAGTCACCGATTATTTTTAACATTTTTTTAAATTTTAGGTATATCTTATGGGCGAAAGAAGTAATGGTCATTATAGAGGGAGCATCATCGAGGCTAAGGATTGCAATGGACAAGAATAAGGAGCTAGAAGACACTGAAAGGGTAAAAATGGTAAAAAAAGGTTAAAAATCTAAGAAGATATTTAAGAATGGTAAACATAGGTTTAAAACTAATAATTTAGAAAGAAACAACTAGGTTAAAAATTGTGGTTTTTTGCTTTTGGGGGGTGTATATAAACCAATATTTTTTTATATCAAGGTTTATTTTCTCAATGATTTGATTGATTGGGTTAAAAAACATGATTTACATTTCTTTATATCATACTAGAGCTTTTATTTTTATTTGTTTTTATGAAGAATGCTGAAATGAGAAAGAAAGTGAGAAAACGTTGTTGAGCAAGTCATTCTAGACCTTTGGTTATAGAGTTTTTCTTTGGGACCTTGAAGTGAATTTTTCTAATGTGGAGATTGTTGTCGAGCAATTGGCAGTTACAAACCTCATGTTGTAGTAAATTTCTCATGTCAACAAGAAGATATTTAATCTTCAGTATGAAATGGTGGAAAATTTTGGTTACAAGTTGTTATTGTCCATCATAGAATTATATATTTTGATCCTTTTCTTTTTGTAATTCTTTTCATAGAAGGATTTACAATTTCCATAATGAAGCATGTTATTATGAGTCTTTATATATTTCATTGACTAAATTTTGGCATAATCCGATTTTGTGAGTACTCGTCATTGTTTTCTTTGTTTACGTTACATTCAGACCTATATGTTCAAATATGATAGTGTCCACGGCTAGTGGAAGAAACATGAAGTGAAGGTCAAGGATGAAAAAAAATTACTTTTTGGTGAGACACGCATATTTGTATTTGGTTGCAGGTAATTCATTTTTACTTCTTGTAAGTTAAGACCATAAGGTATTCATAGTCATTATCAGTGAACAAATTTGTATTAGTTTTAACTTGTGTTTTCATCTCTTCACATTCTTATTGTGAATTAAAATTTCTATTGATTGTGGTAATTTTTATATTATAATAATCTTGTTGATTATTTATTTTCTCATATTGTTGTAGTGTGAAAATCATAACATACTCGAAGGTTCTTAAAGTAACTCTAATAGTTGTACCAAGGGCCATGTTTAACAAACCAAATGCAATTGCTAACTTTTCACTATGGTGGCAGATAAATGATTCTTTTTTCTTCTATCCCACAACATTAAGTAAAAGTCTTGAATCTAGAAATACCTTGCTACCTTCATTTTCCAAGCCAATTTCTCTAATTTTGCATAGCTCTCCCATGTTTGTGGATGTGATTTGTCTCCTACAGTTTTTTAATTGATTTATCTTTTTGTTGTGTTTGGACTTACTTTTGTAAACTTGTAATATACAATGCACTTTTATTCTTTTTGAATTGAGACTATTAGTAATTTTTTTCATTGTATTGAGGCACAACTTCATTCATGGTGAAAAAGGTAGCACCCTATTGCTCATATCAAATGGCACATTGCATATAAAGGAGGAAAGATTATAGGGTTATTGTTGACTGCATTGAATGAGAGAGCTTCATATATCGTGATGGAGTCTCCAAATTTTTTAGCATCTATAGATCCTTTTGAGCTCGATAATAGCATGTCATAGGTTGCCCATAGGTAGGGTTTAAGATTTTTCTTATGCAACATTGTTTTTAAATGCTTCACTTACAAACCTTGGGCATTTTAATTTTGCATTGACTTTCTCTGCCCAGTTGCCGGTGATTTAAGTTGTCTTTTGAACCATCGCTATCGTTCCTTATTGGCCCCTTTTCATAGGATTACTCAGTCACCTTCAACCACGAAGTGCTTTAATTTTCCCAAATTCGGTCTTTAATATTTCGCTCATAAATGACTTAAGTCTAAGTCATTTGTCTTCAAGGGTAAAATGTCATTGGCCTAGTCATGGCCCTCTTTTATAACTGACTTTCACATGTGCAGGATTAATAATCATTATATCATTGGATTTAATTTGAGTCATCCCCGCTAGCTCATGTATCCCAAATGATGGTACTTTAATTGTTGTGTGGTCTGCGAGATGCTGACACATGTTTAATCATGGGTACCAACCTCGCTATCACTTTTCATCCCGATGCTCAAAGTTTTAAGATCCATAGTGATTATTAATAGGAAAGAGTTGATCATCGTCATTCCTCGCCATCTCGCAAAGGGAAGATGAAAGCTTGTTAAAAGTTGTGAGGATCATGACAAGTCACCACATACGTCCTACAGCTACTGGCATGTGGAGCCCACAAGTACATGAAAGAAGGTCCAATTGGCATTTTTTTGTTGGTTGGTTTTTTGAGCTAGAACAATGATGAAATTCAAATGTAATTGACTCAATCTGAGTCATTCAAGATGGTCATCTCAGTTGAAGATCAACGGTACACATTCAAAATTGTGATTACACCCATTTTGATTGTATTCCTTCACGCAAGCAAGCAGTAATGGCGGAGGTGACTCATAAATCTACTCAATTGCCCTTGAAATATGTATATATGGTCAGTTCTTTCCTACCTAAGATTTGAAGATGTGTTTAGAGCAATACAAAAAAATGAAGGAAGCGACTTGCAAAGCTCACCCCAATCACCATTAGGGTTATTGTGATTGAAAGACGTAAGTATGATAAACACAATTTTATGCTTTATTTCAGTTTTTTGAATTAGGGTTGGATTTCAATGTTCTTTCTGTGAATGTGTTTTATTTCTTTATTTTAATTGCTTGGAATTAGGGTTAATTCCATCTTTAAAAATCCATAGTCTCGTGAAACCTTTTACAATTAGCATTCACATTGAGTCTTAGGTCTAAATTAGGAGGATGGCAGTTGAAACCTTTCTCGTTAAAACCCTGGTCTGCTTAAAATTCATGGCTCCCAAAGTACAAATTTTCACCCCTTCGATGCAGTCCAGAACATTCTCCCAAGATGTTATTGACTTGTTACCCTCTACAAATAAGAAACCTTAAGGAAAGGTCTTGTTCTATGGCCCTACTGTTAAAGAGGGAGTGATGGATAAAGTTGAGTTGCCTTATACTGGATGGCAGCTCTTTCAACATTGGTTCAAGAACAAGAATCTTGGAGCTCCTCTCTATAATCCCTAGAGGTTAGATATGGTAAAATTAGTTGTTCCTAATGTGTACATGGATGTGGATCTTCTTAAAGATATCGCCTCAAGGTATGATCTAGTTTCTAGGGTTGTCAGGACATTTGATGGGAGGGATATGGTAAAGATAACCAAGAAAGAAATTGAAGATGTTTTTGATTTGCATGAGTGAAGTTAGGATTTGGTCCCTCTGGATATGGATGATATCAGGAAGAAACACAACAATACCAAGGTATTCATCAAGAAAAATTTGTTTCCCTTTCATACTGTTGTAGCTGATATTGGGAAGCATAGAAAGAAAATCAAAATTGGTGAGAAGGAGCTTGAGCCCTTCAAAATGAGTTATTTTGTGAGCTATTTCATGAAGACTATATACTCTTTGTGTCAAATCATTGGTTTTTATCCACCTAACACATTACAGAAAGAATATAGTTATCTGGCAACACATTTGTAGCACCCAGCTTACAACATAGTTTATGATTATGCCACTTATACAGTAGAACATATCCACATGGGTTTGGTTGAGTTGAAGGAAGGGAAACAATGGGTGAAATTCTGGTGGTATTCACTATTAATGCATATGTTCTTGCATAAAGGGCAAAAGGTCTTTGAGAAAGATATAACTTTGAAAAGGAAAGCAGAAGGTATCGATTTTCCTATTTAATGTTGGACCCGCATTTTGGACAAGGATGATCTAAAGTATAATTATGTGATGTTTCAAAATGATTTTGCATCAAGAATAAGGAGATCCTTGATCTATGAACCACCAATAATTCCTAAATAAATTTGTGAATTCTTGAGACCTATGGAGATGAGGCCAGACTTGATTGAGTCATAATTGGGGAGACTTGATTTTATACCCTAATAAAATAATTTTTAGAGTATATGGCAATGGTCTAGATCCATATGTTCTTCCAAGAGATGTGCTGCTAAGGATAGGGTTTCTTGAAATCATGAGACAATTGGGAGCTTCACAGATAGTACACTTACTTGATACATCAAAGAAAGGCCCATTCTTTCTAGAGTGGACATAAGTTGCTAATTATGTTCTGGTGAAAGGGGCATGGAAGAAATTAGTACATATGTTTCCGCCTTACAAGTTGGAGACTATGTGCCCAAGGAATCATGATCCTAAGGGCTTTATTACCAGATTGAAAGAAGATAAAAGGCTAGGTAATTTTGTGCATATCTTTGATTATCCTAAAGATGTCATCAGGAACATTTTTAGCTTTCAAGAGTAGGATGAAAGGAAAGCTAAGTACCTTTCTTATAGGAAGATGTTAGAAGCAAAATGGAAGAAGGGTCCCAATTATAATCCTCTGCCAGATATACCTGATGAATTTAGCTGGGCCATGTATGTTATGAATAATTTTGAAAATGTAGTTGGTATATTGAGGGAGCAACGAGAGGTTACAGACAAAGGAAAGGCAAGAGTGGTTGAAGAAGAGACTACCGTGACATTGGAAGAAAGGCTTACTTACCAACCACCCAAGCAACTAAGAATCTACTCTAGGAGGAAGAAATCAATGGATGAAGAACAAATCTTGCCAACCCCTAACACTTTTAAGGGATCAAAGGAAACTTCTCCTAAGAGTGCAATGCCATCACCTCTAGGGCAAGTTCAACCACCTGTAATCAATCTTGATTCACCCCCAAGAAGTCCTGCTCCATTGGAGCAACCACCTCTTAAGAAATAGAGTACTGAGGCAAGAGGAGTGGTTGAATATTCTAATACATATGAAGATGATATCTTTATCACTCCTGAGGATATGCAACAAGGAATGCCTCCTCCTGTAGAAGCAATTTCCTCAAGTTTAGGACAAAGTAGTTTTAGGTTGGGAAAACTGGACATCAATGGTCTAAATAGTACAGATGACCCGAGGATTGAAGCTTGTAAAGAGTTTATGAAAAATGACTCCTTTGTTGAAACATCTACATTTAGGGATTTTTGGTGGAGATCCAAAGCTACAGAATATGCAGAGAAAGTGGCCACTGAAAGGAGCTTTCATCCAGAGTTACCAGAAAGTGTCATTCAATCCAATGTGAGGAGTATTATGAAGAATGAATTTCAAAAGATTAATGCTTAGGATGGCAGAGAGCTTGTAAAGAAGTTTGGTGTGTTATTGCTACCATAGTGGGATATTTATGATGTTATAGTCCTAGACGCTATAAGAAGGGCTAAAAGGCCTCTAGTGCAAACAGAAGAGGAGTTGGATATGGCACTTTGAGGGTCTACATTTAGTGAGGATAGGGATGCACTACCAATCTGGTCATTATCCATGGGATCCAGGAAACCAGTTCTTGCCAAGTCATCAGATGTCAGTGGGCAATTACTTGTGAGAAGAGTTGTCAATACCCCTGCCTTGGAGGCAGCTGACATGGCTATTAATGTTGCTAGATTTACTAAAGAAACTGTGGAAAACCTCACCCTTGAAAGGGATGACTTCAAGAACAAGTACCATGAGCTACTCAATGAATATGATAATAGTCAACAAAAGGTAGTTATATTAGAGATAGAGTTGGCATTTTACAAGCAGAGGGAAGAAATGCAAAAAGATCAAGGCCAGGCCAGTTCAAGTCACCCACTTCCATCTTCTCCAATGGCACCTTCTCAATCTCCCCCTCAATATCAATCTTTGGCAATGGTGCCATATAATTTGGGACAATAGCCATTTTAGTGGAGGAACCAAGAAAATCAAGTCCCAGTTCATCTGACGCACCTACAAGGGAACAACTTCTTTCACAAGTTGAAATATTTGAAGTTGTTGGAACAGATAGAAGACATAATGCATGAGAACATCTCAAAGATTTTTCATACTGTCTTGAAGCATCTAAATATGAAGATCCAAGCCAAAATGAATAGTGTGCATGACAATTACGCCTTGATGATGCAAGCAATAGGACTATCTGAAAGAGATAAGGAGTTGGCTATACCAATCTTGAGCAAGTGGATTCCAAGGGCTAAGAGATTGAAGTTAATAGTAGTTGGAGCCAGCCAGCATGAGGATAAATACCCTAACATGCTTCCAACATATACATTTATGTGTGAACTCAGTGAGCAAAAGTTTCAGGGATATATAGCCCCACTCGAGCAGAAAATAAGAGAACTGAAGGCTCATTATGATCTGGCAGATTTGTCATTGTTTCCAGATATTCAGCTCACCAATAGTGAACTAAAGCCATTGAAAATGTGGAAAAGGTAGATGGATAATGTTATTGCTTCCCAAGTGAATCAAATTTGCAAAGAGATTAACATCAATACCTTTAATGATACTTTGGGAAAATTGACATTTATTATTAGTTTTCTGGAAGATTTTGACAAGGAATCCAATTCTATGATGACAAAGTATTCCCCATACAAGAAGAAGTTGTATGAAATCATTGATTTCAATTGGCCATCTGACAAAGAATGTGAAGAATTGGGAAGGGTATTGGTTGGTCAACTAGGTCTGTAAGCATGGATGTGAAATATATAATTGGTCAAGTATTGTACAGGTCTGGCCTCAAAAGTTGTAATGTATAAAATGTATGTTTCATAGGTAAATATCAGTTGTTGATGATGTGGAATGCTAACTGGGATGCTAATTCACTTTTTTATTTGCATCATTTTGTCATCTTTCTCGAAAAAATGGATGTGCTACAACATAGAAGATTATTCTTTTTTAACATATGCCTTTTGGGAGGGTGGTTTTGCTTCTTACAACAAATGTAAATAATCTTTGTCTCATGTGTATTCCCTCCAATTTGAAGAATGCAAATATAACTGAATTAGGGAATATGTTTTGTAGCGGTCCAATTGGAACGTGACATGTGTACATTTGGCATAAGGGTTGTTTTTGATCCCTTATTCTATAAAAGGGAATTTAGGGCCATTTTTGTAGGTCTTTTGTTGAATTCTGGAATCGAATTGTGAAAATTGAGAACACATAGTGAATATGTTAAGTCCTAGTCTAATGCTTTGAGTCTAGATAGTAGATTTTGTCAAATGTATGGTTACTGAGCATACCTAAATGATAATGGAAATTTTTTGAGTCTATAGTCTCTCCATTTAGATATGTACTCGAATTATTAATGAAAATTTTGATCAACGATCATTTCATTAATTGTCCTCATTTTCTTACTTTGATATATGTTTTGGTTTAAGCTTTGGTTCATAGAATGGGTTAAAATGCTTAAATCAATTCATAAATTCATGTGCAGGGTGATTGGATTTGATAAGTAGTCTTTAGAGTTTGGTTATAGAATTGTGAATTGCAAAGTAATATCACTGAGATCATGGGTGTTGAGAATTAAATATACCTTATATTTCAATTTTCTTAGACTCCTAGCCCGTAGATAATGGCACTGATCGTAACCCCTTTATGTCTTTCTCTTGGTTCCAGTTACCCAACTTGAGAACAATATTTTTAAATAATCATTGATCTATCTTTAATTTGTTGTAATTTGTGTTCTCTCATATTCTCAGCTTAGGGTGCATAATTCATTCAAGGAAATGCAAACTTCTTGGATAATTTCATCTTATTAGTCATTGGTGAGAATATATCTACTTGAATGTGCAATGTATACGTGAGTTGTGTGAAAGAATTGTATAATGTACATTATGGGACCACCCTCCCAGGTTTTGCAAAGCCTGAAGTGCAAGAGATAAAGTGATTGGCACTATACCTCATTCATTGGCCAATTATCTTGTAGGTATTCAAGAATTGAGTCTAGCAAACTCATAGAAATCTGGTGAGATCTGATTGGTTCATTGAAAACAACCAGCATATGGGACATGATCAACACTCTCCTTCTTGGATTCTACATGTTATAGCTTGCTCCAGGAAGATTGTCCATGTAGAATTTTTAAGAGATTAAAGAGGCATGTTCTCATATTGAAGGGATACAAGCATGTGTTTCTATCATTGCAAAATATTTTTGGAGAAGTTTCTTTCTTGTCATTTTTGTGCATTGTAAGTTATATTTTTAGTCTTGTGACTGAAAATAAAAATTTTAATACTCTATTCTAAGCATTTTTCAAGAAAGATAGATATCTCAGACTTGTGCAAGTTGTAAGAACACCTTTCTTCAGCGATTTTTCCTTCTCAATGGTTGTCTTATTGTGTGCAATTGATGATTGATGTGTATTTCTATGTTTTATGTTTAAATCCTCAAATATCAGTCAATTAAAATGACTAAATATACTACTAATTGATGTCAATTAATAATTAAATTTATGAAATATACTACCAAATGACAGAAATCAGTGAACAGTGAATAAATATGACTAAATATATGACTAATGAAATTAGTGAATAAAAATGACTAAATATACTACCAAATTGATCAAAATGATGATTAAAGTTAATGACTAAATACACTACCAATGGATAGAAATCAGTGAATAAAAATGACTAAATATATGACCAATGAAATCAATGAATAAAAATGACTAAATAAGTGACCAGTTAACAACAATCAATGAATAAATTAACGACTAAATATATCAATGAATAAAAAATGACTAAATAAGTGACCAAATTACATTAATCAATGACTAAATATACTACCAAATCAATCAGTCAAAACAACCAATAAATGACTAAAAATGGTTTAGTCATCAATTTGGTCATGTTATAAATGATTGGAAATAAACTACTAATGGTCATGTGATGATATTTGGTCATTTATATGCAATTTTTAGTAGTTTTTTTAATCATATATTGTTCTTTCTATACTAGTGGAAGCCACACTTTCCATTGCATCCGCATGTCAATTATCTTTTCGTGTATCAATGGTATATGAATCAAAGTTTTCTAAGAGATTCATTGTGAAATCCTTATATTTTGATAATTTGTCATGCTTTGCTTGATAGGATCTATTTATTTTCTTAATGACTAATTGTGAATCACCGAATATTTTAATGTTTCGAGCTCCCAGAGCTAAAGTGGCACGTATTCCAGCAATTAAAGCTTCATACTCTGTTGTGTTGTTTGTGCATAGGAAGTTTAAGTCGTAAGACAAGGGAATAGGCTTTCCTACAGGTGGGATTAGTATAACCCCTGCGTCAGAGCCAGTTCTACACTTAGAGCCATCAAAATATAACTCCCATGTTTCTTTGTCTTTTTGAATAGTCAACACATTCTCATCAAGGAATGTGTCTATATTAGGTAACACTAGGGGAGATGGAGCATCAGCTAATTGGTTGGTCAAGGCTTTTCCTTTAATTTCCTTTGAGAGACAAATTTAAGATCAAACTCAGTTAACAACATAACCCACTTAACTAAGCATCCCAATAAATCTATTTTAACGAAAAGGTGTTTTAAAGGACCAAATTTTATCATCACATGGATTTCAACATTTAATAAGTAATGTCTCAATTTACTAGTAGTGAATATGAGATCCAAACATTTTGTTTTCTATCATCATATATTGTGTCTCATAATCAGTCAAAGTTCAACTAATGTAATAAACAAGATTTTCTTTACCATTGTCATCTTGTTGATCCAATAATGCTACGAGAGCATGGGTTGATGCTACTGTATAGAGGATAAATGGTTTTTCTTGCGTAGAAGGTTGTAAAATAGGTGGAGCAACAAGATAATCTTTCAAACTCTCAAAATCATGTTTACAATCCTCGTTCCAATTAAAATGAACCTCTTTCTTAAGGAGTTGTGTAAATGGTAATGTTTGATCTGCTAAGGATGCTACCAAACAATGGATAGCTTGAATTCTTCCTTGTAAAGTGCACAATTGAGAAATATTTCTAGGAGGTGGCATGTTAATGATAGCATTTATTTTATTTGTGTCCACCTCAATGCCACTGTGAGACAGTATAAAACCTAAAAAAATTCCACTATCTACACCAAAGACACACTTTTTTGGGTTCAATCTCATGTTATATTTTTGCATTCTTTCAAATATTTTTCAAAGGATATTCACATTTTCTTGTCTAGTTAAAGATTTGGCTAGAATATCATCAACATAATCTTCCAAAATATTATGTATGTAATCATTAAATATCAATGTCATAGCTCTCTGATATGTTGCACCTGTGTTCTTTAACCCAAAAGGCATGACTACCCAACAAAATGTTCTCTAAGCTATAGTAAATGTTGTTTTGTATTGATCTTGGGGGTTAATAAAATTTTGATTATATCCATGAGAAAATCCATCCATAAAAGACAACAAAGCATGTCTTGTAGTTGAATCTACTATCATGTCAATATTAGGAAGGGGAAAATCATCTTTTAAATATTCTTTATTAAAATCACAAAAGTCCATACACATCCTAATATGATTATGAAGTTTCAGGACTGCCACAATGTTCAAGATCCAAGGAGAATAATCAATAGGTTGTATAAAACCAACTTCAAGAAGTTTCTCAATCTCAACCTTGATCAATAAGGCTATCTTAGGATTCATCTTTCATATCATTTTCTTGACTGGTTTAGGATCCTCCACAAGGACTATGTTGTGTGTCACTATCTTAGCATCAATTCCTAGCATATCTAAATAATTCCAAGAAAAAAGTTTGAGAAAGTGATGAAGTAAAGTTTCATGGTCTTCTTGTTCATCTTCATCAAGGAACTTTCCTATTTGAATCACTTTCTCCTTGTTATTGGTATCCATTGGTATGTTGATTGTATCTCCCAAAGGAAGTGCACTTTGTTTCAAAATTTCAAGATTGTATTCTTCGTTGTCCTTATTATTCTCATTAGTTTCCTTCTCTTTGTCTTCTTGCTTAGCACTAACCATAGCACATATAACCCGTTTCTTTTTAAGAGGAGTAAATGACTTGTCATAAACTCCTAACATTTCTTTCAGGCTTCATCATCTTCAAAGTATTCCAATTATTTTTCACAAGTTGTATCAATCAATTCAGGATACTTCAAAGTGAGAGTTATTTTATTGATGTTAAGTGAGGGTCTTTCATCACTTGATTTATCTTAGAAGGACAATACCCCAAACCAAATTTTGTTTCTTGTGTGTTAGGATCTATAGGAACACAGATTCCTTGCTCTTTCCTTCCACATCCTTTTCCACTATAACCAAGTTGTTGCATAAGCTCATAACCTCTTCCATAAATTTTTTCCATCTCTTTTGGGTTTGGTGGTTGTTGGTAATCTATCTCATCAAATTTTTTTGTATATATTGTGTCTTCTTATAGAGTAGATGAAGTAGATTCTTGTGATTTTTCTTCCAAATTCTGCGTTGACATTACCTTTGGTTGCTTTTTCTTAAGTTTTGTTTGTTGTAATTTTGTATTCTCCCATGAACAAAGGTGTGAAGTTTAATGAACCCCAATAATATTCCAATAACTTCAAAACTTTTTCCATCTCTTGTTTCTCTTCTTTCATAGGTTGTATCTTTGAAGTCAGGATTAATGTCTTTAGAGGACTTGTCATTCCTTTTTCAATTTTTAAGAAACTTTTGAGCTTGGGATCTATTTCAATTTGGTACACTTTATTGTTATAGACATACTTCATGATACGATGAAGAGTTGAAGGCACCGCATTCATCTCATCAATCCATGGTCTTCCTAAAAGGATATTGTATGAAATATCATGAGGCATAACATGGATAGGAGTTTGTAATGTGGCCTTTCCAACTATAATAGGAAAAGTGATCTCACCAAGCGATTGCTTTCCTACATTGTCAAATCCCCAAATCGATAAGGAATCAAGTTCAATTCTTGATTTATCCATGCCAAGTTTATCTAAAAGGGTTACACTACACACATTAAGATTTGAACCATCATCAACAAGGGTTCACTTTATTCCTATTCTATTGAAGATAGCTATTATCATGAAGGAATCATTTTTCTTTCTTACTTCTAAGGGAGGTAACTCATTTTGATGAATGGTAATGTCTACGTTAATTGCATTCATTCCTTGAATTAGATCTTCTGTGTCACTTGGATTTGTACTAGAGGGAACAACCACTTGTTGCAAGGCTCTTTGAAGCATAGTATGATAACTAGGTGAAGTTTGAATTAGATCCCATAGGAGTAATCTAAAGGCATCAAACAGAAACACAAATGACAAGATTTTAATGTTGTAAAATGCAATTCAAACCTGATTCAGAACTAAATCACCTAGATGGGTGAATGAGTCCCAATTAGAGTTTTTGGAAAATTCAAATAGTGAAAATAAGAGAGCATAGAATTCCTAGAATTCTAGAAAAACAACCTGTGCAGGGACTAAATCGCCCAGGTGGGAAATGGTGTCCTAGATTAGGGTTTTTAAACCAAATTCAATAAATTCTAAGTTGATGTTAAGGTTTCTAGGTTGTATGTTGACTTGACTATTTCCAATTACATGTTTCCAATGAAATTGAATGATGCAAGATGCAAAAATGCAACCTATATGCACTTTTCACTAATGCAAGGTGTAGAAGCCCTAAATGTAATTCAACTAATGCAAATCTAATGAAAATTTAATGCAAACTAGATCTAGGACTACAATGTTCTCCAAATCAGAAATTCAAGCATCCAAATATCAGGTTCACCAAAATGAGCCAATGGAAATAGGAGTCCACCTTTTAGGAGATGGAACTTTGGGACCTATTACGCACTTTAGTTCATTAGGAAACCAAGATCCCTCAACCAAGTGACTCAATTGAGGAGTGGACTAGGGGTTTCCTTGTGTGATTAAACGGGGGTTCACCATTAATGAAGCTTAAAAGGAGAAATGCAAAAAATTATGTACAAAACCCTAGAAACTTGAAATCATTAAATCAAAAGGACAAAAAACACGAAATAGAAAAGTACCTGGAAGAATGGAGAGGTCAAAACAAGGTCTGAAAACCTTGGAAATTGTTGTTTTAATGTGCACTGGAAATCATACGCTAGGTAGGGTGATTTAGTCCTACGATAGGAATTTGGGAAAAATTGGAATCTTATGGTGACTATTTAGGATCTACAGAAAATTGACAAAAAGGCTATCACTTGTAGAATTTGAAGAATAAATGACTATGTGACTAAACATTTAAATCACAAAAACTTAAAATGATTAAATTCTACTCATTTTTTGCAACACAACTATAAATAACTAAATAAATGACTAATTTATTGCATAAAATATTCCTAGCCATCAATTTAGGCT
Organism: Sequoia sempervirens; assembly: GCA_007258455.2. Taxonomy (NCBI): domain Eukaryota; kingdom Viridiplantae; phylum Streptophyta; class Pinopsida; order Cupressales; family Cupressaceae; genus Sequoia; species Sequoia sempervirens. The sequence continues at coordinate 11,897,695 of VDFB02105785.1, forward strand.
TTAGCTGACACTTATGCATACAAATTTATATACATATATATATATATATATATATATATATATTATAAATTTGTAACTAAAATCAAACAATATAATTAAGACCGCCATTTTCCTATAGTTTTTAACTACTGCTTAGCTAGAAGAAATAGTCTAGGAAAATAAACAAGGTTGAAGGGTTTTGAAGATGGAGATATTGATCAGTAATCGAAGGGCTTTCCCAGTGGAAGAATCTCCTACCAGCAATTCTTCAAAGTATGGGTCTAGAATGTAGCCAAATCTATCCTTCTATCAAAAAGTTCCCCACCTAGAAGTATGTCTTGAGGATTTTGAGCTTTTTGTTGTGGATCATATTAGAGGTAAGCAAACCATTCTTAATTTTTTTTTAAAGTTGGATGTATACATTATGCATATTGGGTATTTGAAAAATTTGATGTTGGGTGTTTTTGTGAAGTACTATTTGGCCATTTGAATTTTATGATGTTGGCTATTTTGTCACTAGATATCTAGGTATGTTTAAAAATTGATGCTTGGTATTTTTTATTGGTTGTTTGGGTATTTTGATGTTGGGTTTTCACTTGAAATGGGTATTTAAAAAAATGGTACTGGATATTTTTTGCTATCGAGATAATGTTTTTTTTGAGAAACAAATGAGGTCTCAACCTTTTTTAGTATTACCCACAGTTTTCTAAATTTTGATTTTGTTATCATTTTTCCTGGGCATTTAAAAAAAATTGATGTTTGGTGAACCCTTTTTATTGACTATCTTGGTATTTAAAAAAAGGACGTTGGGCATTTTCTTTATATGGGTATTTAAAAAAATGGGTATTGGGTATTTATTTTGTTGTCGAGTTAAAATTATTTTGACAAATAGACAATGTCTCAATCTTTCTGGTATTGCAACCTCACTAATCCGCTAGAGTTATGGTTTATTTTTCTACAGAGGCCTATGGTTTGTACCCTAGTCATGCTCTTACCAATGCTTCTATTGGTATTAAAAATGATGCAAACAAAATAACCTCATACCATGAACTCACAAAACAACACATGAAACACACTTTCCAATCTCTTCCTATAGCTTCATCAAATAGAGAATAACTCAAATTTTTAATCTGAAAATCATATTAAACCAAGATGAAAAATTACAAAAATTATTCAATTGGATTCAATTACAAAATATGTGCATAGAAGATTAATGAACCACGACTCTTCCTGTAGCTTCTTCTTGCTGCCCCAAGCTCTCTTTGCTATTTTTCAAACCTTCATACAATTTCTATCCTTCTCTTCACCTCTCACACACTGGTGTCTTATCTTTTCTTCACTGGTGCTTCTCAAACCTACAACACAAACCCCAATGATACCTCTATAGAGGAATATTTCTCCATCCCATTCCTCACAATCTTCTTCCCACATTTTTCTTCAAAAACCCCTAAAAAATGCATTGAAAATTACCAATTATTGCCCCAGAATGGGTGCCCCACTCTCCCCAAGCATAGATATCCACATTCTAAGTTCATGCAATGTTAAATGAGATATTTTTAAGCCTCCATTAACTCCTACATGTGTTTTCTTTACTCCCAGAGGCGTTTTTCTCTATTCTAGGAATTCTAAAATATCTAAAATCTTGATTTTTGTCTCTTTTATGCTCCAGACGCCCCCCACATTATTTATGCAATAGATAAATAGTTTTGAAGGGGCCCAGAACCCTTTACAAAAAGGAACAGCTAAATCAAAAGGGGAACAACATTAAACAACCATTAGCCCAAAGACAGCAAACTACTAGCCAAAAAGCAACCAACAACAGGAAAACCACTACATATTGTTCAGAATTTCAACAGCTTCCATCTCGCTAGCAGCAAGCTTCTGTCCCTTAATCCCAGTATCAGAAACCTCAATACCCAAGGCCCCAACCTAATTTTTTAGTCTATTTCTAGTCCTAACCCTAGGCCCCCCAGTTTTAACCTCACAACTCAAAATAGAACCTTTAGCAGCACCCTTAACAACAACATAATCCTTCCCCATCAGCTTACCCTCAACAGTCACAACATCAGCAGACAAAATTTCCTTTCTCTTATTAGGGGAGAAATCCATTGTAGAGTCTAACCTAGTCAAGACTTTAGGAGCTTCTCTACTCTTCATAACCACATTCTAAATTTTGTCAATTTTCTCCTCAAGGGATAACATTCTTCCCTCCATACTCTGTTTCAGGTTGACAATTTCCTCCGCCACAGTATTAGCAACAGTATTGAGACCAGCCCTTAAATTATCAATTTGGCTTTGGATTGAAGGGTCCTTAGCCTTGCAAGAAATAATTCTAATACGAACATTAGTCATATTGATCTCATTAAAGAACCATTTAAATAGTTTAAAAAGCACATTGGCATTGTCACGGGCCGAACCCAACACATCAGAAAGATCCTCCCTATCAAAATTTTCAATTCGATTTCCCATAGCAACATCCTCTTCAAAAGAACTCTCAAGGACCTTATCATCAGAAGCATCCTTACCTTTACCAGCAGTGATAGTAGACTTCATCCTATGAATGGATATGGCAATTTTCTCTGCAGCAGCCATCCTCTTCTGAATCCTCTCTACCTCTGATCTCTTAGCACCCGCGGCTTGTTCACCACCCATAGATCTAACCTTCTCCTACTTTGGCAACCCAATGATAGTGCTCAGAACATCCTCATCATGGAAACCACCAGCCATAGAGAGAGGGACATTCTTCTCCAGGTGTTGACCAAGTTTAAAAACCCTTCTCTTCTAACTTCCCACCTCAGGATCCTGCACAAGTCTAGACTCAGGGGGAGGAGAAGAAGCTTCCCTGTAAAGATCATTTTTGTCTTTTCCCCCCTTAGAAGGAACAATCACCTCCACATCATCACTACAAGTTGTATAACCTGCTTCCTCATCCAATTTCCTTTTCCCAGATTTACCCTGAACAGGGGATATGGGGCCCTCTTCCAAAGAGGCATACGATTCGGGGACATAGTCAACATCATCATCCCTATCTGACTCAGAGTCTTTATTTAACATAAGCCTCTTCTTCCTCAGTTTCTTAGAAGCCCTTTCCTCACCCAACTCAGTTTCATAACCCTCCCTAGCTTTTGCAGAAATATCCTTCGGAGTTACCAGAGTTTTATGGACATCATGAGCTTTAACATGTTCATATATCAAAAGAATCAACCTCGAATGTAGGACAATGTTTTTGGGATTCTTCCTATGCTCTTTAATCCCACAGTCCATCAACACCAGCAAATAATATGGAAATGACACCCATTTCTTGTGCCTAAAATGGTTAAGTAATGAAAAATGGTAATTGTTAATGGCCGTGTACCTACCTTCCAGGGTTACATACCTCATGATTTCTTTGACAACATCCCGCCAGAGAAGCTTCAAGGAATTCCTCAGATACCCACCACTCTTCACAGGCTTCAAGTCATCACTCTCATTATTCTTAAAGAAAAGGGACATCGTGGTTAGAGATTCTTTCTTATCCTTTACACCTTCATACCCTTAATCTCAAGGCCAATAATCTGGGCTATGAATTCCTCATCCACCGCAATTTCCCTACCACCTAATTCTAGGGTTCTCCCTTTCCACCCTTTCTCAACTGATTCAATAACCTGAGAATTATTGCCATGTAGTTTCTCCATGAAGGGAGTTAGACCACCCTTTTCTAAAATCACCCACACTTCCTTTCTCTGCTTAGCAGTATCATAGGATTTAGGCTTGGCACGATTTTTGTCCCCACCCATGATGGAGAACAGAGACCAAACACTCAACATGAAACTCAGCAGGAAGCAGCAAACACCATTCAGAACCAAATTATCCAACAGAAGACTCTAGAAGCTTATGCAGATAACACCCACAATTTGTGTGAAGGCAACCACAGGACATACATACCATAATGAACTCAACCTCTGCGCCATATGATAGCCTTTCCTCAAAATCATAACCATACCCTCCTTACTAATGATATTCCACCACGTGAGCAGGGACATGCACACCATAAGGAATAATTTAACTTTCATTTATAGCAATAGTCATGGCCTCATAAGGGATGGGATCATTTAAATCCCAAACCTTACTATCTCTAACACCAAAGTTAGCAAAGAAATCAGCTAGCTTATTTCCCTCTCTCAAAATATGGGAAATATAAACATTATCAAAGGATTTAATAATTTCAATGGAATCCTTGATCAAAGCCTCAATTGTCCAAGATGGAGGAGAAACATTTTTCAAATTATTAATAATGTTCAGAGAATCACCCTCCACCCAAATCTTCTTATACCCTCTTCTTTGAGCCAAAAAAAGACTATCATAGGCAGTCGTCGCCTCCACAAAGTGGTTTTTCTAGGTTCCCAAGGGGATCACCACAGCAAAGACGAGCCTACCATTAGAGTTTATAATCACTCTGCCACATCCAGCAGGTCTCGGGTTACCTTTAGCAGCACCATCAAAGTTGATCTCAACCCAACCATCCGGTGGCGCCTTCCAAGCAATACCATCTCTTGAAGATTTCCCTTTAGAGACCGAGAGAGATATATCACAAGGCAACTTCCACTTTTGAGCAATAGAAATATCATAGGAGCTAAGATTAATCTTTTGACCAACATGGAAAGAGATCCCAGAAAGAAAATTCTCCTTAATACCAGTACAAATCTTATGGGCCACAGATAAAGCAGGAAGAGCAGAGTTTCTGAAAATTTTGTTATTACGCTCCAACCACACCCCCCAAGTCAAATGAGGCGGAGAGAGGGACCACAAAATCTGCAAGGCCGGATTGGTTGAGGGGCACACCCATTGGAACCATAAATCTTTAACAAATCCAGGAAACACCCATCTAAGATTCCAAAGCGAAAGAACATGATTCCAGATCACACCAACATATCTGCACTCAAACAGCAAATGACGAGTATTTTTTGCTTCCTCTTCACAAAGAAAGCATCTATTGGGCATAACAAAACCTCTTTTTATCAGATTATCAATAGTAAGAATGCAATAGATAAATAGTTAATAAAGGAATAAAAACTGATATTTAATTTCCATGACCCTCATAATACTGTTCCACAATAAAATTGATCAAATTGATACTCTGGAAGTGTCGAATCGAGTGCTAACAGGCAAAAAAAATGGAAGTTCAATGATTCACACAAAAATTGGCGTGCAAGCATGGAATAGTACCCCCATGGACCCTTGCAAAAGGATTTTACACCAATCCTCCAAAATCATGAGATATTAAACTTTTTGTAAATTGTTGACAAATTTTTTAACAAACTTTCGCCATTAAAATCTCCCAAACTAAAAAAATTATGAATTTAATTATTTTTTCATATTTCACATGCTACCTCCATAAATGCCCCTGCCAAAGTATTCTATTCCAATCCTTACATTTTTCCAAAAATAATTTTTGAAAATTGCTTGCAAATCCTTAAAATGATGATTTGATAAAAATTGACTCTAGGAAAATTTGAACACACCAAGAGCTTTCCAAAGCCAAGAGATGTCAAATGAACCCCAAAACACACCAAAACTAAATTCAAACCTAAAGCTTGTTTTTTTTTTATGTTGATTTCCAATCTGCCCAAATGCTCTTGAATTAGACACGCCAAGTAGGAAAAAATTTGTGAGTAGAACTCACAAAATGGAGTGGAGTAGTAGGACTACTCTTTCAAGTTGTGGACAACCTACAATGAACTCCATCATTGATTTAGACAAAAGTAATTTCTTCCTTCGCCTCTTCCAACACTTAGCTGGGATTCTTCTTGTCCTCCTCCACCAAGTGTGCACTCTATTCATCCTTCTTCTCGTGGACTCACATCCACCATAGACCATCATTCTTTGCCATATCCCATCTTACTTTCTATCTTTCTTTGTGGGATCCAACCCAGCACAAACCGACCACCTCCACCAAGTTCCTCCTACACCATCATTTACAACCTCTATACACAAATATGCAACATTCACATACCCATTTTCAACTACAACTTTATCTTCTACTACTGCAATATCTTCCTTAGAGGGTAAAAAATCAAAAAATTTAAATTTAAAACCAGAAATTACCTTCATTGCTACCCCAACATCATTTTCTTCATCCTCAAAACCTTTCATGTATGCATCTTCATAAGGTTGTTTGAATTTCTCCCATGTAGTCATGTCCTCCAAAGGACCATTGTTTGTTGCATCTCCATCTTTATTGTTTGCATTGAAGATAACTTCATCCAACATTTTCCTCTCAAAAAACCTATCTATCATCCTCATTTCTTCTTTCAACAAGAGATCATACTCTTCCTCACCAACCCACTTGTCAAATTTAGGACCATCCATGTTCACATTTTTTGATTGCAAACCCTATTCATCCACTTCACACAAAGCACTCCATTCACATGTTATCTCAGCAACTTGTACCTTACCATCTTCTTCACTTGTGTTGGTTACCCCAACATATTCTTTCTTACATTCAACCCCTACCAAAGGGCTGCAACACTCTTTCTTTTTTCTTTTTTCTCTTTTTTTCATTGTCCTCTTCTAAGAGAACATTCTTCTTCTCATGTCTCTCTTCCCACATTCTCATTTCCTCTTTAAACTTCTTTTCTAATATATTCACTTCAGCTTGGAGCTTTTCAAACTCTTCACGGTGCTTCATATTTTCCACTTCTTCACAATATTGTTCCCAAAACAAAATTCCTACAAGCCTCCTCATGACCCATCCCATCCTCTTAGGTATAGACTGTCTCACGCTCAACAATTTGTCTACACACTTTAACCCTCTAACTTCATTCTCCACCTGCAGGTCCTAACATAGACTGCCTCATGTTTGGCGCTCTACCCATGCATTTAGAATCTCTAGCTCTGATACCACCAATGCAAACAAAAACAACCCCAACCCACAACTCACAAAACAATAGAGACTAAAAAAATAGAGAATCCATTTCAAATCAAGTATAAAACTTCTTTCATTCTAATTTATACAAATGCAAATTGCTCAATACATTTTTGAAATCAAAACTCCATACATGTTCTCCCTGCCAAAGTATTCTACTCCAATCCTTACGATTTTTCCAAAAATAATTTTTGAAAATTGCTTGTAGAGCCTTAAATGATGATTTGATAAAAAATGACTTTATGAAAATTTGAACACACCAAGAGCTTTCTAAAGCCACGAGATGTCAAATGAACCCCAAAACATACTAAAACTGAATTCAAACTTGAAGCTTGTTTTTGGTTGATGTTGATTGTCAATCTTCCCGGATGCTCATGCATCAAAAAATAACCTTAAATCTTGGGTCAGAAAATTAGCTATCTTGACAGAGTGTGGTATGATCTTGGATTTGTAAGAGAGGGGAACCACCATGTGCAAGACCCCAAGTCACAGAGGGTCAAGATGCGAGAGGCTTCCCTAACTTACCTCAGCTAAGTGCAATGTTTAGGGTATGGGGATGAGAATGATAAGGATTATGGAATCCTACAACCACTCATCAATCCTAAGTTTCAAGGTGGGGCTAGGCAAGTCAGTTTTTAGGTCCAACTCTGCACCTCAAGAAGCTCTTTTCCTAAGGATGTTAGCACAAACTTTGGATGACAGTGTGATGCGTTGGTGTCTCTAAAGCGCATTGTAGTCCATATGGTCAGACAATAGTAGAGACAAGGTTGAATTCACCAAAATGACTAATAGCCTAGCTTAACAACATTTAAGAGAACAAAACAACACTATAAAATATGAGAAGTACAAATGAAGGTGATAAAGTAGATATACCAAAGCTAAGGTGATGAAAACAATCTCATAGAAGATCCTATTCATTAGCTAGCTCCACAAAGTGTGTCCACCTACACACAGCAAGAGAGAAATTTTTGGGTGGTTGTATAGGGGCATGCCTCAATCAAACCCCCGTTTATGTGTTTCCACCTCCACAGATAGCCAAAGGAATGAGATAAAGAAGTAGTGTAATGAAAACAAAAACACTACAATGCAGTACTATGCTACTCAAACAAGTGATAGAGGAGAGGAGAGGGAAGCTTACCACCTCCACCAAGAGCACTCAAGGCTACTTGGGGGAGAAATGAGAGGAACTCAAGCCCTTGCTGCAATGGTGTGGTCCCAAACATGCTCTACTGAAGTGACGGAGTGGAGCTTTTGCTGCAATGGAATACTTGGATGCTTGGAGTGAGTGAAAGTGAGCTTGAGAGTGAATGTGTGAGTGCAAGAATGGTAGCTTGATGTGTTGAAGAGTTCTTCCCAGATCTTAGAGGATCAAATTCTTGCTCAATGGGTGAATATGAAGAATGAGGGAAGAAAACCGCCATATTCAGGTTGGTCGGCCGAAGGAGGCATTACAACTTCACTGCCAATGGGAAGAGTAATGCCTCTATTGGCTCAACCGCAGGAATCTACCAAGGACGTAAGTGCACAGCGTGGATGTCTGTGCATTGTGTAGGAGTCCTTGACAGAAACGCCTGCACCGACACACAAAATAGGCTCCATGGACCGCCAACAGCAAGCTTAAGTAAGTTTAAGCCTCTGACTTTGGTTTTCTAAAGTGTATAAAGGAAAAAAGGGGAATTTCGCCTATGGTGCAAATTCGCTCTTATACATTTTTCCCCCACTTTAGCGAGCACGAGTACTGATGAGTGCTTGGTAAAGTAGATCAAGAAAGGAGTAGGGTTAGAAAAATATACCTGAACTGTTGAGGAACCAGTACTCAGTTTGGCGTACCTGAAGGTGTAGGAGATGCGAAGGATTCCATTGCTACTCAGAACTATGAAGTTGGAACAAAGTGTCTTACAGGCCCACAGACCTACAAGGAGGAAACCCTCAAAATCTCTCGCATGGAGGAAGCCCCAAGGAAGTAGACTCCATAGAGTTAGGAAGTAGTGACACATCTACCCGCAGATATAATATGTCAAAAGCGACGACATGTCTACCCACAGATAGATAGTGTATAAAGCTGTGACACTTCTACCCATAGATAGAGCATGTTTAAAGTGGAAACACATCTACCCGCAAATAGAACATGTCTAAAGTGGCAACAAGTCTACCCATAGATAGAGTGTGTCCAAAATCGGTTGGTCATGCAAATCGTAAAACTTTCAAAGGGGTCCCTCGGGAACCCTTCAAAAGGAGAGGGGTCCACTCAAGGGACGTGTTGCTTGAAAAGTAAGGTCTAGTCAGGCTGCCCTTGAGCTACACATGAAAAAGTGAATGGAACAAGTCTAGTTGGGCTGCCCCTAGGGTAGACGTGAGAAATTCCATTTGTTACAAAGGATTTTGAAGAAAGGGTCCCTAGGGAACCTGCCATGAAAAATAAGTGGGGTCTACTCAAGGGACATACAATTCAAAAGTAGTTGTTCATCTTAAAATGATTCATCATCAAGGGATCCTTTTGAAAGATGTTCACTTTATCAAGGAATTTGAAAGGAAGGTCATGCCCCCATGCGAGGGGAAGTCAAAGCAGTTCCCACTTTGGAGGAAGGTCTTCAAGTCCTTTCTTTATGAACCTGTGATGAAGGAAACACATTTCGTTAGGGTTCCAAGTTGAGAATGCAATTCTAAGGAAAAAAATGTTGTAAAGCCTTTCAAGAAAAGATTTGTTGGCAACGAATGCATTTTCTGGAAGTCAAAGTGTTAAAGGAGAGTGTTGTCACACATAGGAGGGATAACTCAAGCAAAGAAGAGAGAAAGATAAAGAGAAAGAAAAAGAGAAAAGGAAAATACAAATAAAGGGCACAAGGGGATCTAGTTTAGAGGGGTTAGATCTATCCGAGCTCATATAATATTAGGTAATCGCAATGCAAGGAAAAATATCATCAATCCCCAACTAGATTAGGAGGAATGCATGAAAAACAAAGTAAAAATAAAAAATTGGGTCAACATGGAAGGGAAGCCTAAATTCCCCCAATGCTTTGCATCATCCCCAATTTATCAAAAATAAAGCACAAACATGGAAGAATTATGGTACAAATAGAAGAAGGTTTATGATACAAAAACCATGCCTGTATCCAAGCACCAATAGGGGTGACGAGGTTCATCCAAGAACACTTAGCATGAGTATGGGGGAACACATCACAAAACACATGCACACAAGACCAAGAAGAGGGGCCTCTTCATAACATTGATTGGCCAAGAGGTCATCTGCTTCCCAATCTAAATCCTCATAAGGGGAAGGAGGATGAGCTTGCAATGGTGTAATGTTAAGAGGAGGGGCGTCCGGCCCTCCCACAATAAGGGCCAAGAAAGAGGGCCCCTCAAGGTCCTCTCCGTCAAGCTCTTGTGGAGTCAAAGTCAACGATTTTGCGAAGATCACCGATAGGGCCAGGACTTTGTCCATGGAATTAAACATGCATCACATATGGGCATCATGCTTATTCTCAGCGGACGATGCAGGCTATGCATAAGGTTCACCGTTGAGCTTTCTGAATGACTCAGGAGCGGTGATGAACTCAAGGGAAGTCAGGACTGGTTTTGTCACAAGGATAGAATAGGTCATCACAGGGCCACCTTGCGAAGAAGGTGGGCTCCTCCTACGTCCTTTCATTGCTAGAAGGACCAGCCTCTACCTCCTTCTCTGTGGGAAGAGATGAACTCCACTCAAATGAAGCTAGAGGTGCAGAGGAGGAGGAGGAAAGAACCATAGGGGATACGACCAAAGTGTTAACCATATCCATGGGCTTTGGGAAGGGTTGAATATCTAGAATGGACATCAAAAAAGGTGGCTCTGCTGAAGGAGCAATAAACACCTGTACCCACTTAGGGTTAGGCATGTTTGTGCATGTAACGAAAGTTGGGAGCGGACTAGACTGAAGAGAAGCAGGAGGAAGGGAGGAAGGAGACATTGCAAGAGATCCCGAAATAGGAGCGGTCGTTCCTCCCTCCTGCTACGAGGCAACCTGCTCAACCAGGAGAGCCTTTCGTCGGCACTTGTACTCACATACAAGGCGATTTCTATAGCTCTTGGAGTTAGAAGCTGGAGCTTGTGAAGGGATGGGAGGTTCTTTCTCAACCATAGGAACATCCACTACAACCAATTTAGGTGAAGGAATGGGTTCCTGTATAGGAGCATGGGGGAGCAAGATGAGGACCGACAGGAGGAGTCAACTCAAGAGCCTCAGAAGCGGGCCTCTTTCCACTCATTGTCTTAGGGGTAGGAGCAGTAGGAGGACATGGAGGTTGAGACAAGGAGGACCCTCCTCGAGAGACCTTCTTCCTATCATACCGAGTGGGTCTAGGTTCTGTCAGAAGAATAGGAAGCTCGAATGTGAGATGTTTAGGCTTTCGCCAAGTAGGCACCGAGGGGTTTTCCTACAAACAAGGAGCAGAACCTATCGGTACCATAGTTGAGCAAGAAGAAGCATCAGGTTAGGCAGCAGAAGAGGAAGAAGGAGGATCGCAAGACTGCTTCTCTTCTTTCCTCTTTTGAGCCTTAGCAGCATCGTTGTTAGCCTTCAAGCAAGCCCTATATGAGATAGCATAAGCCCTAGGAGGGCACCTTACCTTCAGCCTCAGATGTCCTTTCTTATAGTTCTGATATGTCTTATGCAAAAGGTATGTCCTAGGTGGAAGGGGACCCACAGACATAGGCCACGAGTGATCCAAGGAGTAGCTACCACATGCAACCGGCAATCGATAACCGGTATCGCGGATCACGTGCACGGAACCTTCGTGGATAAATTTTAGACATTTATGCACAACGGAGGGTACCGCGTTCATCACCACCAACCAAGGGATACCCAACTTTACATGAAATTGTTTGGACCCAAGGATGATTTCAAATAAGAGGTTTACATACTTAGGCCCAACTAAGATCAATAGGACAATGCTACCCAAGGGGGGTACAGAAAGCCCATCATGTGTGCGGATGAAACTCACAAGAGCATCATATCCATCCTTATGTAAAAAATTTATAAGCATAATATCCTCCGTTATTATGTTCACTTGTGATGTCGGGTCAATGAGAACACCTGCTATGATGTTCCCATTGATCCACGCAGGAATGTAAAGGGGATATGGTTCCTTGTTAAATCCCATCAGCAGGTCCTGTGAAGTGAAGGTTATGCCAACATTACTCTCCACAGGTTGTGTAGAGGGGATGGGTTGATGCAGGAAGGAGGCCATTATTCACACTAGATAGTGATTTCACAGAGTACCTAAAGGTTAACGGATAAGACGGTGACCCAATTAAGGTTTTTTCATGCAATACCTTTGGAACCTTCCAACTATGCCACCTAGGGGTCGTAGGTTGGGTTGCAAGGTGACAGCCTTACAACACTTACACCTACAACACTCCTAGAGTACGAGGAAAGGGATTTTCAGTATCACAAGAATGAAACCAAAATGGTTCACATTGGATTCACAAAAAATGTAAGAGAGGGGGACCACCACATGCAAGACCCCAGGTCATGGAGGGTCAAGATGCAAGAGGCTGCCCTAACTTACCTTAGCTAAGTGCAATGTTTAGGGTATGGGGATGAGAATGATGAGGATTATGGAATCTTTCAACCACTCATCAATCTTGATTTTTAAGGTGGGGCTAGGTGAGTTAGTATTTAGGTCCAAATTTGTGCCTCAAGAAGCTCTTTTCCTAAGGACATCAGCGCAAACTTCATCACGCTATCATCTCTAAAGCGTGTTGTAGTCCATACAGTCAGACAATAGCAGAGACAAGGTTGAACTCACCAAAACAACTAACATCCTAGCTTAACAACTTTCAAGAGAACAAAACAACACTATAAAATATGAGAAGTACAAATGAAGGTGATAAAGTAGATTTACCAAAGCTAACCTGTGATGAAGATGATCTCGTAGAAGAGCCTATTCACCAGCTAGCTCCACAAAGTGCATCCACCTACACACAACAAGAGAGAAATTGTTGGGTGGTTGTATAGGGGCCTGCCTCAACCAAACCCGTGTTTAGGTGTTTCCACCTCCACGAACAACCAAAGGAATGAGATAAAGAAGCAATGTAATGAAAACACAAACACTACAATGTAGTATTATGCTACTCAACCAAGTGATAGAGGAGAGGAGAGGGAAGCTTACCACCTCCACCAAGAGAACTCAAGGTTTCTTGGGGGAGAAATGAGAGGAACTCAAGCCTCTACTACAATGGTGTGGTCCCAAGCATTCTCTACCAAATTGATGGAGTGGAGCTTTTGCTGCAATGGAATACTTGGATGCTTGGAGTGAGTGAAAGTGAGCTTGAGAGTGAATGTGTGAGTGCAAGAATGGTAGCTTGATGTGTTGAAGAGTTCTTCCTAGATCTTAGAGGATCAAATGCTTGTTCAAGGGGTGAATATGAAGAATGAGGGAAGAAAATGGCCATATTTGGGTCGGTCGACCAAAGGAGGCATTACAACATCACTGCCAATGGGAAGAGTAACGCCTCTGTTGGCTCAACTACAGGAATCTGCTAGGGACATAAGCACGTCACTTGGACGTCTGTGCGTCGTGTAGGCATCCCCGACAGAAATGCCTCCACCGACACACAAAATAGGCTCCATGTGGACCGCTAACAGTAAACTTAAGTAAGTTTAAGCCTCCAACTTTGGTTTTCTAAAGTGTATAAAGGAAAAAAGGGGAATTGCACCTAGGGTGAAAATGTGCTCTTATACAAGATTGTATCCTAGAGTGTGTGGTAAGCTTGTGTTTGATCATTAAGATATGTAAACCTAATTAGGGAAATGTATCCTATATAGCATGGGTCTTGCTTTAATACTTCCCATAATGGTTATTAGTAGATCACATTATTATAGTTTGTGGTAACCCAAGATTGCATTCAAATGTAAAAATCTTGGTCCGTGGTTTAATTTGTACACTTTTAAGTAACATTCATAAGGTTTAGAAAATCTTGATCACTCTCTAGAATAGCCCATTAAATATGGGTTGTGTTTGAATGCACTACATAATTGATATAACACAACCACTCTACATATCAACACGAGTTATAGGCTCTTTATTGCAGCAAGAGGTAATCGCTCTTGGATCATGTTATCATTACATCGTAACTTGTTAAACTTGAGTCAACCTGAATTCACCCAATGATGATTGACACCTAATTGTGATGACAATTAATTTTACATGAATTGTGCTCATATGAGTGCCTCCAATTCTATCATAAAATAGCCACATTAAACTTGGGTCACACATGAATGCATCATATATTTGTTATAGAATAATTGTCAAATGACCAATAGAGTTATGGATCACATAATTATAGTCACAAGAATTTGTTCCTCAATTGTACTCTTATGGTGATTCCATTACCGTTATAGCATAACCCTTTGGACTTATATTGTTCAAATCCTTACATTTCTTATTTTCTCTTTGGATGGATGGAAACTCAATGGCAAGGATTTGTATGCAGGTCATGCTCATATAAGTGCCTTTGTCACTATTACACAATAGTACATTGGAATTTCTTTTCTTGAACCTTTACTTCATTTTTTATTGTTAGGGTTTCTTAGTGATTATTCAATTTCCATGTAGCATATTGATAAAAGAAACCAAGAAAAAAATCATTCTATTTTTAGTTAACTCCTGCTAACATACTTTTGGAATAATTGTTTGACTGCATTACTTTAAGTGTGAAGAATTTCGTTTTCTACTTATAATGCATTCATTGAGAGTTGTAGTAGAAAGCTTCTTATGCTAAAACCCATCTTGTAAACTTGATTTAAGCTACATTTAGGAGGCTTCATGGATTTTATGTGATTTATACAACTTTTTTTTATAGTAAATGACATCGGATTATTTCTAAAACTGAAATGATTTATTAATTATGGTTTTATGATGATTAAATTTTTTATTTAGAAGGGGTTAATATGTGGCATTTTTTATGTGTAGGAAGAATAGATTGTGATGCAACATTTGGGTATGGACTGTTCAGGAAAAATTGGATTACTATCAGTGACATAACTAGGTTAGAGAGTACCTCAAGCTGGTGTGAAACACTTTCGGGTGTTTTTGCTCAAAAGAAAAACCTAAGTATAGGAATACAAGCATCAGTGGACTGAAACATTAGTTTCCACTTGATTACAACTTAGGAGTCAATCGATTACTCCAGATTCCCAGTTGATCACTTTGAATATCCGACAGAGCAAGTTCATACATTATAAAGATAAAATCATAAATTTGTTGGTCCAATTTTAGATCCAATTTGACGTCTTGAATATTCAACAGAGAAAGTTCCTACATTCTAAAGATAAATCATAAATCATCTTGGTCCAATTTGAGGTCCAATTGTAAGGATTTATCTTTTTAATTATACTTTTTGACATTTTTCTTGATACAAATTGTTACTTTATAATTATGGTATTGCTTTTCTTCTAATGTTTTCAACCCTCATTTCAGGAAAGAGCTCCAAAGATGGTTCTTTCAGATGAAGACTACACTTTTTTGCTATAGGTTTCGTCTAGAAACACTAGAAGCTCAGGTACTGTCATACTCAGAGAAAAAGTAGGAGTCATGTAATGATGAGATACTCAGTTTTGGAGCTTTGGTTAAGAACTTTAAATGTTTAGCTATGTGGATAAAGAATGTTCATGGAGGAGTGCAAACTTCCTTACAAAGCAATTACCACAGCAGAGTTTGAGGTGAATTGCACTTGCTATTTTATGCTAATATGGATATGTTCTAACCTGCAGTTAATTGTTGTAGGATAATAGATAGGCTAAATAGTTGTTCATATACCATTGTTTCTAATTCAAAATTGCTATACCTTATTCTAGGAGCAAATCATAGGGGGGGTATATACATAAGACACAATTGTTTCAAATTCAAAATTGTTGGTTCTTTCACAACTGTTTGCTTCATTTATTTGATCTAAGACAACCTATTGTATAGAAGATGCTCTCAAAATCACACTGAAATCCTTTATTTTGGGAAGAATATTCAGAATATTCCCATCATAACAATGAATAAAAGCATCAGTCATTAACCTGAACTTTGCAAGAGTTTCATCAAATTCTACTTTTCCACTCTCTTTTCCATTCTAAATTTTATTCCCAATTTCATCCATTTAGAACTTCCTCAACCTGTAGATCCTTCTATTATCCATAACCTTACCAAGTGTTAAGGATAGCTTCAAGTTTTTACCCAAGCAACAATTGAAAATTTTCAGCCTTACCAAATACAATGTGTTGAAAAGCTCTTTGAAGTTATTTTGGAAAAGAGTTCTTGAGAGTATAATGTGCAGTTTTGAATTAACCTTTTTGCGTGAATTCCATATCTTTGATCAGCTATTTTGAGCTTGATGACCTTCATCAAGAATGATTAGACTTGGTCTCTCTAAAAGTAGTTTTCTAATATGCTTAGCCTCTTCAGGAAGGCTCACAATTGTCTCACAAGTTAGGTATACAAAAATATTGTACCCAATAACAAGCACACTTTTTCTTCTATGCCACTCACTTGTGGGACAAATGTGAGCCTTCATGAAGATGCTAATCATATTGGAAAACTATTTTTAGAGAGCACAACTCTTCTTGTTCTTGCTGAAGGTCATCAAGCTCAAAATAGCTGATCAAAGATATGGAATTCATGCAAAAAGGTTAATTCAAAATTGTGCATTATACTCTCAAGAACTCTTTTCTAGAATAACTTCAAAGATATTTTCAACACATTGTATCTAGTAAGGCTGAATTTTTTGAATTGTTTCTTGGGTAAAAACTCAAAGATATCCTTGAAACCTGGTAAATTTATGGCTAACAACAGGATCCACAGGCTGAGGAAGTTCTTCATGGATGAAATTGGGAATAAAATTTAGAATGGAAAAGAGAGTGGAAAAGTATAATTTGATGAGACTCTTGCAAAGTTCAAGTTAATGATTGATGCTTTTGTTCATTGTTATGATGGGAATATTCTAAACAGTCTTCCCAGAATAAAGGATTTTACTATGATTTTGAGAGCATCTTCTATACAGTAGGCTATCTTAGATCAAATAAATGAAGCAAACAATTGTGAAAGAGCCAACAATTTTGAATTTGAAACAATGGTGTCTTATTTATAGACTCCCCCTGTGATTTTCTCCTAGAATAAGGTATAGCAATTTTGAATTTGAAACAATGTTATATGAACAACTATTTAGCCTATTTGTTATTCTACAACAATTAACTACAGGTTAGAACATATACATATCAACATAAAATAGCAGGTGCAATTCACCTCAAACTCTGCTATGGTAATTGCTTTGTAAGGAAGTTTGCACTCCTCCATGAACATCCTTTGTGCACATCGGTATGTTGGTTATTATCTTGATCTCCTTTGTGATCAAAAGAACAGTGAAGTTCATTGCATAACTCGTGACCATTTTACAGTGCTCTTTTACTTCTTACTCAATGTGTTCTCAATCACCATGTGCAAATGACTTAGAGGATAGATATTTGTCACCATTTGATAGTAACTTTCATTATTTTCAAAATATTTGTTATGATTCAATCACTATTTAATAGTGCTCTTCCTTTCTTAGTCCTATAATACAAAGGACAATTCATAGTTTGCAACTCTCTAACAATGATATTCCTTTCAGTGATCTCAATCACCTAATTCAATGTGTTATCTTCTTCATTTCTTAGTGCTAACAATTCCTACATAGTGTTTTCTCAATCATAGTTACAGTGCTCCTTCATTTGAAGATATTATTTTTCTTAGACAGTAATGTTTCAGTGAATTCATATTTTGTCTTGCAAATGTCTTGTTGCACTTGTAGAGTTTTTTTGTGCATAATATGCAGTCAAGATGCCTTCAAATGGAGCTCTTTTATAGAGGCAATAGGATAATGGTGTCAATAAAATAATAGTGTTAGTGAGAGGTATGACAATAGATACACTGAGAATGGGAGGTATAATTTTTTGATAGTAAAAGAATCATTTATCTGCTCAAATCTTGACACAAGTTTCCCTGGTACATAAGATAGCATATAATGTACTTTATTCCACGATATCCACCTAATTCCATACCACCCAAAGAAGGATTGACTGAGAGTATATGTGCCCTATATTTTGTAGCCCAAATGTGTCTTTCTAATGGTTTTCCACAATTAGGAAGAAGGTATTTCATGAAATGTTTGTGCCCACCCAAAACTAATCCTTACAAAGAATGTTTGCACCTATGCAAAATACCATAATTTGCTTCAAAATGTTATGATCTAGCACAAGAGCAATCTATTAAGGGAGCCTTGGCTTTTTCATTGGCATATTTATGATTATATACACATTTTTTTTCTGCAATTTCAAAATACACATTTATGATAATATTCACACAACAAGAACCTTGAAAGGCAAGAAACCTTGCTCTCATTCTTCCTAGGTCACTCCTCAAGAGCCCGTATCAGTATTTGTGGACTCTTTACAATAGCTTATCCAATGATGAGAATGTTGGACACTGGGAACACTAAGAGGGGGGGTGAATCAGTGTTCAAGGATTTTGATTTACAAAACAGATCAACAGCAATAATAGAACTTCATATAGCATTTCCAGCACATAACAGATGAAAACATGTAGTCACATTAATGAATACCATAACACCAGATATTTTTACGTGGAAACCCTATTAGACGAAAAACCACGTTCGAGATTAATCCAAAATGTTTACTCTATTAAAAGTAAAATAAAAGACAGGAATGCACTTGCATTCAGGTGCACTACCTAGAGCTCACTGCTCAAAAGAAAGGCTCACTGCCTTACAGGTATAATAAAATTTACAACAAAATTTTGAACTAAGAGTACAGCATCAACAAATGCCAAGATTCAGTTCCACTAAGGCTCACGATTAGATTCTGGATCTCTTGACCGGATCGCACTTTTGCTCTGCTCTACACTGCTTAGCATACCAAAACTATTCTACCCTCAAACAATTGATCTGCTCTTTTCGCTCTCTTTTTGATACACCTTTACTACTACATTATATCTACTACCATGAATTTTTTTATCTCTCACAAAATGGTTTACCGATTTCCTTTATATACTCGCTAATCAGAAATTCAAAGTATGTTGGCCTCACAATAAAATATAATATTTTTTCTTATGTCGGCTCAAATCTCTAATTAGAAATGAAGCGTACCCACACAAGTCGGATAGACTTTAGTAGGGACCCAAAACAAGGTTCCAAACATAAGAGATAACAAAATACATATTCCACATAGATCCACGATATGCTATATGAAACATGTCGGCCACAATGGAAAATAAACCATGAATCATGCTATCGAATCTCTTGACTCAAACTCTGACTTAATATTATACCACAAAACTCATCAAAGGATAGTGTAAATGATAAGAAATATTTCCTAGAGATCCACACCATGAAATAATGATCCAGTAAAGTGATCGAATCAACTTTCCAACTGGATGTCCTGTTCTTCATACTTACTGCCGGTAGAATACATAATCTTAAGTTCCTTGCCAGTATAAACAATGCTAATGCTGTGGATCATACCGCTAACTCTAGTTGCCATCAATGATAACATAAGTAGCCAAAAATGATCTCTCAGAGCCATATGCCAACAGAGAAGGCTCCCCTCATTTGCTAATGGAATAAATTGTCATATGCTCTGCTTGAATGTGTAATATGATGTAGCACGTTCAATTTCACAAGGCATAGTTTGAGAGAAAAAATTTGAGGCTTGATATCCATAGAATCTAATTTCTTGCAACAAAAAATGTAGAACCAACATTCCAACCAAAGAAACTTAGCTTTAATATGCATCATAACCAATGTTTTCCCACGTGAATGGTGGAATTGAACTAACTTTTGGGGATCCCTTGAATAGAAAACATACATAGAAACAAACTGTTGCAATAGCTAGAAAGGAGAAAACAAATGGACGATACATGGCTCCATGATAGCCCATCATCCTTGATACTCTCTTGGAGGAAAATCTTGCACACTCACCACATTTCTAAGGAAGCTTAAGTACCGTTTGCTAAGAAAATTTTGTGTCTTAACCAACTTCCTGAATTGCACTCACATTCAAGGAAGGTGCTTTCAAAATTGTTATTGCTAACTGAGCACTCATGCTATCTCCCAATTTTCTTCCAACTAACTAGTTATATGTGTGATTATTTATCATTAAGGCATAATCATATTTGGAAGTGGATTTTTATCAGATATTATAGTTGCAAGTTCCACTTCGGATCACCAAATCCTTCACAAAACATTTTGCACAACCACCGCAATACCGCACAATTGTTGTTGGGCCTTTGTGGTGATGTTGGGTGCTTTCCCTGCATCACCGTCACATGGTTGTTACTGGGCCTTCGTGATGATGTGAGGAAAGCACCCATCACCACAAAGGCCCAACAACAACTGTGCGATGTTGTGGTGGTTGTGCAAAAGGTTTTGTGAAGGATTTGGTGATCTAAAGTGGAACTTGCAACTACAATATTTCATAAAAATCCACTTCCAAATATGCTTTTGATGGATGTTCATATCCTCATCCAAATCTCCAATCCACACACAGGCAGGAAGGACACTTTCAAAGGTTGAGGAGTTGCGATTTACACCCACTGGTTGCATTTTCTTAAAAATTTCTAAGGACCTTTCAGAAAAAAACCCATTTTGAACATATCCTTAAATCATGATATCATATTTCTTTGAGGCATTTTTTGAAACAGTTTGCATTCCTTGTCTATGCTTCCACATTTTCATGTATGTCTAGTAGGGCACTTGTAACTACAACATATGACAAAAAAATCCCTGTTATTATGCTTTGATGGATGTTTGTTCATTATTAATGGATGTCTGATGTAGTGCACATTATTATAGTGCAAGCCTATTTTTCAAATTGTTTCATTTAGCATCACCAATATTCTCCAAAAGAACATTGTCCCTATTTAAAATGATGGAAATGATTCACATCTCTCAGAACAATTTTTGTTGCAACAATCTTGGAGATGAATTTAGATGCAGTGTGAAAATCAGAACATACTCAAAGGTTCTTAATAACTCTAATAGTTGTAGCCGGGGCCATGTTTAACAAACCAAATGCAATTGCTAACTTTTCACTATGGTGGCAGATAAATGATACTTTTTTCTTCTATTCCACAACAATAAGTAAAAGTCTTGAATTTGGAAATGCCCTACTGCCTTCATTTTCCAAGCTGATTTCTCCAATTTTGCATAGCTCTCCCATGTTTGTGGATGTGATTTGTCTCCTACAATTTTTTTATTGATTTATCTTTCTATTGTGTTTGGACTTACTTTTGTAAACTTACAATAGACAATGCACTTTTATTCTTTCTGAATTGAGACTAATAGTAATTTTTTTGGTTGTATTGAGGCACAACTTCATTCATGGAAGAAAAGGCAACACCCTGTTGCTCATATCAGATGGCGCATTGCATATAAAGGAGGAAAGATTCTAGGGTTATTGTTGACTGCATTGAAGGAGAGAGGTTCATATATGAGACACAATCAACACTCTTCTTGGATTCTACATGTTACAGCCTGCTCCAGGAATATTTCCCATGTTGTAGAAGTTTTAAAAGATGACAGGGGCATGTGATCACATTGAAGAGCTCCAAGAATGTGTTTCTATTATTGCAAAAAAAATTGGAGAAGTTTCTTTCTTGTCATTTTTGTGCATTGTAACTCAGATTTTCAGTCTTGTGACTGAAAATAAAAATTGTAATACTCTATTTCTAAGCATTTTTCAAGCAAGATAGATATTTTAGACTTGTGCAAGCTGTAAGAACACCTTTCTTTTAATAAAAGTTCAACAATTTTTCTTTCTCAATGGTTGTCTTATTGTGTGAAATTGATGATTGATGTGTATTTTTGTGTTTTATGTTTAAATCCTCAAATATCAGTCAAATAAAATTGACTAAATATACTACTAATTGACATCAATTAATAATTAAATTAACTAAATATACTACCAATAGACATAAATTAGTGAACAGTGAATAAATATGACTAAATATATGACTAGTGAAATGAAAATGACTAAATATACTACCAAATTGATCAAAATGATGACTAAAATTAATGAATAAATACACTACCAATGGACAAATCAATGAATAAAAATGACTAAATAAGTGACCAAATTACAACAATCAATGACTAAATATATCAATGAATAAAAAATGACTAAATAAGTGACCAAATTACATCAATCAATAACTAAATCAACAACTAATATACTACCAAATTGATCAATCAAAACAACCAATAAATGACTAAAAATTGTTTAGTCATCAATCTGGTCGTGTTATAAATGACTGGCAATAAACTACTAATGGTCACGTGATCATA
Source organism: Sequoia sempervirens (assembly GCA_007258455.2). Classification (NCBI taxonomy): domain Eukaryota; kingdom Viridiplantae; phylum Streptophyta; class Pinopsida; order Cupressales; family Cupressaceae; genus Sequoia; species Sequoia sempervirens. Next base: position 11,919,939 of record VDFB02105785.1, read on the forward strand.
TTCAGTCATTTATATGCAATTTTTAGTAGTTTTTTAATCATATATTGTTGTTTATGTACTAGTGTATACTGGGACTCATACGCCCAAATGGGTGATTTAGTCTCGATCTTCCTTTCCAAAAAGAAAGGTCTAAAAACTTTCTCCTATCTCTGCACTTCCTTCCTATGTCTTTCAAACTTTTCTTCTAGATTTGAACCTGTTAAAAATCTGCAAAACAAAATGTTGTGTTTATTTGCTTATGGGTGGTTTTCCTTGGTCAAACCCCTAGTTTGGTAATTAAACCTTGATAGAAAGTATAGATCTGAAATGGAAATATGTGTGAAAGCCCTAATCTTAAGTGTGTCTAAGATTATGAGAGCTAAAATGCAATAAAACCCTACTCTAATGCACTAGAATAGGATGCATAAATGAGACATGAAAATGGTGTTGACTCACTTAGGGAGATCTCTACTGACCCTAATAAGCCATAAGAATGCATGCACCTTCCTTTAGGTAGAAAGTAGAATGATAATGGAAGATGGAATCACTTAGGAAACAAGTCATTAGGCTTGGTTCAATGGCTAGTTGCATATTCCCAACCTAGAATCCATCATGATCTTCCATAGGAAACCATCATCAATCTTTGGCAATGCTTGATCTTGAAATGAAAGTGATCTTGAAGACCTACAAAAAACATTATAATGTTGCTCCAAGACTTCAATTTTTCTTGCTCCTTACTCTTGAATGAAAATACTTGAATCTCTTGCTTACTTGATTGCTTGTCTCATTCTCTCTAATTCTATCTAGTTTAAAAATGAATGTGAGACTTAGATTTTTATAGGAATCCTATCTAATTTACCATTTATTAGATCCCAAATGTTGACATTTGCGAAATTTGAATTAAAAACTTGAATTTCCCGCTCAAAACCCTGAAAAGGCCCCAAAAGGGACTCATACGCCCAGGGTGGCATATGGGTCCCACCCTAGATTTTTGGGGTGAGAGAATGTTGGGAGGTTAGAATATTAAATGTATTTATTGAATTTGTCAGGATTTTAGTTGAAATAAGCCTTGGGATGTGTAATAAAGGGTCTTAGGGGCCTATTAATGATGATTTAAAGGGAATGAATGCAAGGGTACTAAAATGGGTCCAAATTAAGTGTGAAATTGTACTATCTCCAAGAAGGGAGTACAATTTTTGACACTATAGAGTGAGTATCAGCTTAGAAATAGGAAAGTAGGTGACAAGGATAAATCTGAAGTTGTTGCTACTCTAGATGTACCAGCAGCATATTTAAATAGAGGACATACAAAAGAGCATAATGTTGATAAGATAATAGACTAGTCCATAGGAAAGTCTCCACCAAGAAATAAAATGCATCTATAAAATGTAACCCTATAGAAGTGTATGCCCCAAAACTAAAAAGTGTTGATATTTCAACTAGAAATATGAGAAATCAATAGAATACTATAAATAATGGCAAACAAAAGACAATAGAGGAAGTTGGGAGAGTGGTCAATACAAAAAAAATTGTTGAAAATGATCAGGTAATGCTATTCATACTTGATACCAATTTAAAAACAATTCCATCTTCCAGTCCCTTTCTTGCACATCAACCTAATGACATGGCCTATACATTTAGTCAATTAAAATGTTTAAGTACCAATTAGAGATCTGCTAAGGATTCTTGAGCATAAGGAAGGATATTGTTGTATCTTAATATCCCTACCATATTTGATTAGTCGGAGGAAGTTGTAGATGCTTCCAAAGATAGGGTAGAAAAAATCAGTGTGCAAGCTTGCCCCTGAGATTTATTTGGGTATTATCTCTAGAAGTAAAAAACAAACCATAAATTCATTTTATACTTTGTTTGTTGATAAATGGTTGGCTGGTTGATAACTATATGTTAGACTTTGGAGAATCTAGTAATGTGATTCCATTGGAAGTTATGAACCATTTAGGATTGCAAGTTTCAAAACCTTATGGTAAATGCTATGCCATGGATTCTTGTGAGATAAATGTGATTGGAATTGTAAATAATATTCTCGTACAACTTGCTATATACCTAGGGAAAAAAAATTAATGTAAATTATCATAGTTGATTGTCTAACTAAGTGGGGTATGCTATTGTCTAGGAAGTGGGTGGCCACAATGGGTGACAACCTTTAAATAGATCTATCTTATGCTACCATTCCACTATGTGGAAAATATGTTCATTTGCATAGGGAAAATAAAATGACGATCATTGTAGAGATTCCCAATGAACTAGAAAATGAGGTTTTTTATCATGATGTAGAGCCTGATTATATAGTGGGATATTGTGATGATGAAAGTGATAATAATATTCTTTTTAATTTTCTACCCCTACATCTTCATATAGAAAGTAATGGACTACGAAATATGTATTTTGATGGTGCATGTTCAAAAGAAGGTAATAGTGAAAAAAATTTATTGGTCTCCCCTAAGGACAAAGATTACAATTTCACTTTCAAACTAAACTTTGAGTGCACAAACAATGTGGCAGAGTATGAGGCTTTTCTTCTTGGTTTAGAAGTGGCATACAAATATAGAATCAAATGCATTAGAGTATATTGTGATTCAAAACTTTTAGTGTCTCAAGTTAGATGCACATATGATGAAAAGGAAAGAAGGTTAAGAATGTATAGGAATATAGTCTGGGACTCCATTGAATATTTTGATTCACTCAACATCACTTGGGTGGAAAGAGAAAGTAATGTGGTTATTGATGCACTTGTTGCACTAGCTTCAAATTTTGATGCTTCTGTTACCACCAGCCATTGTAAGTATGATGTTGAGATTATAACCAAGCCCAACATTACTAATAACATATGTAATTGGTAGGTCTTCAATGGTTACCAAAAAAATTATGAATTATTGAATTGTATAAATAATTTTGAGAATAAACAGATTGATTAGTAGCCCATGATGGAGATAAATGAAGAAGGTAGAATCTCTTTTGGAATGAAATCATTCAACTCAAAACCAATACAATTCCTAGAGGTCTTGTTGTCTTAGAAATAATGTTTGATAGTGTTGATTGCTATAAAAAAAGTAAGCTTGTAAAGGAAGAAGAAATAGAAGGTGTAAATCTAGGAATTGAGGAAAATCCCAAAATGATTTATATCGATAAGAGGTTAAAACCAACAAAGAAGTAAATGTTGATTGATTTCTTAGAAAGTATAAAAAAAAAATGTTGGTTTTATGATGAATTAAAGGCTTACATGTTATATTTTTCAGAATATTATTCCATTGGAACTTGATGCAAAACCATTCAAATAGAAGCAACATCCTATTGGCCCTACTCTTACCACTAAAATGATAAAAGAGTTGATGAAGCTAAAATAAGGAGGTATAATCAAACCAATTAGACACTTTGAATGGGTTTCTAATCTTATTCCAGTAAAGAAGAAGACTAGGAACATTAGATTGTGCATGGGTTTTAGAAATTTGAATAATAAGTCCCTTAAAGACAAATATACATTGCCCAATATGGATCATTTGTTGCAACTAGTGATAATTTTAGAGTTGATGTCTATGATGGATGAATTCTCAAGTTACAATTAGGTTATGGTCAAGGATTATAAGATGCAAAAGATAGCATTCACCACACCATGGGGAACATTTGATTACGTTAGAATTCCATTTGGGTTAAAGAATGTTGGGCCCACTTTTCCAAGGGCCATGTATGTTGCATTTGTATGCCTAATATATGAAATAATGGTTGTATACAAAGATGATCTGACTACCTCCTCATAGGATAGAAGTGATCATTGCAAACACTTGGAGTTAGTCTTCCAAAGATGTTTGGAATATGGAATATCATTGAATCCCAAGAAGTGCATCTTTGATGTAGAAGAAGACAAGTTGTTTGGGAATATTGTGTCTAAGGAAGGGGTAAGGATTAATCTAGAATGTGTTAAATCCAGAGACCTCATCCCACAATTCAAAACTCTGAAGGTGGTCCAATCTTTCTTTGGGTAGATCAATTTTGTTAGAATTTTTTTCCAACTTTGTTGAGAAGATAAAAGAAATTTCTTAAGTGTTGAAGAAGGGGTATTCTTCTATATGGGATAAGGAATAAAATGATTCCTTCTTGGAAAAAATTATGCACTTAAGAAAGCACCAGTGCTAGCAAGTTCGGAATATTCTAAACCTTTTTATTTGTTTTCTTTTGCATCTATTTACACTATTGTTGTTGTTTTACTACATAAAAAATGAAGATGGAAATGAACCAATAAATTTATTTACTAAATCACTAAGAGATACTGAATTGAATTATTCAGTGATGGAAAACTATGCCTATGCTCTTGTGAAAGTTGTAAATAATTTTAGAGCTTATATTATAGGGGCCAAAATCACTTCTTTTGTGCCACATATAATTGTCAAAGATATTTTTGTACAGTAGGAAGCATTAGGAAAAGGTGTAGGTGGATCAACAATATCCAAGAGTATGACATAGAGTTGCAGACTATAAATTTTGTTAGAGGCCAATGCCTAGCAAATTTTATGTTTGATATGACTTAACTATAGCTAAAGTAAATAAGGGAAACTCACACTCACCTATTGTCCCATGCCAATTGAAGGATTTCCCTTGGTATAAGGACATAATATTTTATTTAGATAACATGAATTTTCCTCTTGAGTTGAATGATAAGAAGAAAAGGACTTTGAAACTAGAAGCTTAGAGGTATATACTACTGGAAGGACAACTTATGTGGAGAAACCTAGATGGTGTGCTTCTAATATGTCTAGATGAAGAGAAATAAGTAAAATTTATTAAGGAATATCACCATCGATAATGTGGTGGATATTACATGTGAAAGACAACCTCACATAAAATTATTGGGAAGTGGATATTAGTGGCCTACATTATTTAGGGATGTGGCCAAATTCATAAAGGAGTGTGAAGCTTTCCAAAAAAAATTAGGAAAGATGAAATTTGTAGGTGCTCTTCTCCTTACAACCATTTCAGTAGAGGCTCCATTTTAGCAGTGGAGTATTAATTTTATAGGGGAAATAACAGATAAATCTAAAAATGGTTACAGGTGGATATTAGTGGTCATTTATTACTTTAACAAGTGGATAAAGGTAGTCCCTACAAGGAATGCAAAATCAAAAGCAGTGACTAGTTTCTATTAAATAATATAGTGACCATATTTGGTGTGCCATCCATAATTGTTGTTGATAATGCAATGTGTTTAGATCCAAGTATTTTTTGACATGTGTGCATGATATGGGGTCTCTCTAACACATTCTTCACCATATCATCCATAAGGAAATGGATAGATTGAGTCAAGAAAAAAGAGCATCATGAACATCATCAAAAAGGATTTAGATGATAACAAGAAATGAAGGGATGATAAGTTAAAGTTTACTATTTGGGAAAATAGGATCACACACAAGAAAGCTATTGGGAAGAGTCCATTTGAACTGGTGTATGGTGTTGAAGCCAAAATTCCAATTAACATTGAACTTCTTGTATATAAGTCATTACAACAAATTGAAGGGGAAGGATAAAGTGAAAATTCTCAAAGAACCTATGAGTTAACTGAATTGGAAGAAATGAGAAGAGAGCCTACCCATGAAAGGAATATATTGAAACAATAGATAATGAAGCACCTCTTTGATAAGAGGATTATTAGAAGAGAGTTTCAGATTCAGGGTCTTCTCCTCATGTGGAATTCTAAATCAAAAGACTAAGGAAAACATGGAAAGTTTGATGCCTTATGGGTTGGGCCTTACCAAATCAGCGAAGGATGTGGTAAAGGAAATTTTTACCTAAGAAGCATAGATGGAGATGTATCGAAGATTATATTCCATGGTCAACACCTGAAGAATTATTTCTCTTAAGGTGTAAGGTTCTGGGAACTTTTTTATATAACTTATTTTGCTTCATTTTTCCCTTGTACATATGTTTGTGTCTTCTAAGAGTCAGTCTTATCTTGTAGTATCTTTTTGTTCTGCTCAGAGATTTAAATCCACATTGTGCCTAAAAGAGGCATACATCCCTAACAAGAGCCAATGTTGACACCTCAAACCTTTTATGTCTTATTTCATGCTTAGCCGAAGTTTCCAAAAATCATAACCAATTTGAGATATTTGTTAAGGTTGGTTTTCTTTGCACCAATGGATAGATCATGAAAATTTAGGTTTGGTTGCATTTTTATTTTTTGAAATTCGTTAAGGGGAAAATTTTATGCCCATGCAGATTTTGGTCTTCCATTTGGATATGCCCATTTTCACACAAGAATGTAGTTTAGCTAGTTTTTCAGCACTTGTCTAGTTTTCTCTTGTCTCTTTGTGATGAGTTTGAAACAATGAAAAAATAGCTAAGTGTTAGTTTTGTAGGTTTTTAGGGGGTAAGTTAACTTTACCTTTCTTCTTTTATCCAGTTCACTTGCATTTTCCTACAATGTGGGTCAGATAGGTCCGTCTTCTACATGCATAATTTTTTATCCAAATTGGAAAAATTATAATTTCAGTTGCTAGTTATTTATCCACTTGTTTGCTTGTTCATAATTTTTCTACAAAAGCATTCCAAAACAATGGCTGAATTAAAAGGTGTTGTGAGTGGGTGAGGTCTATCTTCCTACATTATTGATGTCATCGAGTTTTGCGAGCTTACCCAAGTGAAATTCAACTTGTCATGAGCAATTCAACCAATTTAGATGGAATTTTCCATGTGGGATGGATGGATAGCAAGTTTCTACATTGTGTAGTTGGGCATGGTCTTTTTGTCTAGTGCAGATGGAGGTGGAAAACTTCTAGTGACATTTTAGCCTTATTTTAAATTTATGTAATCATTAGAAACATTTGACGAATTAACTCAGTGTTGAGGAAAATTTCACATGAACTAGGTCTTGAGGGCCAATTATCAGTTGCCACATGTCATCCTAAGGGTGCCCTTGGATCTACATAAAAAAATTGGAATTAAGCTAAGTATGGAATTGCAAAATATTATGCATCTTGAAGAGGAATTTAATGGGTTCTTGTAGGTCTGGTTTGATCCATTTTTTGATGAAAAATGAACAAGTTATAGCCATATAAAATTTTCCACAAGTGCACTTGAGGATTTCTCTCTTGCATGGGATTTCAAATTGAAAAATTGGCTAAGTTAAAGTTGTGGGTTGATGGGGCCCAATTTCCCACAGTCGTACAATTTCGATGTCATGATGAAAAAATTCTATACGAAGGTCTCCTAGTCTTCTTGTGACATCATTATTGATGTCATTCATGGGTTTCTCATCTGAAATCAAATTTTTTAAAGTGTTTTGTTCAATTGCACTTAGTAGCCATTTTTTTGTGAAAGGTGAATATGAGTTGAATTTTTGTAAGAGATATAATGTAGAAGAGACAAATATTGTGGAGGCATGTGGGTGAACCATACATGATGTCTAAATTTTGTTTGACCTGATGGGGTCAAAAATCCCAAAGGACCACATGAGACTAAAATTATTGCAAGTTTGCATTGCAAGACTTTTGATGGCATCAAGATTTGACAAGTTTTTGAGACCTAATAAGGGTCGAGGTTATTTTATTGACCTGATAAGTGTCAAATATTCATAAGTTTTCATTACAAGACTTTTAGAGCCATATGAACCATCATGAAGGTGGAGGCTACATCTACACTCATCCGCCTGGGGCTCATTTTTCCATAGTGGCCCTCCTATTTTTTCTGTAGGTTAGTGATGTGATTTGTTTCTTATATTTTCTCTTCCACACTACTTCCACAAGGTGCTTATTTCTCCAAAGGAAGACAGGGTTCAAAATCCCACAATAGGCAAAGGGCACTGAAAACCAATTTCAACTACCCTCATCAAGGCCCAACCATTGCAACAACTCTCTAGGATTGATCTAGGTGCTTTTCCTAAGGATATTAATGAAATTTTAGTTTATATTTAATATATTATGTAGCACCCATGATACATTTATTGTTTATAGATCCTTTTCCTAGTAGATTACACTTTCAACTCACCATTTCTAACAAATTTTCAAGGCGTTCCTACTATTTCCTTCCACTCAATCATGTTGACCATTAATTTTTGGTGGATAAAACTAGTCAAAGAATGTTTTATCAAGCCCCTATCAAACATATTGAATTTGTAGAGGAAATATTTATTTTGAGCATTAGACAAGGTTGTGACTAGGGTCTTTTAGTTGGGCGACCCTCTGACATACACCATGCAATGCGTATTGTTTGTTGTGAGGTAATTACTTAGTCTATCAACCACCTACCCAACATCTTAGGGAAAACCCCCTTGATCTTATAGAACTAGAAGTGGAGGAGATCTTACCCACCTCAATCATTGGTCCTTAACTGCCTAACTTGAAGATAGGTTTATGGTGATCTTCCAAGGTTTGACACCCCTAGAACTTGGAATACTATCAAATCTTATGGATTTGGGGCTCAAGTTTCAAAACACCAATAGGATCCTTGTGTATGAGTTTGATCTATTGTAGCACAATATGCATGTGGTCCAATGACAAGGAAGACTTTGTGGACTAAATCATTGATCATCCTTCAGGCCTCAATAGAGTTGTATAGTTTCCATTTTATAGAGAGAATAGTCCCATGGTCATTCATACATAAAGTAACACAATGGTTATTTTTGTGGATCAAAAATTCAAATAATGGTCATCCTAGTATATATGAGGTATTTTATATCTCATTTTAAAGTTGGATAGTGTTGCTTTAGTATAGCAAGGTGTTACATTGTAATTAAGGTATTTCCTTGTTTGCATGTGCTAGGGCCTATTGAAGTGGTTGTAGCCCCCCAAAATTGTGTTGGAGCCTTACACCAATAAAATAGGTTGAAGACCTCTAAATTTCCACACACCCCAACAATGAATTTATAAATTTGAATACCTCATTTTAATGGTGGATAGGATGAAAAGTAGGCATGATACTTGGGTAGGACTCCAAGAAAAGTACTTTGCACTTAAATAATAAATTGGTAACACATGTTCCTACATTCTATGAATTAATGGATAAGTTTCTTTGTAATAAATATGAATGAATATTATCTCTAAATTCATGATTCTAAATCTAATGGATAGTTAAGTTGTTCCAATTTTGATGATTATTCTTTTTTGATTCTTACTCTTTATAGATGGTTAGTTAGATGTTTGCACTATTTGACCACTACTAGACCCTAGATGTCACATATGTCATAAGCCTAGTACTTAGGACCATGTTAGAACCTAAGGAGATGCATTGGAGTGCTACTAACATGATTCTCAAGTATCTTTGAGGGGAATTTCATTAATGTATTTTAATTTTAGCATTCAAAGGAGAGTAAGTTGGTTCTATACATATTAATTATGGTTGGGTAAGATCTATAGATGATTAGAAGTCTACTTAGGTTATATTTCTAGTGTTGGTTCTACAATCATTTATTGGAAATATAATATATAACCCATTGTATATCTTTCTATTACAGAGGTTAATATGCATAAGAATCCAATGTTCCATAGTGGGAATAAGCACATTGACATTCAACACCAATACATTTATAACATAGTTCAAGAAGGCTTGGTTGAGCTTGTATATTGTCCCACTATGACAAAACTTGTTGATATCTTCACAAAGCACCTTGATTATGATTTCTTTTAGACACTTCATAGTTTACTTGGTGTTTGTCCCAATGTTCATTATGAGGGAGAAATAGGGTAAGCTAATTAACATATTTCTCTTATTTTTATTTACAATGTTCATTATGGGGAGAATGTAGGATAATAAACTTATTATTGATAATTTAAATAGTTAGTGTTAGAAGGAAATTATTATTTATTAGGTAGAATTTATATGATTCAATATTATATCATTGTGTACAAATAAACATTTTCATCAATTATCAATGACTAGGAGATTCTAGTATCCTCAAAAATATTTTTGTATTTTTATGTTGATCATACAAATCATCATTAAGATTTTATTTATATTTTTTTAATACCTACATCAATGACATATATTAGTACTCCAAATTAATTCTATAAACTCTAGATAATTGATAGAAAACCAAACTCAAGGATTAAATCTTGATTCAAAATGATAAGGTGAGATTCATGATTAAACTATAGATAATTACAAGCCAACTAAAAAAGAGAAATAAATTATTCTATGCTTATGGCTATACAAGAATAAGGTGGCTATTCCTATCTAGATGTTTTAAGATAACTAAGAATAAATTAAATAATAGACTAGGCTTCACAACTTACCAAAGCCCTTTATGTAATTATATCCTAACTATTTATCATTAAATAACACATACTTATTGATCTTGCATTTACCCAAAGACATATTTATAAAAGGATTATATTAAGTGTATATATAAAGATGAAAAACTAATTTATTTCTCCAATTATTAATCCCCTTATACTTTATTACTTTATTTACTATCTAAAATTATGAACTAATGAATGATATATCAAACACAATCTCTCAAAGGATTTGACAATTTTAACTTATTGAGTTATGCTTATTGACATGGCGTAATAATCTACTAAGGGAATATAAGGATAATATCTTAAGAAGGAACTTAATCATTTGACTAACCTAGATTAGCACCTTAATTCATTGGGAAAAAAATTCAAAGTCTAAGAACAATAAAAATAGTTTATAAATTTCAAAAAATTGAAATAAAATTACATTTAAAATCATATAAATCTAACTATAGATTCATTTAGACACAATGCAAGAACTGGAGAAACTTAAAATAACTAGAAATTATTAAAACATTTGTAAGCAATTAAAGAAATTTCATGTGCTATTTTTTTAAAACTCTTCAAAAACTTTGAAGAAATTTTACAACTACTATGATGATTAACTAATCATGAATAGCAATGAGTTGATAAATATAACCCTATGTACATATATATTATGCCTCGAAACTCTCACCTAGTTATATAGAGATTTGTTTCATGGAAAGGATTCTTCCATATTGTAACTCCTCTAAAATTTACAGTTATTGAATAATATAGAGACTCAAAACTAGACTATACAACATTTGACACTTAAGAATAAACCTTGTTAGGAATGTCATAAATATCCCCGAGAATATAGATTAGATTACTTTTAAGCCAACATATTTTCACAAACAATAAAATAATTCTCAAAAACTACAGACATACCAAAAATGGAGTAAAAAAATAATAATTAATTTTTAAAAAAATGATAAAATAACCAAGCTTCCCTCTCTATATATAATCACTTTACTAAAAATATTAGACTCATAAAGCCATCCTTCTAGTTCTAATCTAGTGTCTACTCAAATTACATGCCAACTCAAGGGTAAAAGCAAGAAGATGAGTCCACTTATCGTGGAAGTTTTGAAATTAGCCAAAAATATGAAATCAAGAAAAGTGAAATGGGATCCCGCTTTTTATGAAATGGGATCATGTTTTGCTGCAAGACCCCGAGCCAAAAGCGAGATCCCAATTTTTAGAAATGGGATCTCATTTTCTAGACTAGAACGGGATCTCATTTTAGGGTTAAAATTAAAAAAAACTAAACAAGATCCTATTTCTTAAAAGTTCAATTTTTAGCCTGATTTTTGCTATGGGATTCGGGTTGGCAAAAAGGCTTGGGAAGTCGAGCCTTACCTTTGGACCTTCTTTGACCTACAACTTGAAGGTCATGTCAGTGTCACTAGAATATACATTTTTTGTAAGATTTTTTGATGAAATTAAAACCCATAATATATGAGATTATGTAGATTTTAAATATGTATTTTTTACAATTGGATTTTTTTTTGTATTTTTCAAATAATTTTCAATCGAAGTGGTCCATAAACTTGAAATAACATGTTTTATTATTATTTTAATAATTTTTTATTAAATAATTTTTTGAAAAATAAATCATACGTGAACAATCTTAGACAATTATTTTCAATTTGAAAAAAAATCAAAAAATGATAAGTTTAGGTTATCTTATACGTGATGTACATGAAGGGTTTTCAAAACAGTAATTATGACCAATAAAAAATTAATAAAAAAATATTGTGAAAAATCTTTAGTGTCTTAAATATCTTTTCCCAAAAGGATTCAGAAAAGTACTTTTGTTTAGGTCAAAATATGGTTGACGTACACATGCATGCTATGGTCTTAAAAAAGTGACTTTTAAATAGTGGTTTTTAGACATGCCTATTGAAAATCAATTTGTATCATCTAGGTATTAAAATAAGTTACATATTTGGAAACTAGACTCTAAGTACTACATTTCATATTAATGACCTTTTTTAAGATTCAATCTTTAAGTGCTTCAAATTTTTAGGTCAAATGTGACAAATTTTGAAAATCAAGAAAAATACTTCCACTTTTTTACCAAAAAGTGGACTCAACTTCTTCCACACACCCTCAAGTAGGACCAAGTATTGCTCTACCTCTCTTGAAAATGGATGAAAAATATTTCCAAGGCCTATTTTAGTAGGTCTTGGCATGATAATATAACTTAGTGGCCATTTTTTTTGTTGTTTGAATCAAAGGGGTCTACTAGTATTCTCATCTAAAAAATGGTAAATTGATTATCTATAAATTAAGAACTTAAATTTTCATAATTTTATACTATTTGTAGGAAGGAAAATAGGAAAAATAAAATAAAATACTCCTATATTCTTACCTACTTTAACTAGTTGTTAAATAAAATGTAAAATAGAGAGAAGGATAGGGAAAATCGTAGTGGGAGTGCTCCTCTAGATATGGATCACTAGATTCTAAGAACCTCTTGGTAAACATCATGAAATCACCTAGATGGTGGCTAGCATAGCACAAATAAAATATTAAGAAGCTACAATCTTTAAGGAAAGACAAAGAACACTTAAGAATCGAGACGAGTGACATAATCCATTTGTAAATCCACCAATACTAAATGTTACTTGCAAATGTAGAAGATAAAGCATTGGATCACAAAGTAAGTTTATAATAGGAAGATAACTCCTATAAAATATAGTGATTGAAACTAAAATTATCGCAATCCCATAGATTCAAAAACCAAAGAAATGAAGAACTAATATTTAATGAAACTTAGAAAAACGTATATTTGTAAAAGTTGGGTATTTTAGATTAAAAGTTTTAAGACCCTAACAAAATGGAAATTAAGTATACATGAATAGAATTAGGTTGGTGGAAATCATAAATTCCTTAAAATCATTAAGAATTCAAATATAATATCATTATGAACTCAAGAATTCAATTCATTATAGGCCATGGTGCAGGGGGACCCATTGTGCCTCCAAGGGTCCAAACTTGGAGTTTTGTGTTGGTTTTGGTTGTTTCCATGTAATAATGTCTTAAAAGACCATTTCATGTCAATTGGTGTTTAGATTGTGTCCTAGGGTATGAGGTAGTGTCATATTTTCAAATGTTGTCATAGTTGTTCAATGTTGTAAAAGAAACTTTGCATTTCTTTTGTCAAGAGTGGTCAAATGGACGATTTATTAATCCATAAATTAAAATATGTTTGAGGACCATTGGAAAAGTTTGGAAAACCTTTAAAATTTCTTGTACCATCGATGTGGAGGTTGGATGTTGTTTTTGGAGATTGAATCAATAAAAAAAAACTCTATTTTCTACACTTTCTAGCGCATTTTTCCTGCTATAGTTGGTTGTACAATTCTCTACAGCCTCTTCATGGCTTGAAACCAATTGGGATTTTTAGAATATTGAATCATCTTTCCATTTAATTTGGTTTTTTTTAAGTTAGAGATATTGTAATCCAGATTGGTTGAAACCTTGGTTAGGGTTGCTAGTGATTGAAAAAATAGAATAAGTTCCATTCCACCTAGTGAAATCCCTTGAAACTTGGTGGAATGGAAGAAGTAGGCATGTTTTTTGGTTTTCAAAAAATTGCAGATGCAGGGGAAGGTGTTTAGCATGTGCAAATTGATGCCCTAGCCTAAAATCTTCATATATTAGGCTTAGGAACTTTATAGGTTTAGGGTTTTGATGAAAAGATTTTGGGAGGTTGTTTTTATTGATAGGAATTGATGTTATATACCTTGTATTACATTTTTGAGGCATTGGAGTGAAGAGTTAGTGTGTGGAGTTCAAAAACCTTTTTGCTACCTAGCCCATTCAAGCAAATAGGCCTAAATGGAACAAGGACAGTCAATTTTTTAAGGTTTTTGTACAAAGTAACCTGCCTTGATTATGAGATATGTTGTATAAGGTCCAAATGGGTGTTTGAAACTATATTTACATTTGTGATATCATTTATTCCTTGGAAGTTATGCTAGGAAACCCAATTTTGGAAGGCTACTAGAGGATTGAAGGCATTTGAGGGAAAACCTACCTTAGGATGTTTATGATATTGAGAGCTTGATTTATTGAAGTTGTTTAGGAGTTATCCACCCCTTCTCTACATCAAATTGGTATTATAGCATAGGTTTGATCTATAGAGGGTTTGTTGAAGTGGTTTGTTGAAGTGAAGAAGGAATAAAAAAGACTCCAAAAGGGAATACTATTGCCAGAGAAGTGAATGAGTTGAAAGAAAAACATATTAGAGAAATGAGAGAATTGAAGGAGAGGCTTTCTGCCCTAGATATAAGTCAGAAAAGATGAGTGGTCATAGGAGACTTGACTTACCAAGAAGAAGGGGAAGAGGAAAGTTCCCAAGAAGGGTCTGAGGAAGAGAAGGATCCTAATGACTTGAGGATGGAAAATCTCTTCAAATCAGTCAAGGGAGATTGTCATAAGATCAAGATGGATTCACCCATGTATGGAGGAAAGATGGATAGTGAAGAAATCCTAGATTGGATAGGAGCATTAGATAACTACTTTGACTATGAAGATGTGCCAGAAGATCAAAGGGTGAAGTTGGCCAAGACAAAGTTGAAGGGCCACACCTTGCTTTGGTGGGATTATTTACAAAGTGAAAGGAGAAAGAAGGGGAAGTCTAAAATCACTTCTTGGGATAGGATGGTGGCTAAACTCAAGGGAAAATTCTTACCAAGTGACTACACTATTCAGTTGTTCAAGAGGCTTCAAAATCTCAAGCAAAAGGAGATGGATGTACAAACCTATACTGAGGAGTTCTACAAGTTGAGCATAAGGGAAATCCATGTAGAAGATGAGGAGGAGAAAGTGGCAAGATACATTAATGGTTTGAGATACAATCTTCAAGATGAATTGAGCCTCACCACTCCTGTTGGGAATAAGGTGTTTCAACCTTAGAGTCCTAACATTAAATTATTTAATATTTTATTGCATTTATGTGTTTTAATTAATTGCCTACTATGTCATGTCATTAAGTGGGACCCACTAGCTGGGTGGCATCCCACTTGGAGGTGACTATATGACACATCTTCATCACATGTGGAGGTAGGCGTCCCATCTTGGAATCATGGACCTAGGACAAGTGGTATCATCTTATGACATGTTCTATGATGCGTCATAAGGTATAATTTGAATGGAGAAAGAGTGGTGCCTTAGTGGGGTATGAAAAAAGTGTGAAAGAATAAGTGTGATAGTCATGTTTGACTTATTCTTTGTTTTTTGAGTGTGTTGTAAGTGTGACAAAATTTTATGACACATGTTATATGACATTTGTAGGGAATTTGTCATAACACACTATAAGAATGAACTAGGCACCCAAGCTTGGAGAGAGAGGTTTTGCATGTTATGAAAACTATAAGAGATGTAAGAAAATCTTGTACAAATGTCCAAATCATGCCTATGGTGTGAGATATTATTACCACATGGGTTTGGATTCCTAAACTCTTCTAGAAGCCTCTCAAAGCTTGTATCTCTTATAAATAGGATGCCTTGCATTTTAGAATGCATAGTTTGATTGCAGGTATTGAAGTGTTGTTGGATTTCCTCCAGAAGAGCAAGATGTAGTCTCCATGTTAAGGTTGTGATCCTGCAAGTGTATTGTAACCTTATTGTTGCAAATTAATACATTGGTTCGATGCTTTGGAGTGTGGGGTTTTTTATCTAAAAGGGTTTTCCCCGTGTATATCATTTTTTATTCTCTTCTGTCTATCTCTCTTCTCTTCTTTGTGTTTCTCATTCTTGAAATGTTAATTTACATGTCATTATGCTACTGAAATTTTCTTAGATCTAAAACTACATCAACTTTCCTAGAAGGGTTAATGCATGGGAAATTAAACTATGTTTGTTTATGATTTAAGGCATGGTAGTATGTGCTTGTATCAAGATGATTGATATCTGATTTGTTTAGGAAAACACAAGATACTGAAGGTGCATACTGGTTCTTGGAAGGCTTTCTAAGTTTGTCATTTCCTTTCATTTGGTATTAGAGCTCAATTCTGAACTTGCATGTCACTTGCATATGCTCGCATGGTGATGCATGTGGTGTTTGGGGTTTTGGATATTTCTTCTATTGTTATTTCTTAGCTTGGAAAGCTTGAGGGAATTTGTTTTGAAGGAATTGGTTGATTATTAATCCTTGACTGAGTGGAAGTTTTGTAGTTGATCTTGTTTTCTAGAAACAGCAGGCATTGTTAAGAATGGAAAAGATAGAGCTTTTATGGAGTTGTTCATGTGGTTACATTTGATATGTTATTGATCTAGAGCTCCTAATTTGACAACTGAATAAACCTCATGCATGGTGGTTATTTTTCATTCTATGGTTATGTGCAATAGAGTTTTCATATTGGATGTCTGAGATGGACTCTCTGGTCATATGAAGAGATTCGTGTTGTTATTACTTCAGTTTGGTGTGCCTATGTTTGGTGTTTTATTTTAATTCCTAACATTGGAAGGCATTTCTTTAATAACCTCAAATGCATGTAGGCTATGGAGTTGATCATTGGATGATCTAGAAGCTTCTGGAATAGCCTAGTTCTCTCTCAGATGCAAGCACATGTTGGTGGTGGAGTTGGCCTGCAAATGAGCCTAAAAGTTCTTGGATCTCTCTTTCCTAATGGATGTTTGTACTTGCATGGCTCATATTCATGTTACTTGGATTTGAGGGTTTTATGGATTTTTCATTTTAAAAATCTATGATTATGCATATTCATGATATTCCATTGTTCTGGTTTAACTATTATTGTTGTATATAGACTTGAGGGTTTTCCAGATGTTAAGTGGATATGGATTTTCATGTGTGTTATAGAACATGGTGGATTTGCAGGTTTACATGGTGAATCAAAACTTGCAGTTTTGCAGATTTGTAGATGAACTATTTTTTTCAGATTATGTTTCCCTTGTGGTATTTCTGGATGTAAGATAGTTACAAGTTTGGGCGTATGCTTTGTGCATGTTTTGAGGAGGTTTGCATCTTTCTCATTAAGGAAATGTTGGAATATTTTTTTTACCATTGGTGATTTGTGGGTTGAGAAGTTGGGATAATTTATATTTTATAAGCTTTTGTACAACCTATTTCCTCTAAAGGTTTTATAGTTTTCCTATGTTCTAAAAAATGTGGGTTTGTGTAGATCTGGAGTATTCACTTGTTAAGATGATATATGTGTGATCTATTATTTTGGATGTTTAAGTGGTCTTAGATTTACATGGAGATTATTTTTTACAGATTTTTTCATGTTAACCAAAAATTTGTGGTTTGTAGATCTGTGGAAAATATTGTGTTCAAACTCTTCGAGTTTTTTGGATGAAAACAATTGTAGATTTGCAAGAATGTTTGTTTAGTTCCTTGACTATGGTACTTAGTAGTGGATTTGTTTGGAAAATCAGGTATGTTGGTGATCTGGGGTTTGATTCTTGAAATCTACATGCTATCTTCTCTTATATCTCAGTCTTACATGTTACTAATGTGATGATGAGTTCATATGCTTCAATGTTTGGGATCTACGAGTTATGTATTTTGTGGATTAGCTACCCATTGGCTACAATGGGATGACTCATATGTGGATTTTCTATATCCACGAAATTGATTCAGTGTTGATGCATATTTCATTAGTTGGACTTGTCGGTGGTCATTTATGCATTGGTATTTTGTTTTGAGATGAGATGATGGATGATATTGAGTGCTTGGATAGTCAACATGTTGTTTATCTTCTTGGCTTGGGGATTTTGGTTCTACTTATTTGGTGTTGTTAATATTGCATTTTATTGTGTTAGAACCATAAAGAATCTTCATTAAGGAGAGGGTTGTCATGATTCTTGGAGAGCTTGGAATCACTGATCAGTGGGAGCTTTAGCAGTGATTGTGGATTCATTAGTTGATGATGGATGATCTTCTTTAGTGTTGCAAGATGTTACTATGAGGAGTTCTTAGATCCTATTGCTGCAAAAGAGTTCTTTGGCATTTGCATGAACATTATTTGGAGATGGTTATCTTCATGTGTTTGGAGATGTTTCTTGGTTTAGAGTGTTTTGGTATTATGTCATGGTTTACTCTTGATATGCGTTTAGAGTTCAGCATGGTACTTGTTCTCTTGAGACCATGATGTGTGCATTTTTGTATGTGATCTCCTAGGAGGAGATGGTTAGATCATGTTGTCATGCTTATGTTCTTATTTCATGATTCGAGATTTGACATTGATCTTGGTAGTTCTCTTTGTATTGGGTACATTGATCATTTTCTTGATTACTTCATGATGGTGCTATGTTGCATATGGAGTTTGGCATGGATTGGTTGGTTACAGGTACTCATGGATACTTGGAGACTTAGGTGAGGCTTGCAGTTAGAGACATATTTTGAGATGGTCACTCTTGATGAGATTTCAGCAAGAAGTATAAGGAGCCTACACCTTGGTTGGACATGAGTTCAATATGGACCTATGAGGAGAGTGTTCTTGGATGAGTCATGATGACTTAGATATCTTGGAGGAGCATTCTCATTCCCCACTCTTGGTCTACTCGAAAGTCTACTTGAGAGGTTTATCTCCTTATGCATTATGAGAAAATTCATTAATGTTGAGTTTAGGAGATGTATTGGGCTTATTTCCTAATATGGGAATGGATATTTAGTTTGATCTTCTTTGGCTTGAGAAGCTTACATCCATGTTGATTACATGATACATATGTTATGTTTTATCTTGGTGATTGAATGGTTGGGTGTTGTTATGGCTTTTATTTTGGGGTGTTGTGGAGGAGATCATACTTGACATAGTTGGCATTTAGAGGTGTATGTAGAAGTATTTTCCATAGGTATATGGTGTGCAATGTTGCTCTCTTTGGTCTTGGTTATCCTCTTGGATGTTTGGTTTCACATTACATTGTTTTTGAGGTTTGGATGGAAACTATTGGACAGGTTAAGCATAAAAAATTTGGTACCTTTACTTCGTTACTTTGTTTTCACTTATGTTCTTGGGTGATGACATGGAGGTTTCTTTATCTCTTTCCTTTGTTGAGTGTGGAGAACATGGGAGAGCTTTGGAGACTTGTGGTGAGAATTACTCTTACAGGTTTTGCATATCATTGTGGATGTTTCTTGGTACTACAAAATGTTGTTTACACTTTCTATATGATGTTATTGGTAGACTTGGTATGCCTTGATCTTTTTTAGATTTGACATTACCCATGCATTGGGAGTTCATGGATGTGTGTGTCTTAGTGATGGTTTTGAAACATGGAGCCTTTGATTGCAATTTACGGGTTGGATATGTTTTTGGCATAAGTTCTACTATTATTTTGGATACCTTTGAGGTATGGCAGATTGGATGGATCAGCATTTGTTGTGGGTGCTATTTTTTATCTCGTGGGTTTATCAGTTAGATGATGGCAACCTGGTTTGGTTGTTGGTCTAGTAATGGTTTATCTTGTTCTCTAGAGGATTCTTTGTCTTCAAAATTATGTTCCAACTCTATGGGCCTTGGGACCCTGGGCCGTTGATTTAATTTGACTCTTGGCAGGTCTTCAACAAGTGGGAGAATGTTGGGAATAAGGTGTTTTAACCTTAGAGTCCTAACATTGAATTATTTAATACTTTATTGTATTTATTTGTTTTAATTAATTGCCCCTAATGTCTTGTCATTAAGTGGGACCCACTGGCTGGGTGGCATCCCACTTAGAGGTGACTGTATGACACATCTTCATCACATGTGGAGGTAGGCGTCCCATCTTGGAATCATGGACCTAGGACAAGTGGTGTCATCTTATGACATATTCTATGGCATGTCATAAGGTATATTTTGAATGGAGAAAGTGTGGTGCCTTAGTGGGGTATGAAAAAAGTGTGAAAGAATAAGTGTGATAGTCATGTTTGACTTATTCTTTGTTTGTTGAATGTGTTGTAAGTGTGACAAAATTTTATGGCACATGTTATATGGCATTTGTAGGGAATTTTTCATAACACACTATAAGCATGAACTAGGTGCCCAAGCTTGGAGAGAGAGGTTTTGCATGTTATGAAAATTGTAAGAGTTGTAAGAGAATGTTGTACAAATGTCCAAATCATGCCTATGGTGTGAGATATTATTACCACATGGTTTTGGATGCCTAAACTCTTCTAGAATCCTCTCAAAGCTTGTATCTCCTATAAATAGGATGCCTTGCATTGTAGAATGCATAGTTTGATTGCAGGTATTGAAGTGTTGTTGGATTTCCTCCAGAAGAGCAAGATGTAGTCTCCATGTTAAGGTTGCAAGCCTGCAAGTGTATTGTAACCTTATTGTTGCATATTAATACATTGGTTCGATGCTTTGGAGTGTGGGGTTTTTTACCCGAAAGGGTTTTCCCCATGTATATTGTGTTTTCTTCTCTTTTGTCTCTCTTCTATTCTTTGTGTTTCTCATTCTTGAAATGTTAATTTACATGCCGTTATGCTGATGAAATTTTCTTAGATTTGAAACTACATCAACTTTCCTAGAAGGGTTAATGCATGGGAAATTAAACTATGTTTGTTTATGCTTTAAGGCATGGTAGTATGTGCTTGTATCAAGATGATTGATATCTGATTTGTTTAGGAAAACACAAGATACTGAAGGTGCATACTGGTTCTTGGAATGCTTTCTAAGTTCGTCATTTCCTTTCAACTCCAAGAATGATAGAGGAGTGGTATCAATTGGCCATCAAGGCTGAAGATAAATTTAAGAGAAGGAAAGAAAAGAAACACAGGGGTAGAGGCAGAAATTCAAGAGGAAGAGGGTCATATGTTGATGTAGGACAGTCCTATGCAAGTCAAGGAGAGGCAAGTAATACCCAAGAACAAGTTGCAGATTCCAGAGGTGGATTTAAGGGAAGGAGATCAAATTCAAGGGGAATATTTGGAAGTTAAAGAGGAGGTTCAAGTGGTTTTACAATAGAGTGTTATAAATGCAACAAATTTTTAGGCCATCAAGCATGGAAATGCACTGAAAATTAGTCATCTACTTCATTTGGAGGAGAAAGAAGAAATCATATTGAACAAGGGGGAGATGATGTTGAAAGTGTACATTCCTCACCACATGTTGAAGAACCAAAGATTGGAGAGTTTTTGTTGATGAGGAGGACTCTACTCAAAGGTCCAATGGAGAAAGAACCACCATAGAGAAAGTCTCTTTTCATAACTACATGTAAAATCCAAGGTAAGTGTTGCAAGGTTGTAACTGATTCTGGTAGTACAAATAATTTGGTTTCTCTTGAAATGGTAGAAAAGTTGAAATTACAAAGGATTCCTCATGCTACTCCCTACAAGGTGTCTTGGCTTAACAAAGGGAAACAAGTAGTTGTAAATGAAAAAATTTGGGTTGATTTTCATATAGGAGGATACAAGGATAGGGTTTTTTCCAATGGATGTGTGCCATTTTCTTTTGGGGAGACCTTGGAAATATGATAGGAATTTTAAGCATGATGGTAGGAAAAATATATATGTTATAGAGAAAGATGGGGTTTCCTACACCCTTACACCATTAAAAGATGAAGGCCATGAATCACAAATAGGTTCTAGTGCTATGTTGGTGAGTGAAAAGGAGTATGTACAAGCCATAAAAAAGGGAGACAAGGGCTTTGCAAGTATAAATATGCCTAGGACTATTATGACAACAACTAGGATTGATAAATTACCATTAAAGGTTCAAGACTTGTTGCAAGAGCATGTTAATTTGGTAATAGGTGACACTCCAAGGAAAGGTACTAGTCCTCATGCAAGGTTTCTAGGATGGGAAGACAAACCCTTCAATGTGATTGTAGACATTTTGCATTGGTAGATGAGATATGAGGATACATCCCAATGTATATTTGCATTGCTTAGGCAATTTGCGGAAGATAAACCTATACAAGATGAAGTTGAGAGGTTCAATTTCAAGAAAGAGGTTCCATTTTTCTGTTTTGCAAACTGAAATAAACAAAGAAAAGGAAAGGTGTATTGATTGTGTAGACCTCAAGGAGAGAGCAACATTAGATATTGTAGGTTTGGGTGATAAGAGTTGTGTTGTTTATTTTCAGTACAAGCCCCTTCCAAACTTTAGAATTGATGGCATTAAAAGGAAAGTAGAACTCAATATTTTCTCTTTCCCATTGAAGGTGAAGGATATACACTTTCATTGTAAAAATTTCACAAGGAGATATTGGAGGTTAGATATGATTTTCTTCTTGTAGTTGAGGGAAGTGAAATTGATCAAGGAACCATGTTTGGTGTCCTACTAGTTAGAGAGAAAGAAAGAAGACATAATTCTCTTGTTAAAATTGCAAAATTGATGGGTAAGTAGCCTAAGGTCAAAATGAAGTAGGCTATACAAGTGGAGAAAGGTAATATGGCATTTTATGCCATCTATCAAGAAGAGGGGAAGCAACTATAGGTTGGAGATGACAGATGCAAGCAAGGGACGGATGTGAACAAAGGAGCACTTGATTTCAAGGATGAAAATTTAGGTTTTGATTTGTATTACAAGTGATTGTTGTTGTAGGTCATGATGTAGGTTCTCAAGTGTTTGAAGATGATGAGTGGGTCCAAGACTTCTCACTAAGGTTGGAGTGCATCTTAAACACTAAGGCCCTCAACCCACCAAGGAACAAAGCCTATTTTTTTGTATTTGACTGAATGGAAGGGTCTACCTTATGAAGGGACTACTTGGATGATTGAGGATCATGCCATCATGTAGGGATACATAATTGCATAGTTGTACTCAAGTGGAACTTGAGTTTTCTTTTCCCCAAGAGTATGGTGCAGAGCACCCATTGTGCCTCCAAAGGTCCAAACTTGGAGTTTTATGTTGGTTTTGGTTATTTTCATGTAATAAGGTCTTAAAAGACCATTTCATGTCAACTGGTGTATGTTGATGATGATTTTACTCGCAGAAATAGGGAAAATAAATTCTTCACAAATAAACTGCAAAGAGCTTATCCTTCTTGAAAGATATGGAACAAAGACAATCTAAAAGGGGATTCTTCTTTAACAAGAAAAATATTGGCTTCAGTTCAATCCCAAGTCTCCAGTAATCAGGTTTTGATTGCACTAGGTTCACTCTCGAGTATAATGTGATATTGTTGTTAATTTCAAAAGGAATACGGTTAACTTTGGTTTCATTAAGAATCATATATATATCAGATACTGAGTTTTCAATTGGAACTTAAGAACAAATATCATGAAATCGAAAGATTTGAAATAATATTTCATGAACATCAACAATTTCTTTGCTATCACTTAAGTAGATTTAGCGTTAAGCATTCAACAATTTTATAGGAAATGGAAGATTTTCAACAAATTTTGATCCATTCACTTATTTTTTGGAACATTTTCAAAGAATTTAAACATCTATTCTAAAATAAAGCATGAAAAATACTAAAAATAAAAAATTTCTCTTGGTTATTCTCCATGCATGCCCCAAAGAATTAACTAAAATAGAGAAAATTGCTTTATACTTCACCAAATTGCTTCATAGTTGCATATAAAATGGTGCGAACTTTTAAAGAGAATGGTTTTATTTTGGACATCGAGTAGGTTCTATATGCACCCTTAAACAGTGAAACATACAGTCTTGTTCAACTGAACTAACAAAACCAGCTACAAAAGATTCATGAGATAGGTAGCTATCTAATTGGCTCTAATATTAATCAATGTCTATGTGGATACAAATTTTTATACCAAAACGATTCAGAAAATAGGAAAACATAACAAAACTCAAAGAAGTTTTAGCTCTTCCGACATCCACAAATTTTGAACTTAATTAAAAAAGAAAGATCCTCTGGCCTTTTATAGAACACAAGGCACGTAAAGGATAAGACAAATACATGAGAGGAAATCCAAGGGACCAATCATATCAAGGTACATGGAATGTAGTGAATTATAGGAGAATTGCAATCAAATTCAATGAAAGTCAACTCCAATTACACATTGAAGCTCTTCAGGCTTTAATCTTTAATCATCCCTAGGATGATACTTCAAATAAGGATAGTGTGTAGGAACTTTCCATACATTTAGAATGAATAGGTGGAATTTCGCCCCTACACCTTGTTTTGTTTCGGGTCTGCTACTCTTGGGAATGGGCTCTTCTCAAAGATTGGAATTTGTCTCCACCACATGTACAATACTAGGATCTCCAGCATTCTGGTGGATTCAAATCCCTCTGCCCTATAACCTCCCAGAATAAGCAACCCGACTTGGATATAATTCTATCCATGATTCAAGTTTTCCTGACCTTCCATACCCGAACTCTACATTACAATCTACATCTCCTACAATCACAAATTTCACACATTAAATCCCTTTTAAAGAAAAACATTTATAAACACCTCATGTAAATAAAACCATTATTCAAATGTTAGTACATAAATCTCATAAATAGCATGCTTTCTAGCATATCATAAATCCTTGTATGATTATTTTCTACATATACCGGATTACCAGACTATCAGAATCATTGAATATCCTTAAGATTTCAAAAAATATATTTCAATTCACATCATTTCTCGGTACCCAATACTCGGTATTCAGCTTTACCCATGAACTTTTCCCAGACATTGGTTTTACCAGAACTTCCTTTTACTGGACTTCGCATATCAAACTAGAACACTATATTTAGTATTTGCACCACCTTTTTCCTTTCAAACATTTATGGTTCTCGGTATTCGGTACCTGAAAACACTTGCATTACGAAGTATTCTTTGATTAAAAATTTATCTTTACTTTTCACTTCTAGTGATCTTTTCAACTTGCTAGCTCGTGCCATAAGGGTTCTTATTTTTCACTAGGGTCCCCAAGTCTTACAGTCTTGGAGCATGTTGTGAGAACACACAACAACTTGCAACCAATAAAACCAAATTTAAACTAAACTTGAAATTAAACCACCTGTCGTAAATTATAATTTGTACATATTTTAAAACAATAACTTTCATCTTCACCTAGATTCTGGCACAAAAAAGTAAAACTCCACTGAAAACATTTGTGTGTGCTCTGAGTAATTCCAATTTTTTGAACTTAGTGAAAAGAATATGTTCATTGACATTGAACTACATAATATGGTAATCCTCCAAAGCCAACTAGGGATAGAGCCTTGCTGCCAGTCAAGAGTCCATAGCTCGACAAAGTTATCTCCGTAATTCCCCCCAAACATAGCTCCACTGCCAGCCAAACGTCTATAGCCCCAGTAGAGTAATTTGGATAGCCTAAAGAGTCATTTTTTTTAATAGATATTGCAATAATATCTCATTTTCTCTTTTTATATTTCAATGATAGATCATTTTCAACTTGCAAAAAATGAAGCCCACTATTAGGTTGGGAATTACAGTGGTAGCAAAGGTTACCTTTTGATTTTTCATTTAATGCAAATCCCTTCATCAATTGACCATTTCCCTAAAAATTCATTTAATAATTTCCTATTGGTGCGTATTTCCAACTAAATTTTACTACTTTATGTCAAATCCTAGCTAACTGTGACCCGTTATGTGTTAAAAAATATGCATAAATTAAAATTTAGCAATGAACAATTTAATCACCAAATTTAAATCTAAATTTAGAAACATTGGTTACCACCCTTCTGATTAAATTTTATGGCAACTGCTAAATACTCGAGGCTAGCACTCCCAATTTTATGACACTGCACCTCATTAATGGATCAAAAATGTCATGATTACATTGAAGCATGATCACATTATTCTGCATTAAATTTGCACGTATTATTCCTTTCAACTTACCTGGGTGATGATGTGTGCTACCTTATCAAAGTTTCATTTTCATTTCTACTCCACACACAAGCACCTCCATAATTAATACAACTCAGAAAAAATAATATGAAATGACCACCCTTTACTTCAAAATCTTCAACTTGCTTGATTCGCAGTCTTCGTATTGCTCAAATTTGAAGCAATTTATCGCCAACTATGTGCAAAGAATTAATTTCATTTAACATTCCACTCTGAAGATAATTTTCTGGTTGCCACCTTGCTTATGATTTTCAAGACTTCACTTGAGGCAACTATGTACCGCAACTTCCTCACAACTTTCTATAAATTATGCATTTCTTCTCAAATTCTCCACACTTTTTTTTTAGCTTTCTTCTCTTGTTCTACATTTTTGCTTTGTTTATTTAATTGCTTTTATTTTCTCGCCACCATAATTTTTTCCTAGGAAGTATCACACCGTAGAGGCTTGCAAAGGTTTTCTTCATTTGGAATTCCAGTTTCATTGTACCAAATTTGTGCTTAGTTTTGGAGAAAAGTATGTTGAATCCAACAACTACTTTCACTTTTACTCTGATGTGGCTTCTCATTTTGTAGCATCTCTTCTGGATATTGGGCTACCTATTGAAGATGTTTGCTTGGCTACCAATTTGATAGTAAGGCCCAAATATTTGGAGAATCTGGATAGTATTTTTTCTGTTGCTCACTCGTCCATCAGAATCCCTTCCATGGATAATATTCCTTGGTTCTTGGAACACGGGGAAGTGGTTCCACTTCGGCCTTTCCTCATAGACCTCCATATTCATGACTTTGAAGTTCACCGGGAATTCGCCTACATAAGGTATTTAGCCCTGATAGATGAGGCATCCCATATCGACCAAATGGATACTACTACCTGCAGCTTTGCTCACTCCTTTTAGCTTTTTGTGATCTTTTTGAAGCAATAATTTTTGATATCTCATGTATATACGTGATACACACACACACACAGATATATATATATATCTTTTAGTACATCTTAAAGTGTGTTTTACTGTATATGGTTTTATCATTTTGCATTTCACAGTTCAATTTTACAAATGTTTGAATTAACTCTCATGCGCAAGATAAGTTAAGCAGAATTTGCTAATGTAGAGGCCAAATGAAAAAGAAAAGAAAGAAAAGAAAGAAAAGCAAACAAAACACAACAAACCCTACAAAAAGAAAACTAACCCTAACTAACCAAATTTGTAATCTAACAAGCAATTAACCTTAAAAAAACAACTTATTTTAATTTCTATGACTATTTCCATTGTTCTTTTGGTACGAAATACAACAGGTTTATCCTTGAATTCATTCAGAAAAATTTCAACAACTCTACTGTACCAATGAATTATCTTAAATTTTTTGTGTTTAGTAATCATAAATTCAAAGGTGTACTTACCAATGACTTGGCTCATATGTATGAAAATGACCTCATTAAATGTCGATTTCACACAATTCGTCTAATGCGACCATACTCTACCTTCTTCCAGCCTTGAATCATTTCCATGAATGGTTGTGTCCATTTCTCGACTTTCTCCTCCCAAACTCTTCATGTCTTCGGTCCTGCCTTCACTTTGCACTTTGTTAGACCAAGATGTATCACAATTTATATTGTTATCAAAGAGAGAAAAATTAAAAGTTTGATACTCTGTATCTTGCATAAAATCAGGGAAATTTCCTTTTTTAACTTGTGAATTTTCAACTTGGAGAAAATTACACGTGTTTCCCACTCGATTTCCTGCTTCTTTTCCTCATTTGTGTTTTCCACGTATAAGGATAATGATGACTCATCAATACCGTTTCCTCATTTTTGAGATGATGTCTCTAAATCTCGGCATTCTCACCTATTTTCCTACAAAATGTTAGGATTTTCTTTATAATAATTGCATTTTTCAAACTGTCTTTATGTATTAGTTAGTTTTGTAATGTTTCTGATTCCACTAGGGTTAAACATTTTTCTCACTAACGGTTCTTTTCTTCTAGCAGTTAGAACTTTTTGTTAATGGAATCACTTTACACATGGCCAAGCTTACCCTAGTTAAAAAAAGCATGGGTTAGTTCAAACTATGCAAACATACTAATGCTCCTATGAAATAATACATCTTGCCTCATAAACAAAATAACAAAACAAGATAATTAAAAGCATAAAAGAAGCACAATGTATACCTATTCCATAGTGGATTGGTGCCACTTTGATATGAAAAGTGGCCCTTTCCCAACCCTTGAAAAGCTCAATGATCAAAATGCCTTGAAGATGCTATGCTATGAAGTGGACAAAATTAGCTCTCAATGTGAAAAGAGTAACTTTGCTCTAAGTTGTGGATGATAAAAATGAAGGATAACCTCTCTATTTATAGAAGAATTTGATGAGAGAAGAGGAAAAAGGGATGAATGTGGGATAAAAACCCAACCAATAGGAAGAAGCCACTTGTCACCATGTGAATGGGCCAAGGATGTGCACATTTTGATGAATGTGCCCATAAATGCAATTAGTTGAAATTTGAAATTAGTGAAATGATAAGGTGGAGGGAGAGTCAAATGGAGTTATGGCCACTTGGCTCAAGGAAAAAGGACTTGTAAGATGAAATAAATGCCTTATTGGAAGGACATATCTCATTTGGAGGGACATTTGAAATGGAGGAATATTCCACTTTTATGCCTTGTTGAGAGAAAATGAAGATTTAATAAATTAATTAAATTGATTTATTTGTGTAAGTGGGAAAAGGTAGAGGATGTGACATGGATTAAGATTAGATTTAATCATGATTTGATTAAATAAGAGGAGGTTAGGTGGTTTTGACTTTTGACTTATATTTTAGGATTAAAATAAATCAAAGTTGAGAGGAGAATGATAAAGATTTGATTTATTTAATCAAAGAGGATGATGTTAGTGGTTTAATTAAATAAGTTTGATTTATTTAATTAAATGAAGAACTTTAGAAGTTAATTAAATAATATTGATTTATTTAATTAAAGGGGGACTTTAGGATTGATTTATGATTTAACTAAGTAAATTTGATTGATTTGATTAAAAGAGGAATTAAGATGGATTAATTAAATGGTTAATAGAGGGGTAATTAAAGAAGAATTGAAGTTAGTTCATCGGGATATTTTTCATGTCTACATTTTTCCCCTCTTTGAAGCAATGTACTTACTATGTTGGTTCAAAGAATAAACTTACCATGATCAAAATTCAAAAAAATTCTGATTTTTTTCGGATGCCACAACAGAAAGAAGTATACTAGTGCATTGCCCCCTCGAGAGATCGAAGGAAAAGATTGATTTGAGGGTCGATCTCATGATAAAGAGGTTCAAGATGGACATATGGATGGTTATGATGATGATGCAAATGAGATGGATGAGATGAATGATTCCTATATGGTTATGCAATGGATGTTTTATGCAAATGTATGGTTTATGAGATGCTTAGACTAGCATATCTATATTATGTGATGATGAAAATGCAATGCATGTGAATGATATGCAACATGCTGACGGTTTGTGGATGGCGGATGGATGCATTGGTGATGATAATAACCTGATCATGACATGATGTTAGCGTGAGAAAGAAGAAAGAAGAAATGAGATGATGACAAGAAGATTCAACAAGTCAACTTTATTAGAAATGATGATGAGAAATGGATGATTTGCTTATCAGGAATTGGGACTTTAAAAGGGCCACTTACCTTATGTTTGATAACACACATAAGCACGATGCATCAAGGTATAAAGAACTAGGATGGTGTTGCACTTAGTGTGATGCACTTTGACTCGACAATCAGATAGGAGTACTCTTGTTCACACCTGACATAAAAAACCTCATTTAAAATACAGTTCAGATATTTCAAACATCTCAGACCAAAACATAGAAAAGAAAGCCTTCCTATGTGGTCAACAAGACACCTAGACACCCTCCCTATGCCCAAATAAAGCACGCATGACCGAGGTTATATTACAAGAACATCCAACAAGCGCAGTAGATAAAAAGATAATGATCATTTCCCCATTCCTATCTCTCTAAATCCTTTTGTTTGGACATCATCGAGAGGTCATTGGGATGACTACAAAGAGATAAGTCAAAAGACAAAGATAAAGTAAACAAACAAGCTAATGTTCTTCAATACCGCTAACCAAAACGAAATGTGTTTTTTTAAGGATAAGAACCAAAATGATTGCCAATAGATAATTCCCACTGTAGGAAGGATACATCCTAGGACATCTTAGTGGATGGTGGCACGTCGTTTCATTTATCCAAAGTGTTATTTCCGATAAATAATGCCCATTGTAGGAAGGATACATCCTAGGACATGATGTTATCAAATGATTGATTTGGGACTGATTGGATGATAGGTTATTGACACAAAGAGTTGACCAACTTGTTTACATACTGTCCTAGACCTTAGACTTTAATGTTTTGAGTTTTCACTTTCGATCTGCTAGACTTGTTTCCAACTTTTTTTACCAAAGGTTGAGGATGACAATTGTTTATTATGAGTGATGTTTTTTATAGGTGAAAGCGAGATAAGACGGATGGATTTTTCAAATATTTGGATGTTTTTGATGTTTTTTGAAATGTTTTGAGGCTGTTTTGGGTATTTTTGAGATTTTTCAAATGTTTTGATTTTCAATTTTCAAATGTTTTGGGGTTTTCTGATATTTTGACCAAGAGACTAACCTAAAGACTTATCCTAGGGGCCTCAAGAGCCGATCAATAGATTAGCCTTGCCTATGTTATACACACAGAGACCACATAGTTTGACTAACACATACTCGATTATTGATGAGATATGAACAAATGGACTGCTAGTTTATTATGACATACTTTTAAAGGAATGACCTAAATGTCTCGGGGGATGATCAAAGATCACCCTTTCCTATGTTCAAGGCTCAAAGACCCGTAGTTTGACAAGACGACTCTATTTTTTACTTTTTGACTGTCTTTTTGACCTGTTTTTGGATTTTGATATGTTTTGAATGTTTTTGGATTTTATATTTTTTATGTTTTTGGATTTTTTTATTTTTTTATGTTTTTGGATTTTCTGATTTAAGGACTTCAAGAATATACACGAATCCAATCTAATGAGAACATGCCCCCAACATGAAACAATAGACTGCTCTTATAGAGGTAAGACAAACTGGCCTTAAGAATGGGCTGAGTAGTACTAGGAGGGATCATGACAGGAACACAGGACCAAGCTATGATGCAGACGCGGATGGGTGATGGATGATTGAAGTGTGATGGATGGATGATACAGAACAAGTCGTGAAGATCCCGGTGGATGGAAAGTTATTATTTAGACAAGGTGCCTGTTTGCTAGGTTTTTACCAAGGTACTTGCCCAAATCGCCACCGAAGTGGTTTTCACTAAAGGACGATTTTTTTCTCTTTATTGTTTTTTATCCTTTTTTTGGTTTTTTTGGATTTTATTTTTTTTGTCACCAAGATACTTGTTTGCCAGGTTTTCATCAAGGACTATTTTTTCAAGGCATTTTCTATTTTTTTGGTTTTTTTGGTTCTATACCTTGCAAGATTAGGCATAAAACTTTTTGAGATGGGAGTTGTTCATGGGCTCCTGCAGAGGTTCCCCTATTGATAACTGATATTCCCCTAACTTGTAGTTCGCTATGATGATGAATGGTCCCAACCAGTTGGGTTCAAAAAAATTCCTTTTCCATTTGGATTTGGGATGTTCTTCTAATTCTCCTTTAGGACAAGTTCTCTGACCTAGAATGTCTGACTCTTGATCATCTTGTTATAGCTCCTCTTGAGTCAGTTCTAATAGACTTGCAAATGATTAAATGCTTCCATACGTCACTCATCCAGTAGCTCCAACTCATTTAGTCTTGATACTCGATATTCCTCATTTGTTATGAGGTTTTACAGTGATATTCTCAATGATGGGAGCTCAATCTCGATGGGCAATATGGATTCTAATCTGTAAACTAGGGAGAATGGGGTGGCACCTATGGGTGTGCGGATGCTAGTTCGATAAGCTCAAAGGGTGGGATTCAACTATAGATGCTAGTCACGACTTGCATCATTGACTATCTTTTTGAGGATCTTTAGAATGGTTTTATTGGTGGCTTCTGCTTGGCCATTGCCTTGGGGATAGTATGGAGTGGAAAATCAATGTTGGATTTTAAATTTGTTGCATAAGTCACGGACATCCTGATTTTTGAATGGTGTCCCATTATCTGAGATAATAGCTTGTGGGACACCATAGTAGCATATGAGGTAGTTCAGGATGAACTTTGATAGCTGCTTTCCAGTTATGTATGTCATTGGTATGGCTTCCACCCACTTAGTGAAGTACTCAATGGTGGTAATGATAAACTTGTGCCCATTGGATGAGGTGGGAGTGCTTTTTCTAATGAGATTGAGTCCCCACAGCAAAAAGGGTCACGGTGTGATGATGGGATGAATTTCTTGAGCTAGAGCATGGATGAGGTCCCCATGCTGCTGACATTGTAGGCACCTTTTGATGTAGTCATGTGCTTCTCTTTCCATTGTAGGCCAATAATATCCCATCCTCAACAATTTCTTGGCCAAGGTCATTCCACTTGAGTGCAACCCACAAATATCATTGTGCACCTCACTTAAAACAGTCAAGGCTTCATCAGTGTTTAGGCGGCATAACAAGGTTCCCTCTATGCTTCTACAATACAAGGTATCTCCTAGGATGACAAACCCGAATGCTTTTTTGACAAAGGTTCTTTTTAGGCTTGAGGGTAAGTTAGCAGGTAGGACCCCTATTCACAAGTAGGTATAAATGTCATGGTACAAGGGATCACCGGGACCAATGATTTTGCACACAAATTTTGACTCTGGTACCTCAAATGCGGGTACAAGAAGCTACTCTACCAGGAATTCATTCTTTGATACATTATGAGGGATATCTAATAAGGATCCAATTGTTTTCATGGCGTTCATTGCTCTGTTGTTTGCTCTGGGTATCTGCTCAAATGTAGTTTCAATGAAGGATTCCTTGAGACTCTCCAATTTTTTGTATGGAGTGAGCTTGTCATCCTTAGTCTGGTACTCATCATTCACTTGGTTGATTATCAGTTGTGAATCCCCATAAACCTTGAGAGCCATGATGTGCCACTACATTGCTATTCTAAGACTTATGGTTAAAGCCTCATATTTTGAGATGTTGGTGTAGGGGAATGCCAATTTGTAGGATCTAGGTATACACTCCCCCTGTGGGGTGATGAAGAAGATACCAGCTTTTGATCCATGTTGTGTGTAGGAACCATCAAAGTAAAGTTTCCAGTGGTCAGCTATGTTGAGATTGAAGATGGATTCATCCAAAAAAATTGATATGAGTGGATTCTTTGAATACATGGGTGCTTCCGCAAGCTGATATGTGATGACTTGTCCTTTGATGGCCTTCCACTCTATGTATTCAATGTCATACTTTGATAATATCATGACCCACTTGGTCATCCTTCCGGTGAGCATTTCCTTTGAGAGAAGATACTTGAGGGGGTCGATTTTGGCGATGAGTTTGATTTTGTGTGCCAACATGTAGTGTCTGAATTTTTATGAAGCAAACACTACTGCTAGACAGGATTTTTCGATGAATGAGTAGTTTAACTCATGCCCGACCATTGTGTAGCTGATGTAATAGATGGCCCTCTCTATCCCATTTTCATTATGCTGAGCTAAGAGAGCTCCAAGGGCTGCTATTGTTGCTGACACATAGAGGATTAGTGGTTTTCTTAGTATCGGTGGCATGAGGACCGGAGGTGTGAGCAGATATTCTTTGATTTTGTTGAATGCTTCTTCTCACTTGTCATCCCACTTGTACGCTACCCCCTTGTGGAGTAGGTGAGAATATGGGTTTTTCTTGTCTACCAGTTGTGCTATGAATCTGCGAATAGACTGAAGCCTTCCTTGGAGGCCACTCAATTATTTCAATCTTTTGGGTGCCTCCATCTCTAGGATTGATTTCACTTTTGCTAGATCTATTTCAATACCCCTCATTGACACTATGTATCCCAATAACTTTCTTGACTGTAGGTCAAAGACACAAATCTTTGGATTTAAACGGACCTTGTATTCCTCTAGCCTATCGAAAATAGCACTTAAGGTTGCTATGTGATCTCTCCTCTTTCTAGATTTTTCTAGTATGTCATCAACATAATCTT
Source organism: Sequoia sempervirens (assembly GCA_007258455.2). Lineage (NCBI taxonomy): Eukaryota > Viridiplantae > Streptophyta > Pinopsida > Cupressales > Cupressaceae > Sequoia > Sequoia sempervirens. The sequence continues at coordinate 11,954,071 of VDFB02105785.1, forward strand.
CCACGGTTTTATGGATCATTTCATGGAAGATTAGCGTCATGGACCTTTGTTAGGTGGCCCCAGCATTCTTTAGGCTGAATGGTATCATGTTCCAACAGTAAGTCCCCCATGGACAAGTGAAGTTCATTTTGTGTTGGTCTTCTTTGGCAATCATTCTTTGGTTGTACCCAGAGAAACCATCCATCAAAGAGAGAATTTCATATCCCGATGTCATGTCTAAAATCATGTCAATGTTAGGTAATGGGAAATCATCTTTCGGACATGCTTTGTTTAGGTCCCTAAAATTTGTGCAAATTCAGATGCCCCCATCGGGTTTTGACATAGGAACCAGATTTGATACCCACTAGGGATAGTCAATTGGTCGTATGAACCCTACATCAAGTAGCTTTTTCAATTCCATTTTGACTAGCAAGGCTATTTGGGGATAAATCTTTCTCAGTTTCTGTCTGACAGGCTTTGCTTCAGGATATACGATTAGATGATGGACTATAATCTTCGGGTCAAACTGGGCATGTCAGCATAGTTCCATGCAAATTTGACCTTTCCTTCCCTTAGGAAAGCAGCTAGGAGTTCTTGTTCCTCCGTCATTAGTGATTCAACATAGAATGTGATGTGCGGATTTTCCTATGTTCCCAAGTTGATTGGGTTGCACTTTTCTGCTAGAACTGTTGATTTTTCCCAATGTAAAGCACTGAGGGAAAGATTGAATCCTTCATCTACAGGCACCTCAGAGAGGTTTTCACTATTGGATATGTCCTTTCTTTTTAATCTTTTAGGGTCAAAGAGTGCCATAGTGCGGTTTTCACTCAAGGCCCTTGAGATTATTCTTAGATTTTCACTTTTACGACTAAAGGACTCAATCATCTCCCCGTAGTAAGTCTATATGTCCAGAATGATTTCAAATCTAGCTTTATGATCACCACATGGTATTGTGTCTCGTAGTCCCATGAATTCTGAAAATGCCTCATCATTTTTGAATGTGTCAAGAATTGGTGGTCCTCATTGGTCGTGATCGATGAGTTGAGGGTAGACTAGCTTTATCTCATGGGATTGGTTTTCAGACTCATAAGATAGGGTGTTGATCATAAGGAGTGAGGAATTCTCAAAAAGAATTGGTAGGTTAGTTATAGTATCTTCCTCATCATCGCTACTACTACAAACATCAGTTATGTCAAAAGTGAAATTGTTTATGACATGGTTGGTAGATACAAGTAAGTAGAGTTCAGCTGGTGTTGGTTCACAGGGAGTCTTGACTACTTTAACTAGGGGACCTTTTCCACTTATGGTTATACTTAGAGGGGTACATCTGAGGCCAATATTTCTCATTCATGTCTTAAGAATGATGGGTATTAGAAGCCCATTGTCGTTTTTCCCCAATTTCTTGTTTCTGTCATAGCCCATTGTGAGCATCATTTGCAAGCCTTTGTTGTTCTCATTCATAGGTAGATTTGTTGTTGTTCTATTGTATTGATATAGGAGATGGGATAGGTCTTCCTCTATTACTTATCGACCGAGATCTCCCCAACTTCTGAAGTTGGAATATCCTACAGTGGATGTTTGGGATGTGGAGGCTTCATTTATTTGTGGTCATCCCCATGACCTGGGAGATTGTGGCAACTCTCCTACACCAAAAGAATTTTGGGGAATTGTATAGTTTCCACAACCATTGTCCTAGATGATGACTTTGATATCAGAGATGGTGGGGATGGCGGGAGTGGCAGGTGTCTCTGTCGCAGAAGTGGAAGCGAGAGTGGCTGGATTAATATATGGGGTTGATGGGCCTTCATCAATTTTAGGCACTTTGGGGATTTTGTAATATTTTTCCTCTAGGTTCTTGCAGTAAGAGAATGGTTCAGGATCCCCATGGATAGTGACCTCTTGGCATTCATATGTGAATTTGACACATTGATGGAAGGTTGATGCTACTACTTGCATTGCATGAATCCATGGACATCCCAGGAGAATGTTGTAATGCAATTCGAGGTCCAAGACCTGACAGGTAGTTTCCATGATAGCTGGCCCTACTTGAATAGGGAGTTGAATAGTGACCTGAGACACTCTTTCTTGATCATCATATGCCCTAATTGTGATGTCTTTTCCTTTTTCAATGGAATCCTCTAATATTTTTAGGTTCTTTATGAGTTTGAGGGAACAAATGTTTAACCCTGCACCTCCATCCACCAAGACTCTCTTCACTTTGTTCTTATGCACTAGGACCTCCAGATGGAGTGCACGATTGTGAGATGTTTGAGCAGGAAAGTCTTGATCAGAGAATGTAAGAAGGTTTGGGTTAATGATGTTTCTGATCATAGCTTGGAATTGTTCAGTATCAAGATCTGCAGGGATGGTGGATGAAGCCAATGCTTCCTCAAGGATTTTGCGGTGGGAAAATGAAATTTTCAGTAACTCCATGATGGATATTTGTGTTGGGGTTCTTTTCAACTGATCAAGGACATTATATCCATTGGGAACATATCTTGGGTTGGAAGTGGGTGCTTTGTTTGGCTGAGATGACCCCGCAATGGTAATTTTTTCGCCTCTTGTGGTGACTCCACAATCAGCATGGGCTCCTTTTCTGGTGATAGTAGCACAATATTCATCCAGGGATGTGACGACATGGTCATATACATGATTCACGCTTTTAAATTTCCCCTTCCCCTTATCATTATTATTGTTTCCTTTGTTATTATGATTGGGCATTGGATTCGTGTAGATCTTGAGGTTCTGATTTCTTGTTGGCTGCTCCACATTTATGATTTTTTTATCAATGAGGTCCTGGATTAGGTTTTTTAACCTCATGCAACTGTTAGTCGTGTGTACTTTGATTTTGTGAAAATAATAAAGTTGGTTTTCATTGTACCAGGGTGGTTTCACTTTTGGTTCTTGGTAATTCTCATAGGTGGGAGCCTTGATGAGGTTTCCATTTATCATTTTCTTCATGATGACCTTGATTGGTTCCCCAAGGACAATGTACTTCCGCTTAGGGGCATTTTTGTTTTGCTGAGGTGGTCCTCCTTAATTATTTAGGTTATTAACCTGATTGTTGGTTGGTTGGTGTTGTGATACTGCATTGGTTTGGTTGTTTTTCCTTGGAGCACTGATCATGACCTTGGCATCAACCACACCATCGTTTGTGACATTTTTGTTCCTTCCCCATCCTTCCCCATGTGTGAGGTTTCTCATTATAGTTGTTGGATGGGCGATTGTTTTGTTGTTCAGGATATGCGGGTGATCCTCCTTGTGAAATAAGGGCTCATTCGATGTTGAGCGCCTTGGAGATCAACTGGTCATATGTGGTGATACCTTGAACTTTAAGATGGAATGCCAAGGCTCTATCCAGATTGGATATGATGGTGCAAACTTGTTCTTCTTCTGGCATGACCCATTTGCTTTGATTGGCCTTGGATCACCATCATTGTAGGAAAGAAGCAAATGATTCATTCTTACCTTGTTTCAGAGCTAATAGTTCCTCTAAACTGACATCCATGCCGATATTGAATGCGTAATTTTTCATGAATGCATCTACTATTTCCTAGAACTTCTTGATGTTAGGAGGAAGGTGAGAGAACCATTCCATGGCATGGCCAGCCAAACTTCTAGGAAATAGCCGCATCAGATAGGTATTGTCATTTGCGACTTCCATGCAATGAACCTCTAGAATTCCCTGATGTGATCTTCAATGTTTCCCTTCCCATGGTATTTATCGAATTTGGGGATCTCAAATCCCTTTGGGAATGATTTCATTACAAGGCTCTTGTCAAATGGATAGAGACACAAATTGTTGGGTGTCTTTATGGTTCTCCCTTATTGAAGATCAAGTACTTGTTGTGAGAGTAACTTGATCTATGTTGCTACATCATTTTGTGGATGAGGGGGTGGGATGAAGGTGTTCTATGGTGGTTCACTTGTTGGAGGGATGGGTGGATTGATTGGTGTGTTGGTGGATGGTGCTTGCACATTCTGCTGCGTCAAGTATGCTTGTACTTGATGTTGTATCAACAATGCTTTTTGTTGATCTTCTTGTTGTTGTGCTAATAGTGCCTATTTTTGAGCTTCTTGTTGTTGTTGGGCTACTATTTGGGTTGCTTCTTGTTGCTCTTGGTATTGTTTTAGCGCTTGCCCATATGCTTGTTGTTGGGCTACTTGTTGTTGTGCGAGAAACTATGCTTGTGCTTCTTCTTGTGCTTGCGCTTGTGCTTGTTGAGATTGGTATTGGGCTTGAACCTACGCTTGGGCTTGCATTTGAGCTTGTGCTTGAGCTTGTTCCTTTTGTGCAACTTGTGCAGCTTGTGCAGCTTGAGTGGCTTGAGCGGCTTGTTCTTGTTGTTACAATAAGGCTTGGGCTTGTGCAACCTGCTGGGCTTGTTGTACTTGTGTTGCTTGTTGTGCTTGTTTTGTGGCTTGAGCTGCTTGAGCAACATGTGCTGCTTGTTGAGCTTGTTGTGCAACTAATTGTGTTTGCGCTTGTTGAACGAGGTGCTGCCACAATAGTGGTTTACACTTTCCAGGAGATCCTAATTTTTGCTGAAATCACATATTTTTAGAAAATATAATGATTTAAGCCTTGAAATTTTCTATTTAAAGGATTCCAATTGAATATGGTTTGATCAAACCACCTTAGACCAAGCCCCCTTAGATAGAACCCCACTAGTTTTAAACCATACCTATAACGAAGTCTCCTTTACACCAACCACTTTTGATTTACCTTTTGAGGGATCAAATGAATTCATTTAAGATTTATTTTTTGTTAGTATTTAGTCTTTATTATAAGATTCCAAAAAAGTATAATTTTAATTAAATTTAATTTTATTATTATATTTATTTTTTATTTCTTGTGAATGTAGGTTTTTCACTGAAAATCAAGTTCTTTGTAGTGCACATGTGGAAAAATAGAAAATTATCAAAAAAAAATTGAAAAATACGAGTGCACTAGATATTGAAGTCCTTGATCCAACAAAAAAAATAAAATTTAATTTTGATACATACAAAAAAGTTTGCATGTTATACGATCGCACTATGTCTGAATTGTAATTGGTTTGACTTTGAAACTTGATTAAAGAAAAAATATTCAAGAAAAAACTATCTAACCAAGTGGAAGCACTAGATATTAGAGTTACAAATCTAAATTCAAAAGAATTTGAATTTTATCCTTCATGGAAAAAAAGTTATGCATTATACGATGAGCGTCACTTTTTAAAAATGTTATTTTATGAAAAAAACTAGTTTTCGAGGGAGATGGAGAAAGAAGTGCAGTCTGATTCCAAAAATTTTGAAAAAAATATTTATAGAATCTATAGAAAAAATGACATGAAACTCTAGTTTGCATCATCTCCAAATTCCTCACGGTTTAGCCACTATAGGTGCCCGAAAGTTAAGATTTAGTTAAAAAAAAATTCAGTGTCCAGTTTGGCCAAAAGTTGTAAACCACTATTGTGGGATCACCCAACGGCTAATTGTGCATCTTGTCAGTTTTGGATTTGTTGGAGTGATTTTTTATAGGCATCCTATTGAGCTACTTGCAATGCAATGCTATATTGGCTTGATACATTTGTGTTTGGTGGTGGAGGTGGTGGTGGTGGTGGTGGCAGATTTGGTATAGTGTTCGTTGTTGTGGTGAGAGGTGTCATATTAATGATTGGGATTTGGGTGGTGGATGGTGTGATTGATACACTTGGTCCTTGAGAGACCATGTTTTGAGATATTTGATGGATGGTTGATGATGTGATGGTGTTGGCTTATGTTATTGGGATGGTTTTCATCTGTTATTGCGATGTCGATGACAAGATGGAAGGATTTTGTATGATATTTTGATTAACGATCGAAGGGTTGATTTGATTTTGTTGATTGATATTTGGTAAAGGGGGAAGCCCTAAATCGAGAGGTGATGTGGATATTGATGGCAAGGGGGGGAGTGGTGGAAATGTGAGTGGCATACTCCCTTAGGGGGAATGATGAAGATGTAGTGTCAAAGATGCCCCTTGGTCCAAATAAGTCTCCTTCTCTTTGCGAGGTTATGGGGAGAGAAGTTTGAGGTGTTGCGCGAAATGATGATGATGGGTCATTAGGATTGTGAAAGGTGAGGGGGACATATGGATGTGATGGATTTTGTGGGATGGATTTCCCCAAGATGGTGTTTGCATCCAAATCTTGATAATTCACAAGGGGGTGTGTTTGTAATGCATTAAGAAATGTACTCCCTTTGTTAACAATGGGTTGAGTTAGAGCAATGGATGATGTAATTGGGGGATGGGTTGAGTGATGCTTTGGAATGGAGGTGTAGATGAGATTGGGGGCATGGATGAAATTGGAGGCATGACCCCAAAAGGTGGTTCCACAATGGTACTCACATTGAAATCGGAAGGGATTTTAGCCCCTTGTTTTGCTAATTCAAGAATGTATAGTGAGGGATTGAGTCTCATCATGATGTTAATGATTCTATGATTCTCAAGATTTTGGACCATCTCAATGATCTCATCCTATGTCATCCCGAAGGCATTATTGGTGATATCCTCTACTTGGACACCTTCCTCTTGATGGTCTTGCAAAAATGGAGGAAGGTTAATCGTGAGATTTCCAAACCCAATGGGATTCATTTCAGGAGTGGTCTGACTCAATTCACTCGAAGTAGATGTTTCTTTATTCGTCTCCATGTCCTTCTTGTGTTGTGATCTAGTTTTCACCATAAAATAGGGATCAATTTTCAAGAATGTAAGAGATGGATCTCTAATTCTTTGGATTGATCTAACTTTTAGGTACAAAAGAGAAAATTTAGGATGATTTAAGGATCAAAGGTATGATGGTGAAATGTGTGAATGGTGGATGATATGGATGATTAGAACTCTTGATAGATCTTAAAGGAGATGTTAAACTTTAGGACTTGGATTTGATGTTTAATTTTGATTTGGAATTAGATTTGATTTAATTTGGTTTTGGATAGTGAACTCATAAACTCTAAGAGGTTAGATGTTGTCCTAGAGTAAATTTTTCCTCAAGATGCTAATTTGACTAGGTGTGAGAAGAAGGATTCATCTAAACACACCTAACCAAACAAGATTATTTTTTATTGGATTTTGATTTTGGATAATGAACTCCTAAACCCCAATATGTTAGATGTTATCAAGGGATAGACTTGTCCACAAGGTTTGATAATTTGATTAAATATGTGGAGAAGGATGCATCTACACTCATCTAATCAAACAAGATGATTTGGATTTGTTTTGAATGATTTTCCCAAAGTTTAACATGGAGGATTTTTTCCAAGATTTTCAAGAGTTGATGGTGAGATGATCTTGGTTTGATGTTTGAAAGATGGATGAAGGTTATGTGTACCTAAAAAGACGCTTACAAGACCTTAGTTTTGAAGAACATGCTTTACTCTAGACAAGGTGTTCAAATTCTCAAAAAAGATTTGGATTTTGTTGACAAAAGGACTCATACAAAATTGGATTGTTTCTTGAAGCTCTTCTGTAAAAGTTAAAAATCAGTCTTCATCTAAATTTGTATAGTGTTGAGAGATGCTTTTGATGGTCTTTTGGACTAAGAGCTTTTAACTTTGGTCTCTGGATTTTGATCTTGCGTGAAATAATTTGAGACACATGTGTGGGATTCAATTTTTCTTAGTCTTTGCTTAATGCCTTCTTTTTTACCACAAACAATTCTTGATTTTCCTTTTCAAACTAAAATGTCTAATGTCTCAACTTCTTATCATCCCACAAAGTGTTTTATGTGGAAATCAAGGAATTTAAGGCAAAATTTCCCTATTGTTGACTTTAGTAATAAAATTGAGATGTAAATCCAAGTGTTTAGAAACCTCTAAGGATAGAATCCCAAGGGCAAGCAATAACACATGAATTTGGTCAAAGATATTTGCTTCCTAAAGGGTTTGAAGTTTGATGATAAATTTTGAATGTTTGTTTCCCAATTTTTACAAACAAGCAAAGTGTTTTGTAACCAAGAACATGAACAACCCTATGGATATGAAAGACTGTATTCATTGAGTCCCCACTTGGACAAGTCCAGCTACGTTTATTTTTAACGAATGGTTAGATGCTTGACCCCACTGGCTCCCCTCCATAGCACTCACTTATATGGGGCAGACAAGCATCAGCACCCATGAAACTCCCATGGCATACTTTCCATTTCTACTAAAAATCGTAAAAGTGTGGGGTGGCTTCAGAACGACCATTCTTGCACCAACAAATAGATCAAGGATTTTGGCTTTTTCTAAACAAAGGGTTTTAATTCAGACTTTTCATTCATAGGGATTGACCCATGCGGTGAGAGACCATTGTTTCCCTTCTCGTTGGGACCAACTGCATGATAATGGCCTTTGTTCCAGTATCCACACTTATATACTGGCTAGAAATACACTTGGCTTTAGCGTGTTACTAGTTGGGTCGTTCCCTTGGGTGATTACTTTTTCCCACAACGTAGGCCCTCTAGGATAAACAAAAGCGAGCAAGTAATATCCGTAACTTAATCAATATTTGTTGCAACACAAAGAGAGAGAATGTATGCAATACCCTCCACTCACACTCGCAAGTTTTGTTCAATTTTAATCCCAAATGAAATGTGGAGGAAATTACTTTACCCAACTTAAGATCACCAAAAGGACTTTTGATTCTCAAGATCGCCATGAGGCACGAGATAAGCACATACATCCTTTTGATGGTATTAATTTGAGTAAGTAATTACAAAACAAAGAAGCACTTGTTCATTTTAAACCCACAAATAAATGATTTGATTCTTTTTAGAACACCAAAATGAAATATGGAGATTGCCTTCTTCAATTGTTAATCCTCAAACCAAATCTAGTGAGTTTGTCCTAAAGTTCTTTTTAAGCCCTTTGTAGCAAAAATTGAAATGTTCTTTTTAGATCCCCAAAAAGATGTGAGTTGATCTAAAACAGAAAACTAAAGCATAGAATGGAAGCTCTAAGCATTTAAAAGTGCTTTATCAACTCCAAATTTAATGCTCAATTTCTCTTTATCTCCAAGATTCTTCAAAGATCATTTCTTATGTTTCAATGTTGCAAGTCCTTTGTGTGAACAAAATCCCTCCTCCTTCCTTTTCCTATACATATCACAAATAAGTGTTATGGATGTATTACAAAATGATAAAAAAAAATATACAAGACATGTCAATTATTTTAGGAAACCTTTTAAATAAAACAAAATTGACAAGGCACATGAGTTCTTTATGATGAAGCTAACTCAATAATAAATTTCAATTATATACTTTCAATTTACACCTGCTTTCATGACATAATTGATAGCCAATATTGAAAGATTTACCTTTTGATCCAGACGTGTGATCCAATGAGAAGATATGACTAGATTAAAGTTAAACACATAAGATGGTTTTCAAAATTTTCTCTGGAGTAATAGAAATCAAAGCCAATAATAGAAATGGAGCCAAAAGTCACTTTTAAATGTTAGAAGTCCAATAGATAATAAGCACTCAAGAAGGACGGTTTTTCTATTACAGACAAGAGCACCCCTATTAATGTAGAAACAATAGTATCAATGACATATAAATGGCCATGACAGAAAAAAAAAAAAAAATCCTCTTTGTGCGAAGTCAATCTTTAATAACAAAAGAAACCAATATTAATGACAATAAGACATTTCCCACTCTTCGCAGCCAATCCATTTGACAGTGTTATTGTTTGACATGGCAGTGTTGCTATTATCTTATTCAAACATGTGGAGACAACTTTGTCACCTCTATAATCAGTTTTGTAATAAATAAAAAATCTTAATCATCTCATCTAACGGTTGCAAACAATGGGCAACAAGAATACCAATACCATAAGATAAAAAAAGGCATAGGTACTATTAGGTGGGTGGAAAGCTTTATGGAGAATTAAGAAATAGGTAGAGTGGCAGGAATTAATAATGGAAAATGTTATGCAAGGCTTGGCTACACCATAAAGTATGGAAGATAGAGTAAAACACCATGGTTGGTATTGGAAAACTGTCACTTCTTTTAGCTTAATGTATGCCCATTGACTTTTCACTTCTCCAATTTGGCGAGCAACAACATAAAAAAAAATTATAAAGTTTGGACAAAGATGGTAGAGAATGATTATTGAAAATTACGGCCAAGATATTAATAATGAGTAGCTTTGATAGGCTCATAAAGAATGCTCAAATTCTCAACAAGAATTATTACAGAAACTTAATAACATGAAGAACCTTGAAAACCCTACAATTCATCTCAATGAGATTTGCAACTACATATGCTCGTAATCATTTCCGTTCAAATTTGAATAATCTAGACATTATGTGAAGCTACTTCCTCACATCAGATTATTACAAATAAGACAACACATGCAAACACCTCATAAACCTGAAACCTTACATTACATTATTTACCACTTTTTCAATTTTTTGAATAGGTATACATTCATTTTTATGCTAAAATTCAACAACTTGAACGCTAGGAAACTGAAATGATAAAATGGGTTTGGTGTAAATCACAACTTGGACATAAGTTTAAGTCGATACGCCATCTCACTCCATAAAAAACTATTGGTAAACTATGAGGAGGCCTGCACATGGTGAGGCCCTGAGCAAAAGCGCGCTACAATCTGCAATGATCTCTCAAAAAGATGTATGTAATGCTCACTCGTTTCTCATATGCATGTAATATAATGTTGTTCTAAAAAGTCAATTCTCCTAGTTCAGAAATAGCACGGTAATGCAAAAAAAATTAATTTAAATGTCTATTACCTACAGCGACCTTTATTGGGTGCAGTTTTTAAGATTGCAATATCTGTATGGAGAAAGCAGAAGAAACGCCATATTTAAGACAACAACACAGCTATAAGAGGACTCAAAATCATGATCTAAACATGTATTTTTCAAAAGAAAATAAATGGCAAGGTGTTGGTATCTTGAATCGATCCATTTCCAGCAGATAAAATAAAGTTCCTTTTCAAACCTGACAGATGTATATATATGTTATCAGACAGATAGTTAAATATACAAATACATTTATATCATACTGATACACAAGATACAGCCAACTATAACCACACATCCCTTTCCACCATCGACCCTATGGATGTGCTTTTTTGAAAGAAGTATCTATACCCAACTAGCTTCTCCAAGTGTACTTGTGATGATAAGAATAGGATAGAGAGCCATTTTGACATTTTAACACAACCACTACACCAACCACTAACAAGAAACCAACCCAACCAAAGGAAAAATTTAGAGGCTACCAGTCAGAGTAAGCAACACACCCATAGTTTTTTGACATGCCTGAATGCAATACTTGGAGGGTATGTACAAGCACGGTGGGTGCATTAATTTTCACCACAGAAATTGAAAGATTTTAAAAGATTAAATGCTAATGTTGATCCCTACTATCAATACAAGATTCAACTACCCTCCTTCTAGTGCCATATGTGAGCACCATAAATATGCAAACAGCCTAAACTCCAACACTCATTAGCATGGGTTAGTTCAAACTATGCAAACATACTAATGCTCCTATGAAATAATACATCATGTCTCATAAACAAAATAACAAAATAAACTAATTAAAAGTATAAAAGAAGCACAATGTATACCTATTCCATAGTGGATTGGTGCCACTTTGATATGAAAAGTGGCCCTTTCCCAACCCTTGACAAGCTCAATGATCAAAATGCCTTGAAGATGCTATGCTATGAAGTGGACAAAATTAGCTCTCAATGTGAAGAGAGTAACTTTTCTCTAAGTTGTGGATGATAAAAATGAAGGATAACCTCTCTATTTATAGAATAATTTGATGAGAGAAGAGGAAAAAGGGATGAATGTGGGATAAAAACCCAACCAATAGGAAGGATCCACTTGTCACCATGTGAATGGTCCAAGGATGTGCACATTTTGATGAATGTTGCCATAAATGCAATTAGTTGAAATTTGAAATTAGTGAAATGACAAGGTGGAGGGAGAGTCAAATGGAGTTATGGCCACTTGGCTCAAGGCAAAAGGACTTGTAAGATGAAATAAATGCCTTATTGGAAGGACATATCTCATTTGGAGGGAGATTTGAAAAGGAGGAATATTCCACTTTTATGCCTTGTTGAGAGAAAATGAAGATTTCATAAATTAATTAAATTGATTTATTTGTGCAAGTGGGAAAAGCTAGAGGATGTGGCATGGATTAAGATTAGATTTAATCATGATTTGATTAAATAAGAGGAGGTTAGGTGATTTTGACTTTTGACTTAGATTTTAGGATTAAAATAAATCAAAGTTGAGAGGAGAATGGTAAAGATTTGATTAAACAAAGATTTGATTTATTTAATCAAAGAGGATGATGTTAGTGGTTTAATTAAATAAGTTTGATTTATTTAATTAAATGAAGAACTTTAGAAGTTAATTAAATAAGAATGATTTATTTAATTAAAGGGGGGCTTTAGGATTGATTTATGATTTAACTAAGTAAATTTGATTGATTTGATTAACAAAGGAATTAAGATGGATTAATTAAATGGTTAATAGAAGGGTAATTAAAGAAGAATTGAATAGTTGATTAGGATATTTTCCATGTCTACAGTTTGGACACCGAGTAGGTTTTGTATGCACCCTTAAACGATGTAGCATACAGTCTTGTTCGACTGAACTAACAAAACCAGCTACAAAAGATTCATGAGATAGGTAGCTATCTAATTGGATCTGATATTAATCAATGTCTATGTGCATACAAAGTTTTACACCGGAGTGATTCAAAAAAAAGGAAAAAATAACAAAACTCAAAGAAGTTTTAGCTCTTCCGGCATCCACAAATTCTAAACTTAACTAAAAAGGAAAGATCCTCTAGCCTTTTATAGAACACAAGGCATAGAAAGGATAAGACAAATACATGAGAGGAAATCCAAGGGACCAATCATATCAAGGCATGTAGAATATAGTGACTTATAGGAGAATTTCAATCAAAGTCAACGAAATTCAACTCCAATTACATATTGAATCTCTTCAAGTTTAAATCTTTAATACTCCCCAGGATGATACTTTGAATTAGGATAGTGTGTAGAAACTTTCCATACATTCAGAATGAACAGGTGAAATTTTTCCCCTACACCTTGTTTTGTTCCAGGTTTGCTACTCTCAGGAATGGGCTCTTCCCAAAGATTGGCATTTGTCTCCACCGTATGTACAATACCGGGATCTCCAGCATTCCGATGGATTCAAAGCCCTCTGCCTTATAACCTCCTAGAATAAGCAACTCAACTTGGATATAATTCTATCCATGATTCAAGTTTTCTTTACCGTCCATACCCGAACTCTGCATTACAATTTGTATCTCCTGCAATCACAAATTCCACACATTAAATCCCTTTTAAAGAAAAACATTTATAAACACCTCATGTAAATAAAACCATTATTCAAATGTTAGTACATAAATCTCATAAATAACACGCTTTCTAGCATATCATAAATCCTTGTATGATTATTTTCTACATATATCAGATTACCAGACTATTGAAATCATTGGATATCCTTAAGATTTCAAAAAAAAAAAATTTAGCTCACATCGTTTCCTGGTACCCTGTACCCAGTATTTAGCTTTACCCATGAACTTTCCCCAGACTTCGGTTTTACCGGAACTTCCTTTTACCGGACACCACATATCGGATTAGAACACTCTATTTAGTATTTGTACCACCTTTTTCCTTTCAAACATTTCTGGTTCCCGGTATTCGAAACCTAAAAACACTTGCATTACAAAGTATTCTTTAATTAAAAATTTCTCTTTACTTTTCACTTTCGATGATCTTTTCAACTTGCTCTTTTTCACTTGGGTCCCCAAGTCTTATAGTCTTGGTGTGTGTTGTGAGAACACACAACAGTGTCTAGATTGTGTCCTAGGGTATGAGGTAGTGTCATATTTGAAAATGTTTTCATAGTTATCCAATGTTGTAAAAGCAACTTTGCATTTCTTTTGTCAAGAGTGGTCAAATGGATGATTTATTAATCCATAAATTAAAATATGGTTGAGGACCATTGGGAAAGGTTGGGAAACCTTTAAAAGGCCTTGTACCATCGATGTGGGGGTTTTCAATATTGTTTTTGGAGATTGAATCAATAGAAAAAACTTTGTTTTCTGCACTTTCTAATGCATTTTTGTTGCTACAGTTGGTTGTATGATTTTGTACGGCCTCTTCATGGCTTGAAATTAATTGGGATTGTTAGAACAGTCAATCCTGTTTCCATTGCATTTTGTTTTGTTTAGTTTCATTAAGATTTGTTCAAGTTAGAGGCATTTTAATCCAAACTGGTTGAAACCCTGGTTAGGGTTGCTAGTGATTGAAAAAATGGAATAAGTTCCATTCCACCTGATGAAATCCCTTGAAATTTGGTGGAATGGAAGAAGTAGGAATTTTTTTTGTTTTCACAAACTTTCTTATGCAGGGGAAGGTGTTCGGCACGTTCAAATTGATGCCCTAGCCTAAAATCTTCATATATTAGGCTTAGGAACTCTATAGGTTTAGGGTTTTGATGAAAGCTTTTGGTAGATTGTTTTGATTGATGGTAATTGATGCTATAGACCCTCTATGACATGTTGGAAGCATTGGAGTGAAGAGTTAGTGCCTGGAGTTCAAAAACCTTGTTGCTACCTAGCCCATTCAAGCAATTAGGCCTAATTAGAACAAGGATAGTCAATTTTTGAAGGTTTCCGTACAAAGTAACCTACCTTGATTATGAGATATGTTGTATAAGGTCCAAATGGGTGTCTGAAACTATGTTTACATTTGTGATATCATGTCTTCCCTGGAAGTTATGCTAGGAAACCCAGTTTTGGAAGGCTACTAGAGGATTGAAGGCATTTGAGGGAAAGCCCACCTTAGGATGTTTATGAGATTGAGAACTTCATTGATTGAAGTTGTTTAGGATTTATCCACCCCTACTCTACATCAGGCCACAACATCCACCTTGATCAAAACTAACAATAATACTTGATTCTTAGAATACACCTACATGAAATGAGGCCCACCTCTAACTATTTCATTACCATGGATTTTGATTTATTCATACTATGTCATTATTTAGGACAGGCTTAACTATCACAAAATTGATCATTATAAGTATTAATGATTAGTCATTACTTTGGTCCTGTGAAAAAATTGTCCTATTTCTTCATTTCAGTGGAGAAAAAATTGTTTTCTAACATTTATTGCAAATAAATTATAATACTTAAATTTATTAAGCAAGACCAAAGAATTAGATTTCATCTATTAGAGTAGAAAATGAAAAATGACTTTAATATCCTTTATATGAGAATCATCAAGTTCACCTCTACTAAAATATGTGGTTAGTTCATGAGGGGTACATAATGATAAGTTATCATCGTTAGGTTTAATTTGGTCATTTAGGGTATGTCATGCCAATAGTTAATTAAATTGCAAACTTATCAAAGAGATTATGATAGTCAATAATCTTATCAAATCATATAAATTAGATAGAACAAAATAATCAACTGGCATATAATCCCATTATTCTTGAGATGTTAGATCCCTTTGGGCATGAAAGGTGCCCCCACCATACATGAGAGTACCTTGACAAATCAAAATAAAATCACTTCAATTTTGAGGTATAATTTAGTTTATTAGACTTCAAACTTCCCTAAGTAGTAGATGTAGATGGTTAATTTAGCTGGAATTTATATTGAGTCCACCAATTAGGCAAAACTTAAAGCTCCATATTTGTTAGATATGATATTTGTAATTAAATTAGATCTTAGATTTATATTGAGTATGCTATCTTGGGGGCCTCTATACATGAGCATTCTATCCTATGAATACAAGATGGTAAACTAAATCTAAAGACAATTCCAATTCCACAAGACATATGAGGATCTAGTCTAATTTCTAGATGTGACGGTATCAAATTAACTCATATATTGAACCCTTTATGGCTAAGGAGCAACTAAAAATTGGAACGCATTAGACTTGGCATGAGAACAAATGTAGCTAAGTAGATTCTTGGGTCTAGATAGCAAATGATGAAAATATTAGAGTAGTGAAAAAGTCTTAGGTACAAACAAAGAATTTAGGACAATCCCACACCCTTAGCCCAACCCACTCAACCCCACAACCAATGCACAGTCTTGAACAATTTAGAATACAATGGACACACATCAAGATAAATCTAGAAGTTTTTATGAGCAAACATGAGAACTCTTAAATCAATCACAACCATGAATCATGAATTTAATTTTATAAAAGATAATAAGGATAAATTCATGTAGGGTCAAATTCTTTTAACATTTGCTTTCAATTTTTCCTTCCAAATTTTAATTGCACAAATTGTTATTAAGTCAAAAATACCACATGGCTCCACAAATTTCTTTCCCTTTTTTTAACATTTACCTCTAATTTTTCCTTCCAAATTTTAATTGCACAAATTATTATTAATACTATTTATATAAATTTTAGATGACTGCTTAAAAATAAACAACCGAGACCACAACCTCCACAAATAATTTCTTTAAAAAAAATTGAACAATAACTATTAACCAGACACATGAAGACTGCCCTAATATTGTAAAATAGTGAAAGAGGCATTTAAAGACAACAGAAGAATCGGTAGCAAGCTAGGAGGGTTCAAGCGTCTGTATGTAGAGGCTGAAGCGTCTGTTGCAACAACATTTCTATATTGCTATATGATTCTCCGCCAACTTTCACTGAAGCAATCGCCTTGTCTTTTAATTTTTTCACTCTAACTCTCATCTCTCTGCCTTCCTCCTCCTCCAAATTCATCAACTTCCTCACCAACGCTTCCACCTCTTCTCTTAAAACGTTTTCCCTCATCTAATAACCGACCTTCCAAACATCAACTACAAATCTCCTGTTTGTTGGTTGCTCTGCAAAGAATGGCAAGCATATCATGGGCACGCCCGAGCTTATGCTTTCAATTGTGGAGTTCCACCCGCTGTGCGTAAGAAATCCTCCCACAGACGGATGAGACAGAACCTTACTTTGTGGTGCCCACCTTACGAAAAACCCTCGCTCCTTCGTTCTCTCCATAAACTCAGCAGGCAGAACGGCAGAGTTGCCTTGGACAAGATCAGGGCGGATAGCCCACAAGAATGGCTGATTGCTTGCCTCCAAACCCCACGCGAACTCCACGAGTTCTTTGTCTGACAACACAGTGATACTTCCAAAGCACACATATATAACTGATGATTCGTTTTGCTTGTCCAGCCATTCCAGATACGACTTTTCTTCTTTCCATATGCTGATGTTTGTGCCTGAAGAGCTGAGTAAAAGTGGACCGATGGAGAGCACTTTATTACCGAATTTAGCGTTCAGATCGCTCAACACCGGTCCTTCTAACTCTTGAAAGGTGTTAAGTAAAACTAAGGAAGCCTGGTGAGCGTTTTGTGCCTCCCTCATCACGTACTGAAACATATAATCGGAGGCGTCGGTTACTGTCAGAAAGCTGGGCAGATCTTTCACACGCAGAGCTTCCATTTCAGGAATACAAGTGATAACATCGTTCTTGTAGCAATCCATATCATCTGTAAGCCGACCACCAACACTGATTAATGTAGAGGAAAACAAACAAAAACAAGTTTTTTAACTGTAAGAAAACCAGGAAATTTTATTACCTTTGAGCGGGATATAACCGTGTTCAATGAGGAGAGGCATATAATAGTAGGCAGAGAAACCGCAGGCACTAGTTGTCCAAAGGGCAACTCTGGGTACACCAAATTTGTCGGCGATCTGCTGTGTAAAAGAGAAAGCTCCATCTGAAATTATGATTGTAATGGGATATGAAAACAAACTCATCTTTTCAAGAATATTCTTCACATGAAATGGAGCGTGCTTTTGCAAGGACTCGCAGAGTTCGGGCAGGTTCAGAGTACGTGGGTGATCAGGCGGAAGACCATCTGGAAAGCTCTCAAATGTAATGTAATCAGTAGATGTTGGGATGAAGCGTTGGTGTGTGAAATCAGTGTTTAGAAAGGTTACGAAAATGTCATTGGAAATGAGAATCTGAGCGAGCTGCGTCATGGGGTTTATGTATCCCTGTGCAGGAAAGGGTAGTAGGAGTGCATGGCCTCCAATTCTATCCATTACTACAATCACAGGAAAACTCTAAGAAATTCAAATGAAGACTCCAATGAAAAATGAAAGAAAAAATTGACGCCAACTATCTTGTTTCTCTAAGAACTGGCGAGGAGGGGATTTCTTTAAAGGATTTTTCAGTTGTAGAAGTAATTTGAAGACTCAATTTTTCAGCTATAAGGTCAAGATTTCAATATCACCACCAAATTAATGATTCCCATACAGCTCCCCTAGGAGTGATGGAACCGAATTATTTCATCTGATCGTCTAAATTGACTAATACATTACGTGTTCAATTACGTAAAAGAATACTGGTTAAACATTGAGCTATCGTCACTATTTTCAGTGCCGTGTGTCCTTCAATGACTTTCATTACTATTTTCTTGGAGTTTGAGATAGTGTTTTTTTTACTTTCATAACTATTTTTAATATTGTTTTTTGAGATGTATCTTTTGATGACATCTTTTACTATTTTCAGTACCGTGCAATATAAGATTTCTACCTTCAATTTGGTAATGCTCTTATGTGTTTCAGTTTGCAATATGTCTCTCAATGACTTTCATTACTGTTTTCTTGGAGTTTGAGATGTGTTTTTTTTCTGACTTTCATGACTATTTTCAATATTGAATTTTGAGATGTATCTTTTGACGACACCTTTTATTATTTTTATTTTCAATTATGTAAAGTTTTTTATGTACTTTGTTCAATTTTAAGTATGTATTTTTTATCTATTTAAATTAGGGTTTGAGATGTGCATTTGGATGACTTCTATCATTATTTTTACGCCGAAGGCGTGTCCTATATGAGTTCTACAAACTCATTTTGTCCATCAACGAACCAAAAGTGTCGAGAAGTCCGGCAAGGTGGTAAAACTAATCTCAGTCATTCATAAATTTTCACAAAAATTTTGATTGTTTTCACCATCTTTTACTGCTCTCCCCACCATTATTGGTTTCCGCTCCTTCAAACTCTTCTCGTACGCATGGACACAGATTTATTAAAAAACTTGGCGTCCTTATCTTGAAGGCATGGTGTGGTTGTGTCTCACTTGGAGGGAATGGTGTGCAATAAGGGTTAAACATATCTCAGTCGTTCATCATTTTTCGCCGCTTTTACTGCATTTCTTGTCTGTTTTTCACCCTTTTTTTTGCTTTCCCCGTGGCTATTGGTTCCCGCTTCTCCAAACTCTTCCTCACTGGTATTCACCTTTCACTCCAACTTTGTCAAGCTACAACCTGAAACTAAGGTATCTCATTTCAAGAAAACCCATTTCCCCCATTTTCTCTTGCGCACTCCCTTCAATTCTTGTGGTTCTTTATGGGGTTTCTGTATCAGAAATGTTGAATTTACAAAGGCAAAGATAAATTTTGAGTCTGAAACATGAATTCAAAATGTAAAGCTATCTCTGCATTTGTTGAAAATGCTTTCTAGCAGAAAGGGTGCAGCAAGCAAAGCGTTGAGAAAACAGATACTGGAAATTTTGGCTCAGGATTTGGGAATTCTCACTTCTGAAACCCATTTCCCTCATTTTCTCTTGCACACTCCCTCCAATTCTTGTGGTTCTTTCTATAAACATCACAACTCCAATCTTAAGGGATTGTTACCCTTTACCAATTCATTTCCCATGAAAACTGAAGATAATTGATGCTACGAAGAAAGATTATGTTTTATCCAACGTGGCAAAACAATCTACAAAATTTTCTATGCATGGTGAAGACAACTTCTTCTATTCTTAGTTAGTTTTTGTTTTAAAACAGTTCTTTTTTGTTTTAAACGTGGTCTTTTCCCTCTGTGAATAAAGCATGTGCTGCATGCTTAGTTTTGAAGATTTGATTTAATTTTCTTTGTAATAAGGATAAAAAACTTCTGTAGTGTTTTTTTATTTTTTCTATTAGAGGGAAGCGTACTGTTTTTTGAAGTTGCATCTTAAATTCTATATATTTCTCTGTTTGTATTCATTTTATAGGCTGCAATATGAACAAAACTCTTTTTTGAAAATAGAGTAGACTTTTCTAGTTCTGAATATCATTGAATATCTTTGGATCATAATTCTTTATGAGAGGTTTTGAGTAGCGTAGTATATGAACCATTTTATAACTATTTTTTTTCTAATTTTTGTTGTTCAATTCGTTTGTATCAGTTGATTTTAGAGGAGAGGCCTTTTGTTTTCAAATCTACATTTGGTATCAGAGCAGGTATTTTCTTTTGGCTTTAAGATCTAGTAGTTAGAATTTCGCCAAAGATTATCATGTCGAATTCTAATACCTTGCCCATTCCAGAATTTGATGGAAATGAGTATGATTATTGGTGCATAAAAATCATGAATTTTTTAATAGGAAAATATTTGTGGGAGATTGTTGAATTAGGATACCAGGAGCCAACTGATTGGAATGCCTTCACAGCCAATGAAAGAACAACTAGGAAGGAGGCTAAGAAGAAGAATTATCAAGCATTGTTTCATATTCAAATAGCTCTAGATAAGAGTCTATTTCAAAGAATTGTAGGTGCAAAGATAGCTAAGGATGCCTGGAAGACTCTAAAAGAAGCTTACCAAGGCAGTGACCAAGTCCAAGTTGTCAAGTTACAGACATTGAAGAGAAAATTTGAGAATTTAAAGATGCAAGAAGCAGAAAGTGTGAGTGAGTATTGTGTCAGAGTAAAAGATGTGGTCAATAAGATGGCTACACTTGGAGAAACAGTAAACACTGAGGTTCTGATAAAAAAGGTGTTGAGGTCTCTCACACCAAGATGGAATCATGTCTCCATAATCATGGAAGAAAGCAAGGATTTGAAAACCCTTCAATTCAATCACCTCATTGGATCTTTGATCTCACATGAAGAAAGACTAAAATATTATTTTGGAGAAAGTGTTGAGAAAGCCTTTTCCTCCAAAGTACAAATCATAAAGAATGAAGATGGCAGCAGTAGTAACAAAATCAATCAAAGCCAAAGTAAAGGTCAAAATCAGAACAATTCAAGAGGTAGAGGCAGAGGTGGTTCAAGAGGAAGAGGTGGTTCAAGAGGTAGAGGTAGAGGTAGATTTGACAAAAGGAATGTTCAATGTTACCATTGTAATAGGTATGGTCATTGTGAAAGAGAATGTAAATTAAAAGAAGGTAAAAGTGTTAATTATGCTCGAGAAGGTGATGAAAATCCTCCAGATAATTTATTTTTATCTTATGCTAAAGGATAAAATACTAGTAAAGATGTTTGGTACCTAGATTATGGATGCTATAACCATATGTTAGGAAATGGGAAGTTGTTTTCAACAAAGGATGAAAGTTTCAAGTCAAAGATTCAGCTTGGTGATGATAAATCATTAGAGGTTGCTGCAAAAGGAGCTATGGAGGTCCACACAAAATAAGGTATGAAGAGTGTTAAAGATATTTATTACACTCCTGAGTTAAAACATAATTTTTTAAGTGTTGGAAAATTGTGTGAGAAGAACTATAGAGTTGTCTTTGAAAATAAGAAATGTACAATTTATGATAAGAGTCAGGGCAACAGAGTAGTCACAATTGTGCCTATGACAAAAAATAGGATGTTCCCATTGAGATTTGGTGAACATAACAGCAACCTTTCCAATATGGCATATGAGGATACAAGTTGGTTGTGGCATCTCAGGTATGGCCATTTAAATTTTCATAGTTTGAAGATTTTGACCTGACAAGCATTAGTTTATGGTTTGCCCAAGGTTGAATAGCACAAGGTTTTTGAAGGATGTGCTAAAGGAAAGCATGCAAGGGAAAAGTTTCCAAAAGACACTACATGGAGGGCCCATTACCCCCTTCAACTAGTTCATTCAAATATTTGTGGACCTATGCAAACAAAGAGTTTGGGTAAGTCATCATATTTTATCACTTTTATTGATGATTACTCACGAAAATGTTGGGTGTATTTTGTGAAGACTAAGGATGAAGCCCTTGATACATTCAAGAGGTTTAAAGCACTTGTGGAAAATGAGAAAGGGTGCAAAATCAAATGTTTAAGGACTAATCGTGGAGGTGAATTTTGTTCAAGAGCCTTGAAAGATTATTGTGATATGAATGGCATCAGGAGGAAACTCACCACTGCATACACACCTCAACAGAATGGGGTAGCTGAAAGGAAAAACCGCACTGTGGTAGAAATGGAAAGGAGCATGTTACAAACCAAGGGATTGAGTAACTCTTATTTGGGAGATGAGTTGCTACAACAGTGTACATTCTTAATTGAAGTCCCACCAGTGCACTTGAGAAGATGACTCCTTATGAAGCATGGTATGAGAAAATGCCTAATGTTAATCATTTTAGAGTTTTTGGTTGTTTAGCTTATGTTCATGTCCCTAATCAGAATAGAAAAAAGTTAGATGCAAAAGGTGAGTCATGTATTTTTGTTGGGTATAGTGAGGAAAGCAAAGATTACAGGTTATATAATCCTCTCACCAATAAGCTTATTGTTTCAAGAGATGTGATTTTTCATGAAGGGGGAGTTTATGGTCATCAAAAAGGCCATATGGAGAAGTCAAAATCTATTTTGAATGATGATATTGATCATGAGCATCCCACTAATGTTGTTGTTCCAAGTGCTATAAATCCACCAAGTAGCCCCTCATCTAATTCTTCAAGTCCAAGTTCAAGTCCAATTGCAAGTGCAGCTTCAACTCCAAGTTCTAGAAGGAAGGTAAGAAGTTTGAGTGATATTTATCAAAGGAGTGAAAATCAAGCACATAAAGAAAATCCAATAGGTGAGATGGTAAATTTTGCATTATTTACCAAGGCTGATTTTGCACCATCATGTTTTGAAGAAGCATGTACTAATGAGGTTTGGATGCAAGCAATGCAAGAAGAGATGGATTCCATTCATAGGAATGATACTTGGGAGCTTACAGAGCTTCCACATGACAAGAATATTGGCACCAAATGGATCTACAAGACTAAGCATAACAGTGATGGAAGTGTTGAAAGGCATAAGGCAAGATTAGTTGCTAAAGGCTTCACATAGAAGTATGGGATTGATTATGAGGAGACATTTGCACCAGTTGCAAGACAAGAGACCATCAGAATGCTAATTTCATTAGCAGCTCAAAAGAATTGGATCATACATCATATGGATGTGAAAAGTGCCTTCTTGAATGGGTGCTTAGAAGAGGAAGTATATGTGGAACAGCCACAAGGTTTTCAAGTGGAAGGAAAAGAGAATCATGTTTACAAATTCAAGAAGGTTTTGTATGGCCTCAAGCAAGCACCAAGAGCGTGGTATGTAAGAATTGATGGATACTTTCAGGATAATGGCTTCAAGAGAAGTAAGAGTGAACCTACCCTTTACTACAAACAAGAAGGTAATGATATTCTTATTATAAGTTTGTATTTTGATGATTTGTTGTATATGGGTAGTAGTTCTAAGATGAAAGATGAGTTCAAAATTGCTATGATGAAATAATTTGAGATGAAAGATCTTGGTCTCATGAAATATTTTTTAGGAATGGAGGTATATCAATGTAAGAGTGAAATTTTTATTTTCCAAACCAAATATGCAAAAGATATGTTGAAGAAGTTTGACATAGTTGATTGTAAACCATACTCCACTCCAAGTGCTCATGGAGTTGTGTTGAGTAGGAATGATAATGTTGAATTAGTTGATGAGATAGCTTACAGAAGTATTATTGGGAGTTTGATGTTTCTAACCCACACAAGGCCTAATATCGCATATTCAGTTTCACTTGTTTCAAGGTCTATGAAAAATCCGTCAAAAATACACATGAAGGCAGCTAAAAGAATTTTGAGGTATGTGAAAGGTAATCTAGATTATGGTATTCATTACTACTCTTCTAAAAGATTCAATCTTGTTGGCTTTAGTGATTCAGATTGGGGAGGTAGTATGGATGATCGTAAGTCTACATCTAGAAATTGTTTCTCTTTTGGTTTTGGTTTGATTACTTGGAGTTCCAAAAAAAAATCATGGTTGCTCTTTCATCCACAAAAGCATAGTATGTTGCGGTCACTTTGGAAGGTACACAAGCTCTTTGGTTTAGAAAAAATTTAGAAGAAATTGGAGAGACGCAAATTCAGCCTACAGTGATTTATTGTGACAATGTAAGTGCCATCAAGTTAGCAAAGAATCTAGTCCATCACAGCAAAACAAAGCATTTTGATTTGAAGTATCACTTCATCCATGATTTAGTATAGAAGAAGGAATTCGAATTGAAACACATCAACACTCAGGATCAGTTAGCAGATATCTTCACCAAAGCAGTTGCAAGAGATCAATTTTTGTCACTCCGAGATAATATTGTGAGCCCTCTTAGCATCAAGGGGGAGTATGAAGATAATTGATGCTATGAAGAAAGATTATGTTTTATCCAACGTGGAAAAACAATCTACAACATCTGCTATGCGTGGCGAAGACAGCTTCTTCTATTCTTAGTTTTTTTTTTTAAACAGTTCTTTTTGTTTTAAACGTAGTATTTTCCCTCTACGAATAAAGCATGTGTTGCATGCTTAGTTTTGAAGATTTGATTTAATTTTCTTTGTAATAAGGATAAAAAAACTTCTGCAGTGTTTTTTGTTTTTTCTATTAGAGGGAAACGTACTATTTTTTGAAGTTGCATCTTAAATTCTATATATTTCTCTGTTTGTATTCGTTTTATAGGATGCAATATGAACAAAACTCTATTTTGAAAATAGAGCAGACTTTTCTGGTTCTGAATATCATTGAATATCTTTGGATCATAATTCCTTATGAGAGGTTTTGAGTAGCGTAGTTTATGAACTATTTTATAACTATATTTTTCTTCTTTTTGTTGTTCAATTCGTTTGTATCAACTGGTTTTAGAGGAGAGGCCTTTTGTTTTTGTATGTTTTGAAAATAGAGCAAACTTTTATGGTTCTAAATATCATTGAATATATCTTTGGATCATAATTCTTTATGAGAGGTTGTGAGTAGCGTAGTATATGAACTATTTTATAACTATTTTTTTCTTCTTTTTGTTGTTCAATTTGTTTGTATCAACTAGTTTTAGAGGAGAGGCCTTTTGTTTTCAAATCTACAAAAACAGAGACAATAGCCATAGAAATTTGAGAACCCATTAAAGAGGCATATATGGTTAAGTCCTCTAAGCCAAGAGCAGAACCTCCTTGAGTGTACATTTTCGCTTTCAAGAGCAGGCTATACGGGATCTCTCATTCAAACTCAGAGCCCGAATATGAGCCTCTCCTAAGAACAAATATTTTTCCAAACTGCCATTGGAAATATATAGTTAAATAAGGAGGATATATGTTGTTATATATAGTACGTTGATGCATCATATTTACCAAGTAAAATTTCATGTGCAGTCGATGTGGGATTCCTGTGAAATAATTCAAGCCTTCTCTCGATCCCAACCTTCTTTTTTAACTCAGAACTTGTCTCTTTTCTCCTCTATTACATCACCTCATTTGTCATAAAATGAATCAAATACATATTTGAGTACAGAGAGCTCATTGGTGAATAGAGGAGAGGAACCTATGGAGCCTGTTACAAAAGCAACTAGACTCAGTATGAAAAAGGAAATCTTTGAAGAGAGCATAGACAAATCCCAAGAATAATGTAAAGGCAAATGAATCACAGTCAAAATGTCTCAGATTCAGATGAAGAGAAGGAAATTTTAACATAGGATTAGAATAATTTGAAATAGTAATGCAACGATTGTAGGATACTCACCTCCCCGGTTCTCCACCTTAAGCATATATGCAAAAGGTGGAAGCATTGATAGGGAATGCAAACTGTTTTCCAGAATATACTCATTGCAAGAAATGTACCTCCATTATCCCCTCCCTCTTTCTTATTTCCTCATATTCAATATACATGCAAAAAAAAAATTGAACATAGTCAAAACACATGTATTGTTTTTTTGTTCACATGCAACTGTGTGAGTATAGACGAGACACCTGAGATGTTCGCAAGATGTCGAAGCATAGTCAGGCCACAAATTTATGTTATGTAAAGGACAAAGAAATCAAAACATGTTTTTAATCACTTACACTTTCCATTATGTTTTCTATCAATTACACATTTCAATTCTCCAAAAAAAAATCACTATTTAATTTCCACCAGTTTTAAAATCAGTGATACTATATTTTATGTCATTGGACACCTGCTATAGTTTTGTCTTGGACAGGAAATTTTACGTCATTGGAGGGTTTAAGGCCTGTCATTGGTTGTGGATGATATGGAGGAGTATAGCGCTGAGGTGTATGATTTTGGGCAGCAGTGTGGGAATATGTAATTGGTCAGTGGGGAGGATGATTTGTATGGGGTCTATGGGTGTGTTTGTTGTTCCCAAGGGAAACTTTCCATTTTTGAATTTACACGTGGTGCTAGGAGAGGTTGGATTGGAGGAAGATCGAGTTGTACGACGTGGTGTGAAAGGGGTGTGAAAGGGTGATGTTTGGGTGCTATTGCAGCTTGGTTTGAGATAGTCCTTGTAAACAAATTGTGAGGAAAATTAGGTAAGATAACTGTAAAAATAGTTGTGAGCAATCAATATCTTTTGTTTTCTGTTGTAGGTGATGTGACCATAACTGAAAATGGTTGTACACGACCTTCCAATAAACACATCATAACCAAAGTCCACCAAAAACTAAAGGCATTCAAAAGATTGATGCACACTCAGCATCTCTCATAAATTCAATCTCAAGATTTCTCCTCTTAAATATTCTCGTTGATCATTGTTTCCTTCTCTTGTCTTGTGGGTTTCGGTTACTATTTTTTTTTATTACTGTTTTTTTTTTCACGTTACTATTACACATCTTTTTGCTTTCTGCATTTTGACATGTTTACTAATAGTTGACAAATGTCACTAATTTTTCACGGTTTTCAAAAACTCTAAATACTTTATTCCTTTATGACTTATACATAACACATATTTACAATATATTAATATTAATTATAATTTAATTATTATACAATCTAACATATATAATTATATTACAGTTATAATTTATCATTATATTATAGTTATAATTTATCATATAATTTATCCAACTCTACTACAAAATATATAGTATATATAGATTATAATAATATTGTATTTAAACTATATTATAATTGGATTAATATTTAATTATTTGGTGTTATAATATATGGTGAATATAATCATTAATACATAAAATAAAATAAATATATATATAAATATTATTATATAATAAAAATATAAAATATTATTATTATTATTATTTTTAAAAAGACAAAAAAAAATCATTTTAAAAATGACCTACCAATTGACCTCATATACTATACATATGTATGAATTTTTATTTTATTTTCAAATCCCTAATTGACCTTCCACACCTCTTCAGTCTACCCATTGTTACACTAAGGTGCCATTGCTAGTCAATATTATGTAATATAAGATGTTTATCTTTAATTATGCAAGATCTTTTATGTATTTTATTCTACTTTAAGCACGTGCTTCTTATTTACATGAATTGGGGCTTGAGATGTGTGTTTTCATGACTTCCTTATTATTAATTCTCGGGATGGAAACCATTAGTTAAATTTGATAATTAAATGGTTGTATTTAGATATTTTTGTTATAAAATATAATTGAAAATTAATATTATATAAAAGAAGAGATTTATGAGAAACTATAATTTTACTTAAATTTAAGATTTCTATTAATATTTTTTAATAAAATTTGAAAGTCAATTTTAAATGAATAAATATTTTTAAAATTTAAAGTCGAGTGAAAACGTAGAAACATTTTTTTTCAATGTAAAGGCTTAATTAGAAGTTAAATTTTGCATCATAAAATGTTGATAATTATTGTATTGATATATAAAATATAAGATCAATTATTCACCTCACATAAAAAATTATTATCACTTATAAACATCCAACACAACAACTATAAATAATTTGCACATTGCCATGCATATTGCAAGTATAACTAAGTCACCTCATGAAAACAACCAACACAATAACTTGATTCACATCCCCTCAATTAATACTCTTTTAATAAAAATTTCCAAGAGTTTTTACTTTTCTTGGAGGACTTTGGATTGTCATTGGTTTTGAACTTATAATTAGACATGGGAAATAAGTGAACTTGGTTGTGAAATGAGAACTTGAGTTTCTACTAGTACTAGTGGTAATAATAATTTACCCATACTTCAATGACTATTTCCATAATCATTCCATATGTTTTAATGTGTGTCTTCTTATCACATCCACATTCTCCTAAATTATTAATTATTGTTTGTCTTCATATAATCACTCTTATTGATTTTGGATTTTCAAAAATCATGTCTTAATCTTTTCTAAGTTAGCTAAAAAAAATGTATTAATATTTCTAATTGCATCAAAATTTTATCTAATATACATTAGAATGAGCATATATACCAATGAAATAAAAACTATTAAACGCCTCATGATGCACCTTCTATGAGAACATGCTTCTTATAGGATGTATAATTCTTCATTTATAGTGTAGGATTGTGATTGAGAATATAGGCAACCTAAGCAACCAACATGTTGTCATGTCCACTATAGATACAATTGACTCAACACTTAAATAATTAGCATGTGTTGATTGTTGTAAGACATAATTTATAAAGCAAGTTAGGAGAAAATTGCAAAACAAAAGCTTCATATTCTAAACTATCAAAAACCTCAAATAGAGCACAAAATGAAGTCAGATAAGTATGCAAAAAATAAAACATTACCATAAAAATCTATTGTCAAGTAAATTTTCTTTAATAATTAAAATATGATAATGATGTGTGGATATTCTTTGCTCAAAAGTTACTTATTTTGATAGCATATAGTTACCATAAGATTGGATCCCAAAAATGAGAGCCTATAGATCTTATTTATATATTTTGGGAGGAAATATGAATGGTGGGGATGAGATTAGAAGATTAGTAATGGAGAATGAATGAGAGGATTTTCCTAGGATTAAAGAGATAATGAAGACTCATGATTAAGTTTATTTTAGAATGAAAGGCTAAGATTGCATTTACCAAATAATAGTAATTTGTTGCAACCTTAAGAATTTATGAGGGAAATATAATTATTGGCTCATTTATTCTTGAAAATGCCAGGGGGGAATAGCCTAATTAAATAATAAATTTATTTAATTATTTTAGTCATGTGAGATGGAAAATGGGATAATTAAATAACAAAATTATTATAATTATGTGTGAGAGGGAAATGACTAATTAAATAATTATTTTAGTTCTAGGATGGGTCTTTGTCCTACGAGTGGTGTTTGGTTGCTACTCACACAACCATATGATGGTCCCTGGATCCCATTCTTACTGTGGAGTGTTAGGGAGGAGCAAGTGTCTCGAGTGCAAGAAGTCGCAGGCAATATTGCCCTGCTTAAAGAATTTGCTGGAGTGGGTAATCTAATGGGGAGGGTGGTGGTGTTAGCTCTTCCAACGACGTTGGATGGAGTGGTTTCCGTGGAGCAGGTGCATGCGATGGGTGAGGATATGGAGGATTAATGGTGGTTGTTGTGTGGGTGGCATCGTTTGGAGGTGTTTTGATTTTCTAGTCCGATACTCTATTTTATCTTTTTGCTCGTTAATGGGATCTCATTGTATGCAATATATTTGGGGTTGGGCCCCCTTAGAGCCTAATTCACTGATCAAAAAAAGAAATTATGCATGGTTTTAAAAATAAATAATTTTTCATTTATTTTTAATTTTTAAAAATTTAACCTGTTGATAAGCCTAATACACAAGTGGTGTCCTCTACAACTTTGTTTTCTTCTTCCTTACTTCTACTTCTTCTCTATGGATCTCGCATTAAGTTGATATAGGTCACTCCTAAAAAGTGCATGTTCAACTCGATGGATGATATCCCAACTTTGTCCTTGATCTTTGCAAGATCAATGAACTTTTTTTCACAAGAACTCGATGAAGAGGACCTCGAAGGGCCTTCTTCCTTGGCTCCTGTTGCAAGAAAGTCAGAGGGTACTGGCCTTACTATCTCACCCTTGTAGGCTCACCCTCCCTCCTCTTTTGATGACCTAGATTGGGAGCAAGATGACTTGTCGGTCAATGAGGACTAGGTTGGTGCCTCTTCTACATCTGTAGATTAGATTTGTTTATTGGTTTGTGTTCCCCCGTGCTTGTCTTTTATTGTTTGTGATGTTGCCTAGAGGAACCTTGTTACCCTTGCAGTACTTGGGCACAAGTACAAAAATTTGTCGTACATATTTCTTCTATTGGTTCCATCATTCTTCCATGTGTCATAATATTGCCTTTCGATATTGGCGACGATGCAAAGCATTGGAGGCATTGAGGTCGTCTTCCATGTTGATCCAATTTTTATTTTATTTTTTCTTCATGTGCTCTTCTTCACATTCTAAGAACTTTGGGGATTGATGAAAGTTCATACATATACTATATTATATCTATCTATTTATATCTATGAATAGTTCTGACCCCATTTTCTTACATTCCCCTATCTCTTGATTTCTTTGTTTCTATTTGTATGCTTATTGATGTTGTGGTTTCAAGGGTGTTGGCAAGAAGTTGAGTCCACTTTTTGGCCAAAAAGTTGAAGTGTTTTCTTGATTTTCAGAATTTGACACATTTGACCTTAAAATTTGAAGCACTTAGAGATGGAATCTTCAAAAAAGTCACTAATCATAAAATGTAGTACTCGGAGTCTAGTTTCCAAATATGTAATTTCTTTCAATACCCAGATGTACAAATTGAATTTCACTAGGCGTTTCTAAAAACCACTGTTTAAAACTTACTTTTTTTTTACCATACCATGCACGTGTACGACATCCATATTTTGACCTAAATTATCGTATTTTTCTAAATCCTTTTGGGAAAATATTTTTGACTCACTGAAGCTTGTTCTCAATACTTTTTGTAATTTTTTATTGAATTTTTTGTTAATTTTTTATTAGGCATATTTGTCATTTTGAAAAATCGTCGTGTACGACATGCATAAGATGACCTAAACTTATCATTTTTTGATTTTTTTAAATTGAAAAGAATTTTCTTGAGTTTTTCTCGTGCAATCCGTTCATCAAAATGTTATGTTGATCAAAATTTATTAAAATAGTAAAAAACCCTGATATTTAAAGTTTATGGACCAGTTTCATCATAAATTAATTGAAAAATAGAAAAAATAATCCAATTGTAAAAAAAATTACATATTTGGAATGTGCATTGTCTCGTCTAAAATGGGTTTTAATTTCATCAAAAAAATATGCAAAAAAAGTCATCAGCCATATGTCCAAACTCGGTATTTTTTTCTGACATTGTTAGGACCTTCAACTTGCAAGTCAAACCAGGTTGAAGGCCTAGGTTTGGATTCCCAATGCTTTTCCCAAACCAAAATACAAGGCAGAAACCTGACCACAAAAGAAATCCAATTTCAATTTTTTGGAATCGAGATCCCGATTTGTAAAGTGGGATCATGTTTCTCAATATTAAATGTCATGACCATTGATAGGGAAACGGGATCCTACTTTATAAACGGGATCCCACTTTATAAACGAGATCCCATTCCTTTGTCAACGGTCCCCACATTTAATATAGGGGAACGAGATCTTGTTTGTTTTTAACCGTTTTATTTAAATTTACTGTCAAATTTACTGTGAAGTCTACAACTTCACATGTACGATCGAGAGCAGTAAAATTGGGCTATTTTTCATCAACTATTGTCTTTATAGGTGGTGAACATGATTTTTGATTGATTTTTTCAAAGGAGGCATCATGTAAACCATTTTTGAAGTGGAATAGTGTTAGTTTTGTACTTGTTTGGAGGAACAAAAGGTCTTCAACTTTAATATGGATTGAATTTTTCAAATGAGGCATGAAGAAAATGGTTTTTAAAGTGGAATTGTGCTAGTTTTCTACTTGTTTTGAGGAACACAAGAGGAATAATTTTGTCCTTATAGGTCTTCAACTTCCAATTTGGATTGAATTTTTTGAAGAATTTCACTTTTGAAATTCATTTGTGGTTGAGAATTTTATAATAATGGGAGATAAAGCTCATAATAAGAGAAGGAAGACATTGACTCCTAGGTGATCCCACAATAGTGGTTTACAATTTTTGGCCAAACTAGACATTGAAAAAAAAAATTAACTAAATCTTCACATTCGGGCACCTATAGCTGCTAAATCATGAGGAATTTGAAGATTATGCAAACTAGAGTTTCATGACATTTTGTCTGTAGATTCTAAATATATTTTTTTCAAAAATTTTGGAATCAAATTGCACTTCTTTCTCCATCTCCCTCGAAAACTATTTTTTTCAGAAAACAACATTTTTAAAAAGTGATGCTCACCGTATAACGCATAACTTTTTTTCCATGAAGGATAAAATTCTAATTCTTTCGAATTTAGATTTGTAACTCCAATATCTAGTGCTTCCACTTGGTTAGATAGTTTTTTATTGAATATTTTTTCTTTAATCAAGTTTTGAAGTCAAATCAATTACAATTCAGACATAGTGCGACCGTATAACACGTAACTTTTTTTGTATGTATCGAAATTATTTTTTTTTGTTGGATCAAGGACTTCAATATCTGGTGCACTCATATTTAAAAAAAATTGATAATCTTCTATTTTTTCACATGTGTAAAACAAAGAGCTTGATTTTTGGTGAAATTCCTACATTCACAAGAAATAAAAAATAAATATAATAATAAAATTAAATTTATTTAAAATTATACTTTTTGGGAAGCTTATAATAAGGACTACATACTTACAAAAAATTAATTTTAAATGAATTCATTTGATCCCCCAAAAGGTAAATCAAATGTGGATTTTTATCAGCATTTTGATAGGTGTAAAGGAGACTGTTATAGGTATGGTTTAAAATTAGCAAGGTTCT
Organism: Sequoia sempervirens; assembly: GCA_007258455.2. Lineage (NCBI taxonomy): Eukaryota > Viridiplantae > Streptophyta > Pinopsida > Cupressales > Cupressaceae > Sequoia > Sequoia sempervirens. The sequence goes on from VDFB02105785.1 coordinate 11,986,961, forward strand.
AGATCCAAGGGGGTTTGATCTAAGGTAGTTTGATCAAACCCTCTTCAATTGGAATGCTTTAAATGGAACTTTTTAAGACTTAAATCATTATATTTTTCTAAAAATATGTGATTTCAGCAAAAATCAGAATCTCCCAGAAATTGTAAACCAGCTTTGTAGGATCACCCTCAAGAAGTTGAAGCAAAGAGAGACAAAGAGAGACAAAGAGAAAGAGAAAGAAGAATAATAATTAAATCAGTGAATGATGGTGGAGCATCCAATTCCATAACTATTGAAGATGAAAACATTGAGGAGACCATGGTTGTAGATGAAGCTAATTTGCAAGAAGTCAATTTGGAGAAGAATATGATTATACAAGAAAGTCTTACTATGTCTTCATATCCCTCTTTCAATGCTATGGAGAATGTTTCAATATGCACAAATCCAGGTACATCTTCAAATCCACATGTTAGTGAAATGGTAAATTCGTATGTAGAAGTTTTACAAGATGTTGGACTTAATGATGTTGATATTGATAATATTCAGAGAGATCAAACTTTTATAGAGTTTCTTGAAAATGAAAAAGAAAAATCTTTTGTTGCAAATGAAAATGAGAATGATATTTGTGTTGAAAATGAAAACAAAAATTTTTTTGTTAATGAAAATTGTTTTGTTGATGAAAATGAAGATGAAAATGTAAATCGTTTTGAAGTTGAAAATGAAAATGAAAATGAAGATGACGATGAAAATCTGGAATGTGATGTTGAATTTAATGAAAATACTTTTTAAATTAGAAAGTGGTGTTTTCGATAATCTTCCTGGTCAAATTTCTTGGAGGCAAATAAGAACACATGCGAATAGAATATACAACAAATTCTTTTATCATAAAAAAATTGCATTTCAATGTCAACTAATGATGCAATTGATGAGAATGCAAAAAATGAGGAAAGTAATGAAAAGGTTAGGCTTTTATGTTAAACCAAAAAGAAAAGATCAATCATTAAAATATGTTATGTCTACTGTTGCTAGTGCCATTCAATCTATTGGGAAAAATAGTCGATCTAAAGATAAAAATAGCAAGAAGAGCTATAACAACTGCTATAGTTAATAAAGCAACTTTGAATAAAAGAATGGTAAGCAATATTAGTGAAGTTTTAAAAATACATCCTAAAACATTGCTAAGAGCAGCAAAAAGAAGAGAAAGTATAGAAAATGATCCTATCAACCAATGTTGGAGTTTTAGTGGTCAACTCCCGAGGTCTAATATGAAATTGAATGTTGAAATTAAATCTTTGATCAAAAAATATTGGCATGATAATACTAAGGTTTCATCTAATGCTAGAGATGTTTTAAAATTAAGGGTGGGGTCCAAATTTCGTGATCCTCACCCAAAACACCTATTAGATACAACACAAACTGAATTTTATAGAAAATTTTGTGGTGATTCAAGTGTTACCTGGTAATATTAAAATAAGTCAAAGGTCTTTTGAAAAATGTAAACCCTGGTTTGTAAAAATTAATAAGCAACGAATATCTTGTTGTAAAATGCATGTTCAATTTTGTTATTTTTATGATTTTTTTTTGATATATACGTTGTACCTTGCATACTAACATGATTATATAGGAGTGTGGTATTAATATGCCACCTGAAGCAATAAAGGAGTTTATTTCAGGTTTTTTTTGTGAAATATCTAATGATAAATTGTTTTATTTAAGTTCTTGTATTTTGGACAATGCATTAACTGTGGAAATCTTTCATTCTTAAGAATTTGTATGCATGAAAGTTTGATAATGATTTTGGACAAAATTAGTAGATGTTAAAAGATTTAAAATGTTCACTATTCTTTAAAAGATGGAAAAATAGGAAAGCGTTGTGATTTAGTTACAGAAAAAGTTAGTGTGCATGCATTCATGAGTGAATTTAAGAATAAGATTGTACCAAAATATGCCATGCACTCTCAACATGCTCGATGGCTTGATGGCCAATTTACACATGTAGAAACACATTTCCAATTGGTATATACTTTCAGTGGTTGATTTTGCAAAGAACTATACTCTAGCTCCGCAAAGGAAATTAATCGATATTATAATTCAGTGCAAGTAGCTATGTTTGTCCATATTGTTTATAGACATGCAGATGATAGCACTAAGGATGATAGAAAATTTTTGAGGGAGTATCATTTTTTTTAGTGACAACCAGTTACACTCATCAGAGTTTGTTCAATACTTTTTAGTATATTTTATAGAAATTTAAGAGAAAGAGGAATCCAGATGAAAGAACACCTCATATGGTCAGATAATTGTACAGGGTAGTTCAAGAATGCTCGAATTTTCTATTGGTTAAGTATATTTCACAAGGAACTTAATGTCCAGCATATATGGAGTTTTTTTAAGTTGGGCATGGTAAAGAGAACATGATGGAGCTAGTGCATGTGTCAAAAGAATTATTTCTAGAGAACAATTAAAATTTGAGGATGCAGTAAAATTTAAAGATGCACATGGGATTGTGGATTGGTGTAATACAAGATTATTTGCACCTAGTTCGAGTGAGTACTCTACAGTTCATCGATTCTTTTGGTTGGTTGAAGAGAAAATTGTACCTAGAGTTGACTGTGAGACAATCAGTGGATCTACTAAATGGTGTTCATTTAGGAGTTTGATAGCAAGCACATGGACTATTTGGACAAGGGAGCTTGCATGTTTTGGCTAGTTTTGTATCTCAGGAGATTGGGAAGCATGTGAAAATACATAATGGGTTAAACAGTGGGAGTAAAGATCGTTGACACCTGCACAAGCACATGATTAATATGAAAGAACTATTGAAGAAAATGATCAAGTGTTTGCATCTGAAGGCTATGACCATTTTTCATACCTTGTACAAGAAGGTAATTTTAATTCAATTTATTTCACTTTATTGAGTTATTTTGTAATACTAAATTATTTATATGGAAATGCACAAGTTATTAAATCAAATTTTGTTTGCAAGACATGTGTATGTTGTTGTTGCACCTAAGGGGAATGAAGAGAAAACCAAATATTGGTTGGCTCATTGTGTGGAAACTAAACATAAGTTAATAACACCTCGAGAAGATGATGATGGCTATCATTATCCAATAGGTACGGTGATCCCCTTAAGACATCCCCTTAAGCAAATTTTGATAACAATTTTTTGATCACCTTAAGCAATTTTTTAGAACAAGTCTTTGATCCCCTTAAGAAAATTTTGAGAACTTATTTGATGATGGTTTTAATGTTTTCCAATAGGATCGGTGGTGGTTTTTGGCACTTGGCTATGAAAATACCTGACAAGGAAGAATGGTCTACCTGCATTCGAAGATTATGAAATGCATAAAAAGATTATACATTATTCACATTTGGTGGTGGCAACAAATATAAAACTAGATCGGTATCATGGAAGACCTTCAAATAAAGTGCTATGGACAATTTCTATGGAAGAGCATGAGACAATCATAGATGCATTACAAAAAAGAGAGGATGCAAATGGTACAATGGAATAAGTAAATATAGGTAAATATAGTTTTAGTTTTATATTGTCCTTTCCAATAGATTGAATACATGTTTTGATATTGGTCAAGTGTGTTATTAGTTGAAATTGATTTAAATTGTCCTTTTATAGATCCTTAAGGCATAATCACAAAAAGGATCTAGTCCATGTAGATTCAACCTAGACAACATGGTATACTTGGTAAAAATAAGTAATTATTAGTTAAATTATATTTAAATACATGTTTCAATTACATATTGATATTGTTTGTACATTAATAGTTAAAATTGATTTATTATCCTTTTTTGTATCCTTAAGCCATCATTGCATTGATCTCATAATTTGAAACAAAAAGGAGAGGATGCCTAGATTCAACCTACACACATGTGTGAAATACTTTTAAATGCAGGTACTTGAGTTGTGTACATATAGATAGTTTTATATAAATTAAAATATGTATGTTTTGATGATTTCATTGATATTTCTTGTACCTTTTTGATATTAGGTGGTGTGAAGACCTACTACATTATGGGCACGAGTTTGAGATGTTCTTGAGATGGCATATCCAAATTTTGTAAACATTGTTTTGAGATGACATATATGTACATACATACTTACAGAATTAAACATTTTGTACAAATTACAAATACATGTACATACACAATTATGTACTCTATGTACTTCTATGTATCAAATAAATATTCTATATATTTTGTTTCTTAAATGTGCATGTTTTCCTACTTTGAAACTTTATATTTGATTGTATAATCACTAAATATTATGCATACATTATTGTTAAATCAATTATATCCTTAAGATGTTGTATTATGACCCTCAAGACATCCCCTTAAGACATTGTATTATGACCCCTTAAGATGTATTATGACCCCTTAAGACATTGTATTATGACCCCTTAAGATGTTGTATTATGACCCCTTAAGACATCCCCTTAAGATGTCGTATTATGACCCCTTAAGGCATCCCCTTAATACGTAGTATTATGACCCCTTAAGACATCCCCTTAAGACGTCGTATTAGGACCCCTTAAGACGTGTCATATTAGCACATATCCTAAATATTAGACTTAATTATATCATTTGTTATGATGACTCACCCTAAAACTTATAATACTTGTTAATATCACTTAATATTTATACTCAATTATACTCTTCTTTGATCCCCTTAAGACGTTGTATTAGGACCCCTTAAGACAACCTATAATTAGTGTTGGATGTTATTATTTGTTTTGACAACTTATAAATTAGTATTTGATACCATTATTTGTTTTGATAGCTTATAAATTAGTATTGGATGCCATTATTTGTTTTGACAGCTTATAAATTAGTATTGGATGTCAATATTTGTTTTGATAGCTTATAAATTAGTGTTGGATGCTATTATTTATAGAATTTATTAATGCTTTTGTTCTCTAATCTTGTATGGTATTGTTTATTTCTTAAAAATTTATCCTTTCTGGTATATAAATGGATTGCTTTTGTTTGTAAATTATGATTTATTGACTAATTATTGATTGACATGAATTGAATAAGTTCATTGACTAATTATCGCTAATTATTGAATGTACATATCATGTATATCATGTATGAGATCACTAAATTTGTAAAGTATAAATATTAAAATGTCCTATTAATTTCAACTTTAATTTCATATTTATATTTAATTTCACATTAATGTCCTATATTAATGTCTTGACTATGAACATAAAATGCATAAATGTACATGTGTAAATTAAAATTTCAAACAATAATAAAGTCCATAATTTATGTAACATATTAAGTGCATGAAACCAATATATTAAGTTCATGAAATAAAGTGCATCATAGTACAACCCATGAACTAAAGTCCAACTAAGTACTTGAGCCATGAAATATAAAGTCCAATAGAGTACATGAGAAACCAGAAATATAGTCCATGAAATAAACAAATATAACCCATAAAATCATGTTTCTAGGTCATGTATTGTCTCTATAATCAAGAGACCTCTTAATGTTATGTGGACTATGCAGATGAATTGAAACACTTTGTACAAGAGAAAGATGAAATCAAATGTAAGACAATGAAAAATGATTTAATGACAATTTAATTTATAATTCATCATAAAATTAAATTACCATCATATTTGGGTTTGGATGCTCTGGTGCACCTGAAGCAACCTCTAAATTCTCTGAATCAATCTACATAAACAAGACAAAGAAAGTTGAAATTAGATGTACAAGTCTACAATTAAAAATGATTTAATTCAATTTAATTTATAATTTATCATATTTTAATTGTACTGTATTCTAAGGTTGTGCACCCTCTTCTTTAGGACCTGTTTGTACATGCTCAACTACAAGATGTGTCTTATGCTATAAAAGAAAAAGAATTTAAAACATGTATTAGTTCATATTATATATATATATTCAATTTAAAATTTAAAATTAAATTTATATTCAAAATATATAATTTATAATTGACTTTAAATATAATAAAAAATTTAAATTACCATTTGATCTAGAGCCTACTCTAAATTTCCTCCTGGAGGTGTAGCTATGTCTGGGTCAAGGCTGAAAGTTGCACTAAAAAATTCCTACAAGATCAAAATTAAAGCATGTATACTTGAATTAGGTTAAAATATATATATTCAAGTTTGCACATTTTGTGTAGAAAATTTTTTAAACAACCTAAAAATCAGAGGCCTCACGAGTAGCCGCAACATCTAATGTTTTCTTGATGCCCATTCTCATTTTGGTATCAACCTAGACATACATGTAGACATTTAACGCTTATAATATTTGCAAGTGTACATGCACATTTCATATATAGTGAATTCAAAATTCATAATTGTAACTATACTAATGTAAGTTAAACAATTTAAAATATAAATGTACCTACCCCTAATCTACGACGCCCGATAGTGGAGGAGTGCTCGACAACCCCTTGGGTGGAATTGACGTGGAAGCTGATTGACTACCTAAACTAGAACATAAAAATTTCAAACATATATGTGATTCAATCATATATAATTTTAAAAATTGAAATCAAAATACCCCATAAGGGTTGTCGAGTAGGACTAGTGTCGATGTATGTACCCGTGGAACGGATGATTTCCCATCGTTAGTGTCTTATGTACACCAAACAGTTTGATTGTTAAAATGTATTGAAATTTTTTCTTTGATATATACATTCATCAAAAAAATTATAAAATGAATGTGTAGATGCATATTTATACATGTGTTGCAATGTCCTCAGGGTGATGGTCTACTGTAAGAAACTCTACAAATGAAATGATGCGACCAGATGAACCACCAGAATCTCCACATCCACCTGAACTAGGTGTGGCCTGATCAGGTCCATAGCATACTTGATGGCAACTAGTGCATACATGTGGGATGGGCCTTGACACTCTTGGACTGGTACTCAGACCAGCTCCATAAAACACTCCTCCATCATCATTGTCTCTATGCTCCCCACCCGCTATCATAGAAGCATGTTGATCAAGGTCTCCTGTGAGTGTACTAAGGGAACCTAATGTCGAGACCACAGCTCAATGATGCACAGGTGTGAGAATGGGAGGACTAGGAGTAGCAACAAGGGGTTGTGCATACACGAGGCATTGGGGATCAACCCTTGCCCCTAACCTCTGTTGTGGCATGCTCCCACCAACACCCTGAAATGATTTAAAATCAAAATAATTGGGCTTTTACCCCATAACAAACTCTACATACAGTTTTCTCACAAAACACAATGGCACTCCCAATTAGCATGTGGGGGACTATCAAAAACCATATACCATCAATCCCAAAAATGTGCACTCATCTCTAGATGTATGCACCACCTCATGTATATTCTAGATTTGTTGGGAGGAATGGGTTGTCAAGTAACGGGGTCAAGAAAGTAGGGGGCTAGGTGGGCTTTCGTTATTTGAAGGTCTAAAATTTGTTTGTAAGAGAGACCGTCAGCATAAAATTATCTCATTTGTTCTCTATCTCATCGATGCCTATCTAGATCAAAATCAATTTGGTCCTGATGGCATCCATAATGTTTTGTATCGTAGATGCAAAACATCTCACATGTGGTGCAATCAATGCTTGACTCTGCATAGCATTGATTTGATTTTGTATGGATGCAACCTAATCATTTATGTGTGCTCGCAAGCAAGCCTCATCAGATGTGACAAGTGCTAGAGGTGGCATATTAGGTGGAGGGGGAGGTGGATGTGGTTGTGGCTAAGGTGGTGGATTGATGATATCATCAATGTTAAAATCATTCATGATATGAAATATAAGTGTGCACCTGCATTAAATTATACAAAATTAACATACAAACTTAAAAAATTACAAGAAATAATTAAATTTGAAACGCACATGCAATTTTTTTTAAATAGGATGTGCATACATATATTAAGATCATATAAAATTGAAATGCACATATACATTGATTGAACTTGAGCATGTACATACAAAATTCAAAATTTAACATGTACATATATTTAAAATAAAAAATATGATGCATAATTTGCATGCATACATCATTAAACTAAACTATGTACATACATACAAATTTCAAAATTTAAGAACTATATGCAATTTTAATACATGTGTACATACTAAACAATAAACTTGAAACATTCACAAAAAGCTCATTTTATGTCTAATGCATATATATATATATATATAACAATTTTCCAACAGAGAAATCATGATCTAGTAGATAGTCATAAAACATATACATATATATATATATATTACAATTTTCAATAGGAAATCATGATCTAGTAGATAGTCATAAAATATATACTATTATAAATTCATCATTATAAGTTCATAAATTCCACCAAATTCATAAATTCATGTCACTAAATTCCATGAATTCACATCACTAAAAATATCCATCTAGAACCAAAATCATAAATTCACGCCACTAAAAATATCCATCCAACCAAATTTATAAATTCATCACACAAAATATCCATCATTCACCAAATTCATAAATTCATAACTATTTAAGATCATTGTCTTAATTTAGAAACTATTGTGGCTCTCTACTGCATCTCTTCATTTCTTTGTGTTTTCCTTTTTAGAATTAGAAGTTCTCCTCTCCTCTAGCCATTGTTGATTGCTCATCTAAGATCCCATCCATAGCCCTGATAGCATCAACAAGGGTTTGCATCCTAGATGCAAACATCCTCACAGGTGGTGCAACACATTCTTCATTTTGAATAATGTTGATTTGATCTTGGATGGTTCTAACATTGGCATTGATTCGCTTGCAAATGAACACCGTCGATTTCAAGTGGTAGAGGTGGGGGATTGTGAGGTGGATTGGGTGGAGGTGGAGGTGAAGGTGGTGGATATGGATGGCATGGAGGTGGATTGCGAATATTATTGAATCGATCCATGTGATCTCTAAGATATGAGTGAACCTGCATTAGATTTGTAATTTCAAAATGTAAGATACATGTTTAGGAAATACCTTTAAACCATTCAATATAAATGGCCTAATTGAATACAAATGATAAAATATGTAAGCCTCATTTATGTCTAAGGCATGTTACTTGAATGAAAATACAATTAACTATTAATATAGGAAAATTTATGAATGCTATAGGGTTTACAGTTTAGAGCGTAGGATTTAGGTTTTAGGGTAATAGGATGGCTTAAGGGGATCTATGTAGTAAGGTCCTAGTACAAAATGGCATGGTTTTTAAGTGAATAAAATTTGGTGAAGATGCCCAAGGCAACCAAATTTCATTAAGGTCCAAGGCAACTTCACCAAATTTTATTCACTTGAGTCATGTCATTTTTTCCTAGGAACTTACTAGACATAGATCCCCTTAAGCCATCCTATCACCCTAAACCATAAATTAATCAACCTAGATCATGATTTATATCATTCATATTATAATCTTGCACGATCTTATTATTGTTAAATTTGGTTGCCTTGGGCAACTTCACTAAATTTTGAGAACTTATTTGATCCCCTTAAGAAATGTCATATTAGGACCCCTTAAGAAATCGATTTACGGTTTAGGGTGATAGGATGGCTTAAAGGGATCTATTTCTAGTGAGGTCCTAGGACAAAATGACATGGCTCAAGTGAATAAAATTTGGTGAAGTTTCCCAAGGCAACCAAATTTCGATAAGAACCTAGAAAAAATTATGGCTTTAGGGTTTAGGGTAATAGGATAGCTTAAGGGGATCTATGTAGTAAGATCCTACGACAAAATTACATGGAATAAGGGAATAAAATTTGGTGGATTTTCCTAAGGCAACCAAATTTCATTTTAATGTCCTAGGACAAAATGAATGCTTTAGCGTTTAGGGTTTAGATTTTAGAGTTCAGGGTTTAGGGTTTACGGAACTTAGGGTGAAGTTTTGGTGTCCCTTGGAATATAATGAACTTGCAAGTTAGTGAAGAACATTTTCTTGTGGAACAGTTGATTGAGATAGCTCTTGTTTCAATTGACCAACCTAGATCATGAAATCTCATTCATATTATAATCTTGCACGATCGTATTATTGTTAAATTTGGTTGCCTTGGGCAACTTCACTAAATTTTGAGAACTTCTTTGATCCCCTTAAGAAATGTCATATTAGGACCCCTTAAGACATCTATTTACGATTTAGGGTGATAGGATGGCTTAAGGGGATCTATATCTAGTGAGGTCCTAGGACAAAATGACATGGCTCAAGTGAATAAAATTTGGTGACGTTGCCCAAGGCAACCAAATTTCATTAAGGGCCTAGGAAAAAATGATGTCTTTAGGGTTTAGGGTTTAGATTTTAGAGTTTAGGGTTTAGGGTAATAGGATGGCTTAAGGGGATCTCTGTAGTAAGGTCCTATGACAAAATTACATGGCTCAAGGGAATAAAATTTGGTGGAGTTACCTAAGGCAACCAAATTTCATTTTAAGGTCCTAAGACAAAATGAATGCTTTAGTGTTAAGGGTTTAGATTTTACAGTTCAGGGTTTAGGGTTTAGCGAACTCAGGGTGAAGTTTGGGTGGCTCTTGGAATAATGGACTTGCAAGTTAGTGCCTAGTTTATGAATATTTTTTATTTTATGAATATATTGACTATTTTTGTAACAGAAACACATAATTATGTATTATTAAGATTGAGTTTGATGTATATTTTAACTAGATATTTTTTTAATTGAATATAAGATTATTTTATTTAACATTTTTTTCATTAATATTTCCCACTTAAATGAATTTTATGATATAAAATGTATAATATAAAAAAATTTAATGTTGAATCAAGTATTTTATTTTTGATTTTTTGGAATTGAAAGAACCTAAAAGAAAGAATAGAAAAATATTTAGATTCTTTTAGTGTCTAGGTAACTAGTGCAAAAATTGAGATTTTAGACTAAACTAGAAGCCTAATTAACAAGTAATTGACTAGAATGAGGGTTAAGATTGTCAAAAGACAACAGACAACACATGAAAACAAGAAATGGAAATAAGGCATGACTAAGAGAGATCAAAACATAAAATAGAAATGAATGTTGAATACTATCTAATTAAGTGACAATTGGAAATCGATTATACACTTGGATTTACGAATTTGCTAACTAAATTTGCAAACAAACATTGATAAAATTTATGAATTGTAACTATTCTTTAACATATTGTTCTAATCTAATTATAATATAACATTGAAACTAAAGTTTAACATATCATTTTCTCCATACAATGCAAATGAAATTTAAAACATTTAAGCAATGCAAATAATTTTCTTGAGCTCAAAATTAGGGTTTTCAAAATCAAAATGATTTGTTCAATTTCAATTTAGGGTTTTAGCATATTTTTTTGTTTCAATTCAATTTATGGTTTCAATTTCTAAGCTATTAGGGTTGTTAATGAAATTTTTTTGTTTCATTTCAAACTAGGGCTATCAAATTCAATTTTTTTGTTTGATTTGAATTCAGCATTTCAAAAAGCTTGATTAGGGTTTCTAAATGCAATTTTTTTATTTCATTTCAATTTCTAGGGTTTTGAAATGCAATTTTTTTTGTTTCATTTCAATTAGGGTTTTCAAATACAATATTTTTTGGTTTGATCGAACAATTTAGGTTTCAAAAGCTAAATTTTGTTTCTAAAATACAATTCAAGGTTCATTGCATTTTCTACAATTCCTCATTTCTACTATAATAGGAAATAAAATGCTTAAAACTTCAAATAAATTAAAAAAACATGTGCTAAAATCAATTCTTCTATTGACAATTTCAATAAAAAATGAAAAAATGCAAAAAAAATGGGGGTGGACGAGTACCTAGAGGTTGTTTTGGTGGTTGTTGTCGCTCACAACTCAGGATCTCGTGTGCTGCTAAAATGAAGGTTTGTTCATTTTAAAAAATTAAATACCATTACAAAATAGGATCCTAATTATTACAAAATAGGATCCCGATTTTTATAAATCGAGATCCCATTTCGTAGTAATCGTGATCTCGTTCTGTGTTCGTTGATTCGGGACCCTTTAACAAATGGGATCATGTTTGACATTTAGGCTCGAGATCCCGTTTATAAAAATTAGGATCTCGTTTTTGCAATGTCGATTTCATTTTTTTGGCTAAGGCAAAAATTTCCACATTTCATGGACTCAACTTTGTGCACTTACCCTCAATGTGTTGTCCCTCGCGTGTGTGACAACATACCATAGATACACTTCATCATTTTTTGCATCCCACAACATCTTTTCCTTGCATTTCTCTCCTTGGGATGCCATGTGCTCCTCTACACAACACACATCATCCTAAGGGGGGGCTATCAGGCTTCTCTAATTTTCAACATGGAAAATTCTTTCAAAAGAATTATTTGGTGTCTTGATGTCTTGAAGGGTTCTCTATTGAAATAACCCCTTTCAAATGGTATGTTCTTTCAAAACGGCCACTTGGTGTCTTGATGTCTTGAAGGGTTCCCTACTGAAAAAACCCCTTTATGAAAATTGATTTCTAAAACAGGATTCCTTGGTGTCTTGATGTCTTGAGGGGGATTCCTTTGTGTCTTTTATCTGATATTTGATGTTGCATATCTTGGTGTTAGACATCTTATATCTTCATGTCCAGCTTGGCAATAGCTTGACTAGACCCGGGTCTTTTATGTGATTGTCTTGCAATGCAATTTGTAGTAGCAACAGGCTTAGATCTATCTAATCATTTTGTGTCTTTTGTCTATCCAATCAGACTATGTCTTATTATGCTAGCTTGTGTCTTCTTGTGTCTTATGAATTATGTCTATTATGATTCACTTTTTCACCTAACATGTTTGAATATAGCCTAACATGTTTATGGTGAGATTGCAGCTCGCTTTGTAGGGTCAAAGAACTATGTCATCTTCAAATCTTGGTGGATCTCCCTCTTTCACATCAAGGTATGCCAGATCGAAGGACTACTTCCTCTATGATTTTGGTATATTCTCTTCAACCTCTTTCTACTTTATCTCACATACGCATTGACATGTATGCTTGGTAAAGTGGGGGGAAATGTAATGGTGTAAATTTTCACCCCATGCAATTTACCATTAATTTACCTTCATTTGGCCTTACAAGTTTAATAATGCAAAAACCTATCACTTTTGCTCTACGTTTTCCATGTGTCCCTATCATCTAGCATTGGTGAAGGGAATTTATGTCAGGGACACATGTGTGTTGTGCAGACGTTTGTGCATTGCACTAACATCTTGACAAGATTCTTGCATTAGGAAATGGTAAAGATGTTATGATTCTCTATTTCCTATGAGCATAACGTCCCCATATCAAATCTTGACCATCGACAATGACTATTTGCCTCCAATTTTCCAATTTGAACTCACTTCTATCAATTTTTTTCACACTCTCAAGCTAATTCTTCATTTTAACCACTATCTTGATCATTCTAACACTTTTAGTAGCTTCATACTTGGTTTCTACAACCTCTCCTTGCTCCAACTCCATTGATATTGTAGGTTCATGAAGCTCTACCTCCTTAGCATGGTGATATTGTTCTTCTTCCTCTATTAGCCTTGAGCACTTGTAGAAGGGAAGGTGATATTGTATTTATTTGATTATTTGCATTATCATTCTTGTAGAGTAGCATCCAGATTTTAATTGCTCTCTACTATATTGTGTCTTTCATATCTACTTCTTTATCACTTTTCTATAATCTTGTTGTCTATTGGTTTTCGGTGGAGATGGGAACACCGAAATAGGGGTTTGAATGAGACGAACCTCAAAACATAGCCCCAACATTTTTCTTGTTATTATGTGTAGGTGTTATTCGATCACTTGGAGCTAGTTAGAGAACTGGACCTTGATTAAGTTGGAATCCTTATTTCTTTATCATTTTCCTATTAGAGTAACTTTCATAGTATTCTTCTTCTTGTACTTTTCATTTATGTATAATTTTTTCAACTGTAAAACTAGAACATTCGGGTTGTTGATAAACCCTATGTGCTTCTAGCTGCTACTTGACCCTTTGTCCATATAGGACACCAACGCATCTATGATACTATAGCATGGAACATTGAATTTTGACCCCCACAATCTTTTCCTTTGGTAGAGATCCATCTAGTATGTATTTTGAGACCTCTATGGTTGGTTTGCCTGGTTCTAGAAAACATTTTTCATAAGCAAAAGGGAAACAGAGTCCTATTTGCCCTTCCTTTTTAGCTTGTACTTTTATTTCCAATTTATTAGGTAGTTTGAGGTAGTTTAGGGTAGTTCATTCGCTTAGGCTCTTCTATGACCTAAGAGTCTTGGGGGAAGTGAATCCCCTTTCTCTACAATATGATTATCTAGGAATAGCATAGTGTCCTTCAAAAAAATGAATAACAGTGATTAAGTATGACAAATTAATAATTAATTTATCCCTTGGCATGGTTTTAGGCTTGAAATAGGTTTGTAATCATGATTTTTTTTATGTATTTCAAACCTATTTACCATGTATATATTGTTAAAATTATTTTCTAAAACAACACTATTCTCCTTTTGTAATGCCACAAAATGATTGTGAGAATAAAATTATAATCACTTAGGGTTTCATGGTTGAATTTGGATTTTCGGTGCCTATTAATACATATAATTAGAGGTGAAACTAAGTAGCATTCTACTTAGTGGAAATATCCTCTCTTAGTGCCCTATTTAGTAGCAATGTCTACAATTGGTGGTCTAGTCCAATATGTTAGAATAGCATATAAATTTATATGGAGATTCCTTAGACCTTATTTTAAGAACATTTTCCTCAAAAAATTTCTAAAATACTCATCTTTTTTTCACATTTGATCTATAATCATGAAATATATGTGCAAAATCCTACAAAACAATGTGGTTAAGGGGGCTCTAGATCCCTTAGTCTCCTCGTAGGATTTTAGGATTATGCATAATAACATCTAGATGGGCGTGTAATAAAAATACTATCTAGCACATTAATGAGAATTTAACGATCTAGGTCCACTTTTGGGATTGATAACACACTTCAAATAGATTATAGTTGGGAAATAATTTTATAATTTTTATTTATATTAGCTTATCTAAGTGAGTGCAATGAAAAATTCAAGAGTATTAAATAAATTAGTGACACCATCAAAATTATTGGAAAGAGAAGGGATATGAACTATGGAAGGTTAACAATTAGGCTACAATGAATTGAATTAGAACAAAGATATGTAGTACATGAACTATGATGAGAAGAGGGCATGCATAAAAGGTACAAAGGAAAAGAGGATGTACCTTGAACTATGGGATTTGATTTCTTAATTCCATAATATTGTCTCATTCATTTTTGGCTTCAAACTCCTCCAAAATTTGAGTTTTTCATCAACTTCCTTAGTATGTTGTTCAACTCTATATCAATCTAATAGAATTAGTATAAAATATTAAAATAATGATTGTATGCTATCAATCAAATACAAAACATGATAATTATCATTCCAAATATTCAAACTATGTAAATATTAGTTCATACTATCAAAATACAATCTAAAAACATGAAATTTGGTTCTTCTACATTGATAAAATTAAAAAGGTGGTAGAATGTTAAATTATAATTGATATTTTATCAACATCATGAAAAGTGTGCTTGTATGTTGGATAACATGAAAATTTCATGGTAAAATAGAGCATGTGGATCTAATCACAAGATCCACATGCCTTTTTACTATTTTTTAAAATTTTGTTTCTCAACAAATGCGAGCATGTTATAAGGTGCTATAATTATTACCAAAGAACTCTATAATATGCTTGAATTCCTACTTTAAGAATTTTAATAGGACAGAGAGAGAGGTCTAGGAACAAGGATGGATAGAGAGGGGGGGAGGTAAATAGAGATAAAGAGGTAGAGATGAAGATATACCTAGGATAAATGAAGAGGGAGAGAAATACATAAATATATATTTAGAGAGGTAGAGAAAGATAAAGATATAGAGAGATACATAGGTAGGAATAGATAGAGGGAGATAGAGAGGAAGAGATAAAGAGACATATAGAGGAAGAGAGAGATCGATAGAGAGAGAGAGAGATATAGAAGGCCAAATAGAGTGATAAAGAAATATAAGGAGATCGATAGAGAGAGAGAGGGGACTCAATATATAGAGAGGGAGAGGGGAGAGGGAGATGGAGAGATATAGAAAGATGTGGAGATATATAGAGATATAGAGAGGGATAGGGAAAGAGGTTCAGATAGGGAGAAGTAGAGATAGAAAATTAAATATGATATGGAGAGAGGGAGAGATAGAGGCTCGAGAGAAAAAATGAGAGATAGGGAAGTGTGGTAAGAGAGAGAGGGAGGAGATAAAGAGGGAGGTGAGAGAGATGCGAGAGATAAGTAGATATATGGGTCTAGAGAGCAAGAGAGGAGAGGGGGAGATATATCAATATATAAAAATTCAAAGATGCAAGAGGGAGAGGGAGAGACCTAGAGATATATAGATTGAGGGAGATATAGAGAGATAGATAGGGATAGAGAGAGAGAGATAGGGAGATATAGGTAGAGAAAGATATAGATAGAGAGAGAGGGAGAGAATGTTACTAAGTATGGAAGTGATTACTGTTGATGGGTGTTTTTGCACTTCTCAACACAAGCAGCACACAAGTGCACTACCTCTCTTGAAAGATAACCTCCTACAAAAAAGTTGCAGAAAATTATCCCAAGGTCTCTCGAGGGTCAAGTCATGACTTACAAAAATAGTTGAGTTGATTGATGCAATTTGTTGGTAATCATAAAGGGAATTGACAATTTACTAAGTTTGGAGGGAATTGGATATTCAAATGGAGTTTTATGAGATTCTGGAAGTGAAGTGCAATTGTTGCAAGTTCAAAATAGTAGTATAAAACTCAATGTTTATCATCAAATTTGTCTTTACCATGATGCTGGAACTTTATCTTAACTTCTATTTTCAAAGAAAATTCAAAAGAGAAAAGGTATAGAAGGGTTCCTAGACCTGCAACTAATGTTGAACAGTAATAATGGAAGATGATATAGTGGAAAACCTTCCTAAAACTGAGTTCCACTTAACCCAAAATAGGTAACAGTCTCATGAAACTAGTGTTATCTTCTAAGGTCTGTAGATTTTCAGCTATCCATTCACCATGAAGCATGAATAATATTAATTTTAAGTGCAGCAATAATTTAATGTTCAAACTAGCTTTACATTTCTATTCATCATCAACAAACATCAAAAAGCATGAACATGAAAGGCATCAACACTATAACAGTCTTCACTATTAATGTGCAACATGAAACTAACTACTAAGAGAAACTTGAAATACTTAGAACAACAAACTAAATCTACTAATTTTGAGAAGATGAATCATGCAACATGTGAGAAATACAAGAATCCACCAAAACAATGTAATTATCATTAAAAAAATTGTAGCATGCCTTTACACAACAACTCAACTCACTCTTGAAAATGAGAGGAGACCCCTATTTATAGTCTTCCAAAATTGAAATGAATGGCCATGATTTACTTTCATTGTGTGGCCAAGATTCACTTTACATCAGGGTTTCACCTACCCCCAAAATATATCATTATAAAATACATTTTTGTCTCATTCCTATTTTGTCGTCTAGTAGCTCTGACATTGTAGCAGTTTTGTCTTTTAGTGACTACCTTCTTTTTCCACCTATACTGTTAGAAACTCTTCATCAATCACTAGCTTCCCTACATTTTTTTGAAGAGTGGCATACTCCACAAATTCCCAATCAAGGCTTAGAGCTTATCCCATTCCACTATGTTTAATTGAAGGATCTAGAAGGTCGGCCTTTTAAATCTCCCAGTGCTTGGTGCACCTAGGTGTGGCCTTAACAACCTACTCAAATTGGGTGAATGCTCTAGCAAAAAATTCCATGAAATATAATGTTAGCACATATATTTCCCCTTGCTTCATCTTCTTGTGGAAGAATGGCTTAATTTTCTCTAGATCCAGTTCCAGGGTGGGCATGTCATAATCTATCATTGTCTTGAGGTAGTCCTCGCTGTCAGTCATGTGCTCCTCAATCCATTCAAGGTCAAGCTCAACCTCATGCAGCACACTTTCCAAGACTTCTCTCTTGTGATCCAATCCCATTCTCCATGTCTCTACTAGCTAGTGATCATCTTTGACGAGCGCCAATTCCTTTTCCCATGTCCTTTCAGGCATCTTAAGAATGGCCTCCATCTTAGGATAGGTGATCCTATACAACTCGGTGAACCTATGACACATTTTCTGAGTGGCTTCTAGCTGCTTTTGCAAATCTCAGAATTTATTGAACATTTGAGCAGTGTGGAAAATTCCCATGTCGCCATTGTAGAGCACTCGTTGGAACCAATCTGCTGTGGCCTTGGTCTATTTTTTCATTTTTTCCATTCTGTTAAGCTCTTATTGGTAGAGAAGAGGGGGCAGAGATGATGTTGTTGGAGCTTCTTCTTCCAAGGATGTCCAATGTTGAATGTAGGTAGTGAGATCCACCACTTGTGCTTTTAATTCCTCTTTAGATGACTAATCCTCGTTCATTTGTTGCACAATTGTTTCCACCGACCCCTGGAACTCATGGATCTTTTGTTCTCTAGTTGTTGGGACCAAGTTGATGGTAGAGATGCTATAGCTAGCTCCTTCACCTTTTTCTGGCACGGGCGTAGCAATCTGTATTGTGCTCAATCTAGAGGCATCAACTGTAATGTGAGATCAGACTATAGGCTTCTTCTCCTTCCTTGATTTTTTTTTGTGCTCTAGCCAGTATTACCTCAAGTCAGGGCTTTAGATAAACAATTGCAAGGGCTTTCTTTTGTAGCTGCCTCTCTGGCCAATCGGGCACTTTGGTTTCTTCTTCAAGCGGTTCATGATCACCTTCCTCTCTTTTTTCATGTTGAGGTTGTTTCTCTTCACGATTTGGGGCTTCTTGATCTATTTTCTCTTCTTCATATGATTCCTCTATTTGTATGTCCTTTTCCTCATCCAGCTTAGCAAAGGCTATGTTCTTTTCAATGACATCATCCTTCTGTGGTACTTTCCCCTCTTAATGTTCGAGCTCAGCACAAAAATAAAGCTCGAGGCTCTTCTGTGGTGCATACTCTTCTTCTTTATGTTCTTTCTCTTCTTCTTCCTTTTCAGGAGGAACTTCCTCTTCTTGGATGGAGCCCTTATCTTGGCCAATTGGTGGAGGCTCTTTGAGTATCTCCACATTGACATTTGTATCATCTTTCTCTTTAGAAAGTTTCTTCTTAGAGTCATCCTTTTCTCCTACTTCCTTGAGCTACTGGGATAGCACCTCTTCAAGCTCTTTATCTAAGGTTTCTATTGCATATCTTTGGTTGAGAGCCTCAGTATCCTCCTCTGAAGAGTGTGACTTTTCTTCATCGGATGCCAATGGTGCAGGAGCACCTATGGAACACTAGGAAACACTAGGCAATTAGGCAACCTAGTTTTTGAATTTTTTTTTATCTTTAGTATGTTATCATGAAGGTCATGTTGACCATTGGATAGATGAGATAGCTTAGGACTAATTTCAATCATTAGTTTGATGTTTGGAAGGTTTCATGTTTCTAGGAAATTAGCAAGAAGTTGCAAAATGTTCCATTTTGCAACTTTGCCTTAATAGGATTAGCTACAAGTGGCCAAGGAGTGGTTAAGGCTGAGCTTAACTGTTTTAGAGGCCATATTTAAAGAGGTCCTTGACCTGAAAACAAGGTTGGAAGCATTGATATTGTGGAAGAATTCTGTGAAATTGAAGGAAAGATAATGTTTTGTGAGTTATTTTCTAATTTTTGCTTCAAAGAAGAGCTTTAATGGATTGAATTTATTACTATTTTGTACGAAGGATGTAGTGTTGTTATTCTTCTAGTTTTGTGTGCCATTATTTAGTTCCTTTATTCATTTTTAATCACTGGTTGTAAATAATTTTGCTTTAACCCTGTTGCTGGTCTAAACCAGATAGTCTAGAAAGAATGGAATGCTAGCCCACTTTCCCACCGTACAAATTGTATGACCCTTTGGGAACAGTGACTAGACTCCATGTGTGTACATATTGTAGGTTTTAGGGTTCAGGTGTGCACAGGAGTTGTCAGCAAATTCTTTCCCTAGGCGAGCTAGGAAGAGTCTGGCTAGGGAAGAAAAGGAGTGTTAAGCACCTAACTTGCAAGGGTGATGAAATTTTGTTGAAATTCCTTTTTTAGAAGTTGGATGTGAGTCTTACCAAGGTCTAGTGAATAGGAGGAACCTCCACCAATTCTTTTGATAGGTAAAAGACTTAGTAGATTGGAAGCAGCCAGAAAAGGCTTGAAAACCCTAGATTTTTGCCCAATTTCAAGTTGAGGCCTTGTGCGGCTGATGAAGACTCAAGACCTCGAAAATACTTGAGAGGTTTCCATTTGAAGCAAGAATATCAAAGAAATATTGGTGGTTCTTTGTATAAATTGAGAGAGATAACCGGTTTCCTCAGAAATGGAGACCTAATTGGGGCTCTTGGCTAGTAGCCCTTTTAACCCCAAATGAGGGTTTGGTGAAAGCGATGAAAAGGTGGAGTTTGGTGAACCTTCAAGAAACCCTAGGAGGATTTTTTGAAGCTATTGGAGACATCTCTACACCCCTGCAAGATCTAAATTGAGTGTTGAGGTATTGTTAGTCTTTAGGGCAGATTAAAGGCTAAGGAAGAGTTAGAGTTATTGCACCAAGATTGTCTTGGTTGGTTGAATGGTGATGGTAGTGGGGTTGGCCAGGAGAACTAGGGGTGCCTAAACCTACAAAGGTACCTATAGGTTAAGGTGGTGGAGAAAAACACAAAGGAGGTATTGCAAGCAAGACCTAGAGTAGGAATCTAAGATTGATTCCTCCAACCCCCTCCCTATCAGATTGGTATCAGAGCAAGCAAAAGATTTGGGATAGAATAATATATGTCAGAAGTTGAGTCTAGTGATTCTACCATCATGGTGACAAATGCAGAGTCGGCCAAGATGGTCGAAGGACAGGAGGAAGACAATAGGCTATTGAGGGAAAGAATAGACCAACTAGAGCAAGCATCGAGTGAAGCACAGTTTGAAGGAAGGGTACCAAAGAAAGAAGAGGTTGCAGAGGAAGATAAGATCCCTAAAAATTACCCTATTTTGAAAGAAGATCCTTTCTTGAAGGCATTGAAGGCTTTGAGTGGAAAAGCACTTGAAGGCATACCACTGTTTAATGGAAAAATGGAAGTTGATTTAGTTGTGGATTGGATAGAGGGAATGGAAAACCATTTTGAGTGTGATGGGGTCACAGAGCACAAAAGATAAAGGTGGCCAAATCAAGGTTAAGAGGTTCTGCCTTGACATGGTGGAAGTTCATTCAGACAGAGAGGGAAAAGGAAGGAAAGCAGCCTATCTCTACTTGGAAGGGAATGGTTGCCAAAGTAAGAGAAGCATACATGCCAGATGATTATGAGATTCAGTTGCACAAGAAAAGGCAGAGCTTGAGGCAAAGAGACCAAGATGTGAACACTTATACTGAGGAGTTTCAAAAACTTTTTATGAGGTCTAATGTGACAGAGGATGAAAGTCTTAAGGTGGCTAGATACCTTAACGAATTGAAGTGGAACATCCAAGAGGAGATGACTCTTCTAAGTCCTAAAACAGTACACCAATGTTACCAATTAGCTATTAAGATTGAGGAAAGAAGCAAGAGGAAACAAGAACAGGCTTCTAAGGGTAGAGGAAAAGGCAAAGATCAAAGAGGACATAGAGGTGGATACCAAGGTAGAGGGACTGAACAAAGAAACCAAGGAGAGTCTAAACTCACTAAGCATGGAAGTGAGACACCTTCTAGAGGAGGGTATAACAGAGGTAGAGGACCTCAAGGAGGTTCAAATAGAGGAAGAGGATCAGGCAGGAGAAATTCTTACTTTGCTAATATGAAGTGTTACCATTGTGGAAAAGTAGGACATCCAGCTTATAGGTGCTCGGAGAAAGCATCTTCATCCAATACTGAGAAGAGAGTGGCATATGCACAAGAGGACAACATGAGTGTCAAACCACCAGAGGTTAGTCACATTGAATCAAAAGTGGGGGAGAATATGATGTTTAGTAGAGTTTTGATCAGACAACCGGTCAAGGAAGAGCCAAGGCAAAGAAGAGCCTTATTTAGAGTGAGATGCAAAATACTTGGGAAAGTATGCAAGGTGATAGTGGACTCAGGGTCTACTGACAACATAATCTCAGAGGAGGCAGTGGTGAAATTGAAGTTGGAAAAGGTACCCCACACTAATCCTTACAAGGTGACATGGTTGAACAAAGGGCAGAGTGTTCTTGTAAATGAGCAGACCACGGTGGAGTTCTCCATTGGAGGATACAAGGACAAGTTAATTTTTTATGTATTACCCATGGATGCATTCCATCTTCTATTGGGAAGACCATGCCAGTATGATAGAGGTTCCATCTATGATGGAAAAGCCAATACTATCTCATTCAAGAAGGATGGAAAGACATTCAAGTTGCAGTCACTGTTAGATGAAGAAGGATAGTAAAAGACCCCTAGTGTCTTATTAAGCAAAGGAAAAGAGTTCATCAACAACCTACATAAAGGAGGTGAAGGATATGTGATCATGGTGCAACCCAAGGGAGAGGACAAGACTGAGAAAACAGTCATACCCGGAGCAGTCCAGAAGTTACTTGAGAAGTATAAGGACATAGTAAGTGATGGAACACCAGAAACCTTACCTCCAAAGAGAGCCATTAGCCATCAGATTGACTTCATACAAGGGGCTTCATTTCCAAACAAAGCAGCTTACAAGCTTACACCAAATCAGAATCTAGAGGTAGCTAGATAAGTGCAGGAGTTGTTAGATCAAGGATTGATTAGGAAGAGCATCAACCCATGTGCAGTATCAGTGGTCTTAGCAACCAAGAAAGGTGGTAAGTGGAGGTTATGCACTGACTCAAGAGCAATAAATAGAATCACAATCAGGTATAGGTTCCCTATTCCTAGAATTGAGGATTTAATGGATTATCTTGGAGGAGCTCAGTATTTTACCAAGTTGGATCTCAAGAGCAGATACCATCAGATCAGAATCAAGGATGGAGATGAGTGGAAGACAAATTTTAAGACAAATGATGGGTTGTATGAGTGGAGATTTATGCCATTTGGCCTCTCTAATGCCCCTAGCACATTCATGAGACTCATGAATGAAGTGCTCAAAGACTTTACAGGGATATTTGTAGTGGTATATCTTGATGATATACTCATCTTCAGCAAGACAACAAAAGAACACCTAAAACATGTTGAGATGGCTCTTAGAAGATTGCAAGAAGAGAAGTTAGCCATCAATCTAGAGAAATGTGAGTTCTTCAAACAGGAGCTTGTGTATTTGGGGTTCGTAGTATCCCAAGGATCATTGAAGATGGATCCAAGCAAGGTGGAAGCTATCCTAAACTGGCCTACACCATGGAACCACAGGGACAGAGGTAAGAAGTTTTCATGGATTTACTCAATTTTATAGAAAATTCATAAGGAACTTTAGTAGCATATGTGCACCAGTCCTAGACACAATCAAAGGTGGTTTGAAAACTAAGTTTAAGTGGACTCAAGAAGCTGAGAAAGGTTTTGAGAAACTGAAACAAGAAGTGGCAACTCAACCTATACTTTTGTTACCTAGTTTTGACAATTTGTTTACTGTGGAATGTGATGCTAGTCGAGTTGCAGTAGGAGGAGTGTTAAGTCAAGAAGGTAGGCCTGTAGCATTCTTTAGTGAACAGCTCAATGAAGCTAAGACAAAGTATTCTACCTATGACATAGAATTGTATGCTCTAGTTCAGTCACTTAGGAAGTGGAGGCATTACCTTCTACCCAAAGACTTTGTAGTCTTTACTGACAATCAGGCACTTAGCTATATCAACACTCAAGAGAAGTTGAGTAATAGGAATTTGAAGTGGATGGAGTATCTTCAAGCTTTCACTTTCACCATCAAGCACAAGAAGGGACAGTTGAACAAGGTGGCAGATGCACTAAGTAGAAGATTGCTGACAGTGCAAGAGATACAGATCAAGAGCATTGGAATAGAGAGTTTCAAGGATCTCTATGGTGAAGATGAAGACTTCTCAGAGGCCTACAAGGTATGTTCTGACTTTGAGAATCACTTTCATAGTCAATACTCAGAGTATACATTGCAAAGTGGATTTTTATTCAAGGGAAATCAATTGTGTGTGCCAAAAGGTTCTATGAGAGAGAATCTTATCCAAGAGAAGCACAATGGTAGTCTTAGTGGTTATTTTGGAATCAACAAGACAATGGAACTAGTGCAAAGGTTCTACTATTGGCCCAAGTTTCTAGGGGATGTTAGAAGGTATGTGGAGCAGTGTGTAGTTTGTATGAAAGCAAAAGGGGGACCCAGTAATGCAGGTTTGTATCAACCTCTACCTATTCCCAACAGACCATGGGAGTGTGTTAGCATGGATTTTGTTGTAGGACTCCCTAAGACTAAGACAGGGTTTGACATTGTCTATGTGGTGGTGGATACATTTAGAAAAATGAGTAATTTTATTCCTTGCAAGACCACACATGAGGCTAGCTACATTGCTCACCTTTTCTTCAAGGAAATTGTAAGGATCCATGGATTGCCATTGAGCATTGTATCGGACAGGGATGTGAAGTTCATGAGTCATTTTTGGAAGACTCTATGGAGTAGATTAGGTGCCAACCTATCTTTTGGATCAGCTTACCATCCTCAGACCGATGGAAAAACTGAGGTGGTTAATAGGGTGTTAGGTAACCTTCTCAGATGCCTAACCAAGGAGTATGGACAGACATGGGACTTGTTCATATCATAGGCTAAGTATGCATACAATGACAGTGTGAACAGGACTACAGGGAAGAGTCCTTTTGAAATAGTGTATGGAATGCACCCAAGAGGTGTGTGTGAGCTTAGAGACCTAGGAGCTATGGAGCATAGGATTGGAAATACAGAGGACTTCACTTAGACCATGAAAGAGATTCAGGAGCAGGTAAAGAAGACAGTCACCGAGGCTACACAAAAATTGAAGGATAAGGTAGATTTGACAAGAAAAGATTTGCAATTTGCAATAGGATACTATGTCATGGTTCACCTCAACAAATCCAGGTTGCAGAAGGGTACATCAAATAAAATTGTAGATGAAAAGAGTGGAACCATGCAAGGTGTTAGCCAAGTATGGGAAAAATGCATACAAGGATGAGTTACCTATAGATTTAGGGATTTTGCCAATGTTCAATGTAGCTGATCTGATCATTTATAAGGGATCAGTCAGTGGCTTAGATCATAACAATAGGGAAATCTTCAAGGATGTAAGCAACATAGCCTTACCTACTCCAGACAAGCTACAAGCAGAGAGGATCTTGGAGTCAAGAGTGAAGAAATCTACAAGGCATAAGGTGTAAATGGAGCATCTTATCAAATGGAAGAACAAACATGAATCTGAGGCTACATGGTGGATGAAGCTCAGTACAAGAAGTAGGGCATTGATGAATCACTGACCTCTCCTCACATTCCTTAGAGTTTGTGCAGAGGGGGGAGAATGGTGCAGGAGCACCTATGGAACACTAGGAAACACTAGGCAATTAGGCAACCTAGTTTTTGAATTTTGTTTTATCTTTAGTATGTTATCATGAAGTTCATGTTGACCATTGGATAGATGAGATAGCTTAGGACTAAGTTCAATCATTAGTTTGATGTTTGGAAGGTTTCATGTTTCTAGGAAATTAGCAAGAAGTTGCAAAATATTCCATTTTGCAACTTTTCCTTAATAGGATTAGCTACAAGTGGCCAAGGAGTAGTTAAGGTGGAGCTTAACTATTTTAGAGGCCATATTTAAAGAGGTCCTCAACCTGAAAACAAGGTTGGAAGCATTGATATTGTGGAAGAATTCTATGAAATTGAAGGAAAGACAGTGTTTTGTGAGTTATTTTCTAATTTTTGCTTCAAAGAAGAGCTTTAATGGATTGAATTTATTACTGTTTTGTATGGAGGATGTAGTATTGTTAGTATTCTATTTTTGTGTGCCATTATTTAGTTCCTTTATTCATTTTTAATCACTGGTTGTAAATATTTTTTCTTTAACCCTATTGTTGGTCTGAACCAGACAGTCTGGAAAGAATGGAGTGCTAGCCCACTTTCCCACCATACAAATTATACAACCCTTTGGGAACAGTGACTAGACTCCATGTGTGTACATATGGTAGGTTTTAGGGTTCAGGTGTGCACAGGAGTTGTTGGCAAAGTCTTGCCCTAGGCGAGCCAGGAAGAGTCCGGCTAGGGAAGACAAGGAGTGTTAAGCACCTAACTTGCAGGGGTGATGAAATTTTGTTGAAATTCCTTTTTGAGAAGTTGGATGTGAGTCTTACCAAGGTCTAGTGAATAGGAGGAACCTCCACCAATTCTTTTGATAGGTAAAAGACTTAGCAGATTGGAAGCAGCCAGAAAAGGCTTGAAAACCCTAGATTTTTGCCCAATTTCAAGTTGAGGCCTTGTGCGGCTGATGAAAACTCAAGACCTTGAAAATACTTGAGAGGTGTCCATTTGAAGCAAGAACCTCAAAGAAATATTGGTGGTTCTTTGGAGAAATTGAGAGAGATAACCGGTTTCCTCAGAAATGGAGACCTAATTGGGGCTCTTGGCTAGTAGCCCTTTTAACCCCAAATGAGGGTTTGGTGAAAGCGATGAAAAGGTGGAGTTTGGTGAACCTTCAAGAAACCCTAGGAGGATGTTTTGAAGCTATTGGAGACATCTCTACACCCCTGCAAGATCTAAATTGAGTGTTGAGGTATTGTTAGTCTTTAGGGCAGATTAAAGGCTAAGGAAGAGTTAGAGTTATTGCACCAAGATTGTCTTGGTTAGTTGAATGGTGATGGTAGTGGGGTTGTCCAGGAGAACTAGGGGTGCCTAAACCTACAAAGGTACCTATAGGTTAAGGTTGTGGAGAAAAACACCAAGGAGGTCTTGCAAGCAAGACCTAGAGTAGGAATCTGAGATTGATTCCTCCAACCCCCTCCCTATCAGCCACCTTATCCAAGTTTCTGTTTAACCTACCCTCTGGGTGTTCAAAATAGTCATCTTTAAAAGGATCCTCAGGCTCTTCAACTGTACCTTTAGCATCCTCCCTTTGGAATTTCTCCATTTCTTTAGATATTTGCATGGTAGCCTCCATATTTGGTGGCTCTATAAGTAGCGCAGGAACGGGAAAACCAATGGTGAACTGGGCCATCAAGGCATGAACAGTAGGATTCATAATCACCCCAGATATTTCAGCAGGTATACCTTGCACATATTTTTTTAAGTCATCTAGTAGGATTAGAGTTTGCATAGTAGTGGTGGCAACTACAGGCATTGGGGTAGAGACAGTAGGAAATGGAGGAGGCAATGAGCAGGATGACGGTGGGGATGCAATGGCTAAGGAGGAATCTAGTACCATTGTTTGGGTCATCGGTGAGGTAGAAATGAGGTGGACTGAGATGTCCACAGTGTGTGGAGATGAAATAATTAGTGCCTAAGATGAGGGAGGTGGAGGAGTCACAACGACAGCAATAGCAGTGGGAGCGGAAGTGGTAGGTGGTGACTACAACCGCTCGATTTCTTCTTCTCCCTCATGTTGGGGATCCTCCTCAATTATGGGCATTTCACTTACAAATCCCCTTGGTTTCTTCACTTTCTTTGAGGATTCTCCCTTTGCAGCCTTCCGTGCATATACCTTGTGCTTGGGATGGCATTCAAGTGCATCCTTTTCTTCGATCATGTTGCTTGTGGATATTTGGGTGCTTCCTCTATTGGGGCAGTAGTTTTTCCACTATCAGTTTCACTCTCGAGCTCATCTTCAAGATTTCCATAAGTTAATACAGCACCTTGTACTTTGAGCTGAGTGATTTGGACATCCACCCATAGTCCTGTCTAGTTCTCAACTGTTTGTGTTACTATATCAAGGTCATTGACCTCTTCTTCACCCTAGTCTATCAACGATAGTGGCAAGTTGGCTACAACATCAAACCTTTCATCAACAATAGTGTCATCTTCATCGACAATTTTATCGAGCATAGGGAACAAGTTTATTGACTTCACAAATTGGGTCGTCATCCTCATGTAGTCTCTCATTCGCACCTCTTTATCATCTTGGAAATTAGCCCAAAATTCTTCAATGTGAGGCTGATGGGCATACTGTCTCCTAACCAACTTCTTTAATTTCCTGTATGGGTCCATTCTCCTTTGCGTTGTATGGAGGTCTAGATGGTATTCCACTATCTCCTTTTCTAAATTCTTCATGCACTAGGCAATGGGACAAGCATACATTCCTTGCCCAAAGTTCAGGGGATATGGGATCCCCACTTTGTGTTTGTCGCTCAATAGGGCATGGTCATTTTGCAATTTTTTGGAGGCCTCCAATAGGATCATTCGGTCATTGGGGTATCGTGGCAACTTGTAGGGTCTTTCAGGGAACCCTTTTGTTCTGATGTATGTAAATTTTGGGAACTATATAAATAAGTACCCAAACCTCTGGATCAAGGCCTTAGTGCTATGCAAAACTCTTCTCTCAAATTCTCTCCCGAGGAGTTTGATAATGTGCCCAATAAAGTGATCATTTACCTTTTGATACTCTTTCTTGAAGTTTCTATATTGTAGCTAAGTGTGGCAGTCATATACTTTGAGTTCTCCTCTCCCTGGATCTAGATTATTTGTAAAAAAGAGACCCTTGTATGGGAATGGATCTGCTAGTAGATACACCAAGTAGGAGGTCATGTAAAATTGAGACATTTTCTTCACAGCCATAAGCTGGTTGTGCATGTTAATACTAATGATTTTAGCCCAGTGGAACTTTTTCTTACCATAGATGATCTCCTTGATGAAGCAGAACATCCACTCCTAAAAGAAGGCAGTAATAGGGAGGCCCATTACCCTACTTAGCAGAGTGACCAAGTCATGGTACTCATCATGGAAGTCACTCCTAAACAGCTCTTATGGCACCTTGGTGGAATTTCCCCTCTTTTCATTCAACCAATGCTAGTTGATAAGTTTCTTACATCCTACAGGGTCCACTTTCCACATATTCTCGACATATTTCCTCTCTATTTCTTCCATCACGTCAAATGTGGGAATATGGAATGTTTGGCCTATGGACCTACAAGACAAATCTACCAACACTCTGTCATCATGGTCAATGATTTTTTTGTTCCTATGGTATCATTCCATGCATACCATTACTAGGTCTGGAGCAACGAGTGTAGGTGGGAAGCCAGTTGCCTTGGCAAGGCCACTTTCTGATTTTTTGGGCATTTTCAATGGTAGGATGGATCAATACCCTACACTGGAACTCATGTATATCCATGTGCCCAAGATTGGTATCTGATACTGAATCCCAAGTGGAATTGACCTTGGAGGTGCACTCCACCCCATGCAACTGATAATTCATTTTATCCTTTTCCTCTTTCCCTCTCGACGCTTTTGTAGGCTTCTTTCCTTTCTCTTTCTCAGCAGACTTCCTCAACGGTCTCACAGTAGATTCCATAAATCTTGCATACAAAGACACAGTAAGCATATCCATATAAAAATCAAGGAAGCGTTAGAAAAATCCTACAAAATGAGGGTTAGATCAGTAATTCACCACTAGGAGATCATGAAATTCATCAACATTCATCATTCAAGGCCCGTTTTGATCAAATACAAGAATGTGGGCCCAAGCATGTAGATTTCCCTAGGCTGGAAGCTGTCAGGAGCAATCAAGAACAGGATGGTGTTGGGGTCACAGCAACCTGTAGATAACTGTCTGACATCAAAGTTCAGCAATGAGGGTTTGGAGGTCAAAATATTTAGGGAGGCACTTGGCACGTGTGTGAGTCAGTTATAAAGTTCTTGGAGGCATCTGATTGGTGGTCTAGCTTGTGAGAGCTTGAGGAGTGCGGAGGCAGGAGGCTTCATGGATGTTCGAGGCTTCGCCATTGAGAAGCAAAGAACAAGGCATGGAAACCCGCATGGCGAGCTCCACAATACGGAACCCATAGGCAGTTAGGATGACGCAAGTTAACTTCCTTCACTCTAATCATTTTGAGGTATGTGAGCAAGAACTGGCAGAAATTCATCATGTAAAGGTCGTTTAGGAACGATAGTGATGAGACAGCAATCCACATACAATGGTCCAAAAAGAAAAACCCATGAAACATTTTTACTTAGTCATTTTTCCTCAGATGTCTGAACGGTAGGGGAGGGCACGACTTCTGCATCGTGGGTAGAAGAGAACGCGTAGCGGTTTACAAATGACAATTAAGTAACAATGGACCGCAGATGGCAGCCCACAAGAAAAGGTCTGTATGTTGAAGTATTGAGAGGAAACGATCCTGGTGGAGTTCATAGTGTAGGAAGATGGGGTTCCTCAATCGCTCAGAATGACAAAGGAGGTGGGGCAGTCCGCAAACGGACTCCCTTAGAGATGAGCCTGCACAAAGGAGTTTTACCTTGGTATTTTGGTTTAGAAACTTGATATGGCACAGAGAGCCACGGGGTTCGCAAGACGGAAGGGGGCAATGACCTAGCCATTAATGAGAGGTGTTAAGGTGATGGCAAAGAGAAGACGGCGGTCTGCACTAAATGACCCTCAAGGAAAACTTAGCTTAGTGATTGCTCATGAAGACTGTGGATGGCCAACCAGGAAAGCAATAGGGTCTGCTATATGAGTAGATGTGGTGGCCTAAGTGTTAGGGGAACGACATTCATAAAGTGGCGGTTCATGAACATCAGCCTACACAAGACAGCCCACATGAAGCATCAAGACATAGTCGTTTTCACCCAGCGGAGGAAAACTTGGCATGACCCACAATGCGGGAGTTGGGAAAGGGAACTCATTTTAGAATGGCTATGAAATGACGACCACCCACATGCGGCGGCTCGCATTAGCAGACACGCAAAAGCTTAGAAATCTAGGTTTTTTTGTTGAACATTTAATCATTTGGGTCTCAAATTAGATGGCGGCAATAAGGTCGCAGGCCATAAAGGGGGTGGTTCCATGTGAAGAACAGTGATGGTATGATCTAGTTTCGTGTTGCTACAGGGGGTTCTTGAATGTTTTAATCAAGTTTTAAATGATTTTGGGGCGTGGAGTTAACGTTTAGGAGAGTTGTCGGGTAGGGTTATGGGGTTTTCCTCAAATATTTTATAATTAATTTAAAACCCTACTCATAAAGGATGCATTGTAATTGGCGGACAGCGGACTCACTTGGAAATCATAGAAAAATTTGATGAAAATCAAGCTTAAGATTCAAGTAGGTGCAATGCAGGTGCAGGGAGTTCGATCACCATTCCTCTCTCTAACAGATTTCAAACCTAAATGGTGAAAATGACAAGTCAGAGGGCTATTTATAGGAAAAATTTCATTAATGACCCGCAATAAATACAGGTATGGTGGCCAATGGAGTAGCTAGGTGCATAATTCAACAAATCGACGGCGGGAAGCGTAGAGCCCGCAATGCGGAAATACCCCAAGGCTTCGTCATCTAGCAAATGATTGAGAGAAAATAGTTGGGAAGATTGTGGGACCCACCATGTGGGCGGACGTCCCAAGTTGACCACAGTTAAACAACGATCAGAAGACAGCGTCATGCAAGGGGAAGCCCACAACTGTGGATCCGTAGGAACTGGAGGATGCCAAAGCAAAAGACTAAAGGAAACCTCGCAAAAGCCAAAGACTTGGAAAATTTTAGGGTGGTGAATTTTGGTCAACTAAGGATGATGACTTTAGGGCTCCTAACCACTTCAAGCTCAAAATTAGGGGCACATAAAACAAGGCAAGGAAAAAAAAGTTACCCAATGAAACCGAAAGGAGAGGGTCCCCATTCTGAATGAGGTGTGTGTGCTATAGGAACAACAAATGGTGACTTTTTTGGGAGAACGCTCCTGAGCATTCTAAGGGGAAAGATTCATTCAGAACCTATAATCTCTAGTTTCATAGATTAGAATTTGATTTCCCTGAGTGAACAAGGAACTCAAAGGAGGATGAGATCCTTAGTTGAATCAAGTCACAAGAATATCTCAGAAGTGTGTGTATAGGGAGTTCATTCTCTTTTGTCAAAAATTGTAACAAATTGTCATTAATTAGTCAAGGCAAGCTACGTAGGTTGTCTAACCCCAAAAGTAACCTGGACATTGCTCTGCTACCGGTCAGGCATCCATAGCCCTGACAGAGTTGTCGCTGTGACCTGACAATCATTACTCTATTTCCAGTTTGGGCGTCCATAGCCTGCATAGAGTTGCTCGCACACCCACATATTTTCTTGTTTTAACACTTTCTTTCTTTTCTATGATATTTTCTTTTGGTACTCTTTTCTTTTTCTCAACTATGTAAGCATTGAAGCTTACTATGGGTTTGGAATCACAGTGGTCACTACAGTAGACTCAATATTTTTCACTTGTTGAGACCTCATAACAACTATTGTATAGCCCTTCAAAAACATTTAAAGTGTGTTCTTGTGTGTGATCTGAGACAAGTGTGAAAAGATTCAAACAAGGGCTTTGTCCTAGGTTAAGTCAGAGTTCAAGTATGGAGACCCGCTTTACGGGAGCGGTTAGAAATCAATAGTTATGAATGAATATTTATCCAAAGAACAAATAGGAGAGGACAGCAAAGTAGGGTTTCTGATAGGCCAAGGATGGCCACCACATCTAGAATGAAGGAACACCCTCAACAAAAACAAAGGTCGAGAAAGTGAGCAAACAGCAAAGCAAAGGCACAACAGTAAAGCAAAAGAACCTAAACTAACCTATATACAACTATATACAAAAGATGGGCCTGAAAAGCTCATGCAAGGAAATAATGCTTAAGGTGTTGCTTATTAATAGGCAATACGACATCCTCTCCAGTGAATTTCTTGAGGTGAAAGGCATTATCTCCTAAAAATTTTGAAATTTGAAAGGGGCCAAGCCAGAGCTTATTGAATTTGTCATGTCCCCCTTTCTTTTCATGGGCCTTGTCCCAACAGAGGACTAAATCAGCAATCCTAAATGCTTTTACTTTGGCTCGATGATTGAACCATCTTTTGACTACGCCCTGGTGTTTGGAAAAAAATTCAATTGCTTGGTCATAGAATTCCTCTAGATGCAACAACTTAGCTAAACAGGCTTCTTGACGGTCTCCTTCCTCATATTATGTGTTTAGAAATTGGAGGGTGGGGATCTTGAGGTGAACAGGAAAGATGGGCTCTAAGCCAAAAATGAGATGGAATGGGGAATCACCCAAAGCGACCTTATGGCATGTACAATTTTCCCAAAGAGAAAAACGTAGTTGGGTATGCCAATCTTTGGGATTCCTATCAAGCAATTTTTTTATCACAATTATCAAATTCTTGTTTGTTGACTCAGTTAGGCCATTTTCCTGAGGGTAATAGTTGGAATAAAATTTAAGTGCAATCCCGTAATCGAAGGCCCATCTAGCAAACTTAAGAGACGAAAAAGTGGGGCCATTGTCACACACAAGGGAAAACGGGCAACTGAAGTAATTTAATATGAATCTTTCTAAAAAATTAATAACAACTTCAGTAGTGCACTGCCTACATGCTATTGCTTATGTCCATCTAGTATAGTAGTCAGAAGCAGTTAGAATGTACATGTGACCTGCAAAGGATGGCGGGCTTAATAGACCAATGAAGTCAAGGCCCCATTGAGTGAACGACCTTACCTCCAGGACTGGTTGCAATGGGGAAACAATATTTATCTCTGGTAGTAGCAGTCTAAAAAATGTGATAGGTTCTGACATGGTTATGTGCATCCTTAAATGTCGTCATCCAATAGTACCCAACTCACAAAATCTGGTGAGTGGTTGAAGGGCCGGATCCATGGCCAGTGCCAAATTTATCATGAAATTCCTTCAGTACCCAAGCTGCTTCCTTTTTTACAAGGCATCTAAGGTAGATTCCCTCATGATTTCTCTTGTATAGTATAGATCCTTGCAGCATGTAGTTGTTTCTCTTCAGTCTTAGAGCACGCTTTTGTACTCCTTGCAGCCAGGACAGGCATTTATTATTCAACAAATAGTAGATAATTTCATTATACCACTCTCTAGGAGAAACATCATCCAGCTGATATTGTTTCACTATGAGCTCAGGTCCTGCTTCAGCTATTGTTCGAGTGAGGGTCTACCCTCGGACCAACTTCATGGGTTGAATCTCTATGTCATATTCCTACATTAAAGTAGCCCATTTCGCTCTCCTTTCTTCCATCTCATTTTGCATTAGCAAAGTCTTGACTACCAGATTAGGCACAATTGCGAACACTTTATTTCGTAAAATATAATGTCATAATTTCTTGACTCCTCTAACCAAGGCATACACCTAATTTTTGACATTGTGATATCTTAGCTCTGCATCCTTTAGCGGAGCATTCATGAAGGCAATCGGGTGTCCACTTCCTTTTTCATCTATCTGCATCAATATGTTAGCACAAGAGTGATCTGAAGCAAATGAGTAGATATAGAATGACTTTAGATAATCTAGGTTGACCAGCACTAGTGCATCAGCTATGGATTTCTTAATTTCTTCAAAAGCCTACTTGGCTTCTAGCGTCCATTCGACTTTGGCATCCTACTTCAGCATAGCATTCAGTGGCTTCACTATTTCAGTAAAGCTCGTGATGAATTTTCTAATGAAGTTGATCTTTCCAAAGAAGGATTTCAGTTCCTTCTTATTGCCTGGAAGCTGAATTTTTAGAATAGCTTGGATGTGTTCAGGGTCTATTGAGATTCCCTTCTTTGAGATCACATGCCCTAGCAACTTGCCTTCCATAACTCCAAAGATACACTTTTTCAAATTCAAGGAAATGCCAAACTCTCGGCACTTTTGGAAGACCTTCCATAAATCAAAGACGCGGTCCCCTTTTTTCTTTGAAAACACTGTAAGATCATCCATATATATAATAATGCATTTTCCAATCAGGTCCTTGAAGTAAATATCCATGGCACACTGGAAGTTTGTGTCGGTGTTGATTAGTCCAAACGGAATTCTTCCATATGTGAAAGTTCCCCATTTTGTAGTAAAATTCATTTTGTGCCTATCTTCATATTGCACCATCACCTAATTGTATCTCGAATATCCATCCAAAAAGGACATCAATTGAGACCCGTTAACTATTTGCAACACTTCATCTAGTGAGGGTACTAGATAGTTGTCTTTCTCTGAGGATTTGTTCAAGTTCCAGAAGTCTACGTACAATTTGATTTCTCCATTCCTCTTCCTGACTAGGACCAAGTTTTCACCCACACGAAG
Source organism: Sequoia sempervirens (assembly GCA_007258455.2). Classification (NCBI taxonomy): domain Eukaryota; kingdom Viridiplantae; phylum Streptophyta; class Pinopsida; order Cupressales; family Cupressaceae; genus Sequoia; species Sequoia sempervirens. Next base: position 12,022,130 of record VDFB02105785.1, read on the forward strand.
TGTCTAACTAGGAAAATGATCCTTGCAGACAACAACTTTTGGACTTCTTTGAAAATAATAGGCTCTAACAAGGCATTGATTGAGCATTGGCACTATCGGAAGGGTCACACATATGGCTTGAGAGGGATGGTGTGAGTGATGATCGAGGTGTCATATGTCTTCAAGTCTTCATAGCTCCAAGAAATCACATCATGATACATATGCAGCGCATCAATGATCCCTTTTTTTTCTTCTTGTGTGAACACTTTGTCGATAAATACATTCTTAACCTCTTCAGTTGTTCCTAGGTTGTGAGCATCACACTAGTTGTCAATGAAATCTTTCTTTATTTGTTGATCTTGATCCCTTATCTGATCCAAGTCAAATATTTGCTCCATCTAAACCACACCTCATGGTATTGTGTTTTTTTTTAGATAAATGACTCCTATGTCTAGTTCAGCCTCTTCAAGATCTACCTCATCAATGATAGAGGTCGCAAACACATAAGAGCTGGTAATGAAATCCAAGATATGCTTGTCATCATTGAACATCTAGAAGTTGGTAACATTATCTGGCACTGATTGAATGGAAGTAAGTTCAACAATGAACTTCTTTAGGCTAGCTAAGGAAAGAGGTTGAAGGGTACTAGCTTCCTGGACTAAGGCATCAATAGTATGGTTTTTTCTTTGAGGGATCATTTGAATGTTAAATGCATCTAAGCCTTCTATGAGATCCCATACCCTATACCTATAATTTTCTAACCTTCTATCATGGAAGGAATATAGCTTCCTAACTTTCTTCACTACCAACTCCAAATCACCAATGACTTGTAACATTTTAACCTTCTTTCTTAGTGCCATCAAGAGCCCATGGACTAGTGCTTCATACTAGGCCACATTATTCATGCAATAAAATTGGGGCCTATGAGCAATGAAGTATGTCTTACCTATAGGGTTGATGAGTTCAAATCTGGCTCTTGCTCCTTGCTTGGACTTGGACCCATCAAAGCACAAGGTCCAAAACTAGGAGGAATCTTTGATCTCAAAAGTCACGAAGCTTGTTTCCTTCCTTGGCCATATATTTTCTTCAGCAACTTTGGATAATTTCCTGGATTTAGTATGGCTTCGGTTTGGTTGCACTGTTTGGAGTTCCCCCTTTAAGGTGGCTTGTCCTTTAATGTGTTCAATTATTGTTTGGCACAGGCAGCATTCAAATTCTGAGTGAGTAGTATTGTGTACCCTACACCAACTCGGTAATAGGAGCTTCTGAAATTCCATTCTTGCTCCTAGGCTAAGTTGATCTTACACACATTTCTCCATAAAGTCTTGGAATCCATCCAGCAGTCTTAGATTTTCATCCTCATAGGATTCTTCATCATCTGATTCAATCATCATCTTTGTACTTTGAGGTGCACAGGTTAGGTTGGTAGGAGGACTACATAACACAAGGACCTATTTGGCCATTTCCTCTTCTTGGAATTCTTGTTCATCCTAATATGCCATAGGACAATAGTTACCCAACTCTGTTTCAACAAACAATACATCATTTGTGTTGTTGTACTCTGTGATCATGAACTTCATGTGAGGCTCCCGATCAGTGCAGATTTGGTTTGGAACACTTTCCATGATAGCCATAAGTGAGAAAAATCTATTACAGCATATCCGTTTAATGCTTGAGTGAAATCCCTTCCTAGTATGATAACATATGTGTCAGGAATATCAACAACTTGAATGTCAATCATCTGTTGTACCCTTGGATCAATAGCAATCTACATGGGTATCCTATTAATTTCTCTGACTATGTTTAATTTTGTCTTGTCCAACTAGGTCACCTTCCATTGAGAGGGAGTCGAAACTATTCCCAAAGCTCTACATACTGCCAAGGGCATGACATTGGCAGAAGCTCCTAAATCAAGCAGCCAGTTGTGCAAATTCTTTCCAAATATTATGATGGTGGTCAAGAAGGGAGGGGTCTCCAATTTCCCTTGGAACAATCCCATTGAAACATTGGCCTAAGCTACTTGAGCTTTGTCCTTATCATTGGTTTTATCCCTATTTTGTGCTTGATGTTGTTCTTTAATAGTTTTCTTGTTTGTTTGTTGATTGGAAGGCTGGTCTATTTTCTTTCCTAGGATTTCCCTGATTACTGACTCATTTTGTGAGTCATCAAAGGAGACCCTTTTAGCAGGTACTTCTTGGGTTGGTTTGGATGAGGAAGTCCCATTAAGCACCCTAAATAGGGCATTTCTAACTGTTGGGACCCTTAGCAATTCAAAGGCCAACAGGATTAGTTTCACTTTCTCAAATTCTTCTGCTACATATTCCCCCATTTGCTCAATTTTTGCCTCAAAAGATCTATCTTGGGAGTATCTAGGAGGATGGTTTTGGGTCTGGTTTTGTTGTTTATTATTATTGAAGTACTAGGTGGGCATGTAAGGGTAGCTCAGGTTATTACTAGCTTTGGGTCAAGCGGAGTGCTAAAGTTATTAGGTGGGGTAGAGGTCATAAAAGGGTCGCTTGCTTGTCTATTCCTCAAGTTGTAAGGGGTTTACCTTTGATGTAACATTTGGACCTCATCTTCATGTGGCTCTTCCTCATCTGCTAGACCATTTTCTACTAAATCGAAAAGTTGGGATAAAGGGTTTTCATTACTTACCTCTTTTGCTTCATCATCCTTTCGAGCAGTGATCTCCTTCTCAGGCACATTGCTTTCACCTCATGAGAAAGGAGCTTGATTGACCACCAGTACTGAGGAATCATATGGTTCAGATGGAACTATGTCTCGACATCCCACACCATCGATTGCATTCTAAATTTCCACTTGGAAAATTTATGTTGTTGTTTGGAACTCTGGATAGTCCAATTCGGAATGTCTGCTTATTTTGTGGATGCGACACCACCCAGATAAGTCTGCTTCTACCAAATACACTCCACTCGTCATTTTATCAACATTAGCAAGTTGATCAAGAGGTGTGGGAATGCCTCCATTATTCAGCCTCGTATTCCATTTGAACAATTATGTATTTGTGAAGGCCTTCTCTCTAAGCCTTGGTTTCAACTTTGGCCTCTCTCATAATTATGTCCTGATGAAGCACCCACATCACAGTTGTCACGATTATCTCGATTGAGGTTAGCTTGGATGCTTCTTTGGGAGGCTTGCAGTTGGTTATTTTGATTCCTTAAATGTGTCATTTCAATAGACATCTTCTTGACCAATTTCATCAGCTCATCTATCTAATCCTTCTATGTGTTGTTCAGTTGCGAGGTTGAACTCTGAAGGAAAACCGGCTGTACAATTGCTAGTTGATTTTGCTAAGCAAGTGGAAACTCAGAGCCCTGTAGGTATGTAGGTACTTTGGGCTATTGAGAGTAAGCTTGTTTTTTTTGTGGTTGTAGGTAATGAGGCACTGGAGGTGCATGGTTCAATGGCTGCCCCGGATGAGGTACTATCAAAAACTGCATAATTTGATTCATCATTGGTGTTTGATGGGCCAAGGCGTGGGTGATTCCTTGGATCTATGTTGGATGGGTAGTTGGTCCTAATGAAGGAAATGGAACGACAATGTGTTTTCCTAGATCAGTGCTTGTTATGACCGCTTTTGCATATGCATCCATCAGCCTGGCAGGCGGTGGACGCATTCTCTTCACTAGTGTTGACGTGAGGTTGTCCAAGGTAGCATAGTAGACCAATCAAGTAGAGGGATCATCAACTATGTAGGGTGGTAGATGGATGTACCAATAAAATGCCTCTTCCCCCAAGGAATAGGGAAATCCAAGTAGGACAGAGGAGATGGGTTATTACCCAGCCATGCCATGATGGGAGGCAGAGGTTGTGTTGGTTGTGCTATAGTTACTTGGGGTTGCAAAGGAGTAGTAGTAGCTGGAGCAACGCCTTGGTTGTGAAGTGTTGGGATAGGGGCAGCACCCTAGCTATGGGAGGTGAAGGGTTGGAAGGTAGTTTGGGATAGCTGGGATGAAGAGGATGTTGTCGAAAGTGAAGGAGAAGAGTGGAGCGAATGGATGGAAGGAGAAGGTGAGGATGGAGGTGAAGTGGGATGGGTGGATGAGGATGAGGCCAACAGTTCCCTTTTCTTGGCTCTCCTCGCCTTGGTAGGGAGCAGTAGCTCTTGAAATTCCCTTTTTCTGGTGTAGATCTTAACACTCTCTGGAACCTCTCAAGGGAGAAGGAACCAATTTGATCCAGCTTAGCAAAAATGTTGCCCTCCTTCTAGCATCAGTTCTATTGATGGGTGTTTTTTCACTTCTCAACACAGGCAACACACAAATGCACTACCTCTCTTGAAAGATAACCTCCTACAAACAAGTTGTAGAAAATTATCCCAAGGTCTCTCGGGTGTTAGGTCATGACTTGCAAAAACAACTCAGTTGATTGATGTGATTTGTTGCTAATCACAAAGGGAACTGATAGTGTTAATAAATATTTAACTAGCTCCTTTAGGTGTTTTTTTTTCTATGAATCGGCCCGTACATCACAAAGTCAGCTTGGCCTTTTATCTAGGTTTTTCTCTACCGTGCCACGTTTCTACTCCTCGCAACCCCGAGTCTCTGCATTCCTTCGCATTCCAAGAAACTTCGTTCTGCTTCCACGTGTTGTGGTTGTGGGATACTTTTGATCATTTTTTCTTGCTACCTCATCAAGCTTTGAAAGGCTACCATGAAGCAATCATTCCTAAAAGGTTTTGGTGGGCCCCATAGTTGCTATATGCGGTGTACACTTGCTACATGTCTGCTATTCACAAATCTTTTAGCGTAGAGATGAAGTAGCAACCGCAGGCAGTGAAACGCTACCATGCGTCTCTTTTGCGCTCGGCTGATAATCGTTCCCTCCATTGTTGATGAAGTGTTCAACCCATTCTACACATGTAGCATTAACGCAAGTCCTCAGTGGTGAAAGAAAATATTTCATACGGGCAACGAAAGGCTGCCACGTGCCTAGCCAGCAGATCTCATATTCGGGCAATGGACTAGATGAACCGAATGATGCTATTGGCCGCTACGTGTCATAATCATTTGCACAGGAGGGTGAAACTTTTCTGATCGGGCCTTGTTGGGACCACCGCCATCATTTGCAGAGGATGCACTTGTACCTGGAATGACCAGATGCTTTGTTCCAGATCGATTTTGTTGTAACAACCTTGGGAATATTCTGATTCCTGCATCATTTCCAGGGGATTGTGAAATATTTTTTGTTGCTACTCTCTGAAGCGGTGGGGGGTTTTTCCTTGCTATATATACTTTTCCCTGTTGTGAGAAAAGGGTCCGGAATTTCTATTTTTTATGCTATTTGATCAAACTGTAAACTGTACTTTTTATTTTCTAGACATTTCATTTAAGAACTTCTATATACGTTGAATGCAATTTCACTGACCTAGACCATGTCTAATGACTCTTCTTGGCAGTAGGAATGTGTGCAATATTATTTTATGTTAATGAATGGATTATCTATGCTATAATCTTAAGTTTCTGATGTTCTGGAACACTACAACACCATTCAGGTCCTTATATCTATGATTTATCATGCCTATCATTAAGTCTTGGTGCATTGCCTTAGGTTATACTTTATTTTATTATATTTGTTTCCTTTACCCTTTCAAGCCCCCATTATAGAAGAATTCGGCATCTCTAAAAATCTGGAAGTCACTCAGTTTAGCACAAAAGGTCCCCCATAAACTGAGTTTCCTATAAGACACTGTTACCTCATCAAATTTTGGCGTCAACAGTTTGTTTCTTTTTGTGGCACGCCCGGTGGGATCGAGCTTAAATAAAATTGTGTTTTAGAAGGGTGTATGAGCCATCGGCCTATAACTAGATCCCAAACCGCATGCAACCCCAGTTTAATAGTACCCCCACTAAGAACAGTGTGAGTCGCAAATTAGTTGGTAAACGTTCCATTCTCACCACCCATTCCTCTCACCATGTTGCCCGACGCCAATAGGAATTACATGGAATGGGATGCCAAAAGTCCCCTAGTAGCCCCGGTAGCATGCACTGTATGGGGGGCGCTATCCTGGTTTCAGCCATGAAAGTTATACCCAAATTTACTAGAGATGGCTCAAGAACACTAGCAGAACATTTGCAAGATGTGGCGGATGTGTGTCTAGTACACGGGATTACAGTGCAGAATGTAGCTTTGAGGCTTCTCGCCACGTCTTTTAAAAGCAAGGCGCTGGATTGGTACCGAACACTATTAGCTAATACTATTCGTACCTGGGACGAGCTTAGAGATCCGTTCTATGAGAGGTTCTCAAATGATGGAGATCATTCTTCACAGTATTATCAACTATATGTCATAAAATGAGCCCCCCAGGAGGCTCTGACAGACTTTAATGCCTGATTTCATGCAAATTGGCAAAGGATTCCTATTACTATACGCCCGACGCCCAAGTTGGCATTCATATTTTATCTAAACTCCGTCAATTCTAGCATTTCCATGATGATCAAGTCTTTGGGAGGAGCTACTCTACCAGATGCTTACGGTGTCACTATCAAAACTGAGAATCATTTAATAGATTGTGAAAAATTGCCTCCTCAACCTATTATGTCGATATTCCCTAAAATATCAATCCCCGTGCAAGAGGCTGCGTCAACTAGCATGCCTGCAACTGCTCAGTCAATGTACACATATGCAGCAGTCCCACAAAATGTAGCCTCTACATCAGGTTCTTCCAAGGATGAAATGAGCGACCTCAAAGAGATGTTGCAAACCATGGAAAATGATATAACCACTCTTAAGTGGAACCAATCAACACCTCCAAAGCCTGCATATCAAAACTATCTAGGCGAGTGGTCCTCATATCAGCAGAATCAGTACCAAGGCATGCCTCGCACAAATCCACCAACTCCGACTACAAATAAAATATTGTTGGTGCTTACTTATTGACGAGAGCATCGCCAAGCTCGAGTAGGGAATTAACCGGAGGGCAGAACAACCTTATTGATGATATCAATCCGTGGTGCTTCCCTCATAGCAATGCGCATATGCCGCAGAACTGTCTGTGTGGCAACTTACAACAAAAGGTGGCGGAGCAACGAAGCCAAGGTGTGGCAACAGAACATGGAGGTTATATATATTCCTCACCACAAATGGAGAGTGCGGTTCTTACCGTGCAAATGCAAGGAATTTCTTTAGAACAAGAATATGATATTGCTCCTGATCATACGCTTTTCTCTTGGATGGAGGAAGAAGAAATGGTTTTTGCTAATGATGTGTTCATAACCAAAACACCACAAGTGCAATCTGATTATAACATGCGCTCAAAGAGAAGATTCATCGGTGAGTCAGTTGTTTCGCATCCAATCAGCCCGCAACTCAAAAGTGCTTCCAATCAGATTCCTGGCACTTCAACCATCTCGTCATCATCTCAACCACAGAAGGAAATTATTATAGCAAGAACCAAGGAGTAGAAACCTCTGAGCTTGTCACCTTTTAATGTGGTAGAAAAATTTAAGAAATCATCCGCTAATGTGTCTCTATGGGACATTCTAGCTATCCCAGAGCAAAAAATGCTATTACAGAAGGCACTTCAAGAACAGGTCAACCTGACACCAACAGAGCCATTTGCCAGTGCAAAGGTTGTTAATCAAATACCGCCAGCTAAAGTCTTTAAAAAAAATACAAAGGAATCCCTTGCCAAGGTTAGGGATAAGTTAAAACCTCAACCCTTCTTATTGACTCTCATCATAGGAAAGAATTTATTGCATAATGCTATGATTGATTCTGGCGCTAGTACCACGGTTATGCCTAAACAGATAGTCAAAACTTTAGGACTCAGCTACGAATCTATGAAAAGAGGGTTACTACAATTTGATGGGAACAAAGTTGAAACCGTAGGTGTCATCAAAGCACTTCCTTTAACTCTATTTGCTTGCCCTAGTATCACGGTGCCACAAGACACTGTGATCATAGATGTTCCTCCTATGTTTGGTCTTTGTCTATCCTGAGAATTTACTTCAAAGGTGGGTGGATACCTGTCCTTGGATTAGTCACATCTGATACTCAGAACCAAGCATAGCGTAAAAATGAAGATAGAATCGGAGTCTTTGCATTCTGAACATGTAGCGAACAAAGTGTTGATCAATTTTGAAGCCGCGCATACCTCTATCACCAAGCAAGAAATGTATTGCGTTGAATTACTGGAGGAAGAAAAGGTGAGTAGAGACCAGAATGACAAAGAAGATGCTCTGTTGAGTGAACACATGGACAATGATCCTTTCAGAAATTGTCATACTATAGGATTGGGCACCTATGTAATTTATGATGAAGACCAAGTGCTTCCAAAGGTCGCCAAAGAGTTTGAAGGTAGCCAAGAAAGCGAGCTATGGACACTATACTTTGACGGAGCAAGAAGAAAAGTGGGTGCTAAAGCGGGGATATATCTAATATCCCCACAAAATAAAAAAATTATTAAGGTCTTTTCATTTCCATTTCGCCTGCTCAAACAATGAAGCTGAATATGAAGGATTAGTTCAAGGTTTAAGCCTTGCGGAATGAATGGGCATAAAGCAATTAATGGTGTTCGAAGATCCTGAACTAGTAGTCAACCAAGTCCAAGGAATTTTTGCAGCAAAGAATGTCCACATGAGATCCTATCGGCACCGAGTTTGGGACCTGGTTGAGTGTTTTGAAGCCTTCAACATCCAAACTATTCCTCGAGGACAAAATAGCGATGTAGATCGCATGGCCATGATTGGTGCTCAATTTGATCCTGCCTCCAACCTTATACATAATGAACATTTAGTACGAGTACTAGTCCAACCGGCGATTCCTGACAATGATTAGAGTTGGAAAGTTTTTGAAAGTGATGAACACATCGCCTTGTTCATCTAGCAATCAAGGGAATTTTCTGATCAGCTTCAACCAAAGATTGCCAAAGCTTATGAAGGAAAAATTATGCAGCTCAAATCTAACAAGCTTCCAAAAGGATTGGTTACTTTCAAAAAAAAATTGATTGTGATGATGCAAGAAATGATAAACAGAAGTTCGTAGCAGAAACAAGTGATTATGTGAACCTTTGGTTCGCAGATGGCAAGAATCTTCGAGTCGGGAAAAATGTCTCGCACCATGATAAAGAAAGACTCATCAGTTTCTATGAAAAGTATGGAGTAGTGGCCTGGTCCTATGATGATCTGGAGGGGTATGATCCTGATATCATTTAGCACACTATTGAGCAAACAAAAGGTGCAAAACTAGTCTGACAAAAACATAGGCCAGTCAACCCTAAAAATGAAGCGCTAATAGCGCAAGAGCTAACTAAGCTCATTGAGTCATGCATTGTCTTCCCAATCAAGCATAGTACTTGGGTATCCAATCTGGTCTCAGTCTGAAAGAAGAATGGAGATATCCATTTTTGTGTGGAATTTTGAGACCTAAACAGAGCATCTCTAAAGGACCATTATCTGCTACCTTCTATGGAGTCAATATTACAAACGGTTGTAGTATCTGAAATGTTTTCTCTATTGGACGGTTTCTCTGGCTACAATCAAATCCAAGTTAAGGAAGAGGATCAACACAAGACTACGTTCACCAAAAAGTGGGGAACATTTTCATATGCTAAAATTCCTTTTGGTATATCCAATGCAGGGGCAACATTCTAGCGGGCAATGGACATCGGATTCAGCGAACTAATCAATAAGTTTATTCTAATTTACTTGGATGATCTTACTATGTTTTCTAAATCTAAGGATGATCATTTTGATCACTTAGAAATAGTTTTTCAAAAGTTCCGAGAGTTCGAGGTTTCCCTAAATCCAAAGAAATGCGTATTCAGAGTACTGCAAGGCAAGTTGTTAGGACATGTGGTGTCTAAAGAAGGAATTTCAATCAACCCCAAATGGGTAAAAGCTATCAAGGAACTCCCCCTTCTAGTAAATAAGAAAGGTGTTCAGTCTTTTCTGGGCAAAGTAAATTTTGTTAGCAAGTTTGTTTCCGACTTTGCGGGGATAATTAAGCCGATCACCTTGATGCTTAAAAAGGATCAGGCATTCAAATGGACCACAGAAGCTTAGGATGCCTTTTAAAAAGTTAAGGAAGCTATTTCCACAGCCCTAGTACTGGTTAATCCAGATCTATCTGAGGATTTTATAATGTATGCATTCAATAGCAAGTCCAGTATCACTATTGTCTTAACCCAAAAATATGATGAAGGAAAGGGGGAACATCCAGTAGCGTTCTACTCCTGGACCCTAAAGGAATATGAGGTGAATTATAATTTCATCGAAAGGCAGGCCTTTGCAATAGTGAAGGGACTTAAAAAGTTTCACCATCTAATTTCCTGCAACAAGGTGATTGTGTATGTCACACATTCTAGTGTGCGCAAATATATCATGGAAGGGGAGATCACAGAAAAAAGAGCTAATTGGATCACCAAAATCCTTGAATATGACATTGAGGTCAAACCTACTAAAACTATTAGAGGAAGAGGACTGTGCGAATACATGGCACAGAACAAGGAGATACCTACCGCAGAGGAGCAACTGGAGCTCATCTTGATAAATGAACCAAAATCAAAGGGTTGCTAGCTGACTGATAGAATGAGGTTCATGCAAACTAAAAAGTATCCTCCAGGTCTCTCAACCCAAAAGAGGAGATATTACTGGCTGCAAAATTGTGGATATACGCTATTAGGAGTCCTTTTCAAAATGAATTTCAATGGTCTTCTCCTGTGATGTGTTACTTCAGAGCAAGCAAAGAGGATCCTCAACGCATTCCACAACAGTGTTGTGGGCATACATTACTCTGCTAAGACTACTGCCATTAAAATCATGCATGTCAGTTACTATTGGCCTGCACTGTTTAATGACTCCCACTCTTTGGTAAAATCCTGCAAAAAATGTCAGTTCTTTACTGACAGAAGGAAGAATTCTGCAATGCCTCTCAAACCCATAGTGGTGAACGAATTGTTTTTGCAATGGAGCCTGGAATTCATTGGGATGATTAACCCAGCATCTAGTGCCAAACACAAGTGGATTATGACCGCCACAGATTACTTCACCAGATGGATGGAGGTCGTTCCGCTGAAAATCGCAACAGAAACAAAGATTGTAGATTTCCTCGAAGAGCTAGTGACAAGGTTCGGTCCTCTGAAGACTATCATTTCTGATAATGCCATAGTTTTCCTAGGCACAAAGGTATGTTGTTTCACATTAACTAATGGCATATTCCTCAAGACATCATCAAATTATTACCCATAGGGAAACAACCTAGCAGAGTCAACAAACAAGAGCCTAGTCCAACTCCTTAAAAGGATTGGTTTGGAACACCAAATGGAATGGCATAAAAACCTCCAAGCAACGCTCTGGGAAAACTGGATAACTCCTAAGCAAGTCCTTAAGACTTCGCCTTATGAGTTGGTATACGGGAAAGAGGCGTTGTTACCTATATCTATGGAGATTTTGGCACTCCAATTGTTGAAATCCCTCGAGATAGAACAAAACAGAGCTATGGAAGTTTGACTTGTCGAACTGTTAGAAGTGCAAGAAAAAAGGGAGAATTCCCTAATAGCCATGACAAACCGTCAACAAGTGGTCAAGCGATGGTTTGAAAAGAAGGCTTCTAACCAAGGCCTAAAGTGTGAAGACTTAGTACTAAAGTATTATAAAAGGGCTGCTAAGCCAGGTCAGCATGGTAAATTTGATAGCCTATGGGAGGGCCCCTTTAAAATCATTCGGTACAAGGAGAATAATACTTTCAAGTTAGAAAATATGGAATAGGAACCCTTAGGAATCTCATTTAATGGGATTCATCTTAAATTGTTCCATTAGGTGTTGAGTTCTATTTTGTACATATGTGAATAGTGCTTTTATTTTATTTCCCTTTCTTTGGCCAGTCTTTTTCGAAATTGGTTTGTGTCTCTGCGGAATTAACTCATTATTACGAAGGGTGGAATAGCAGGATTGCTTTACATAAAGCATACCCATGTGCAAAGAAATAACACATATGCTATAAAAGAGCCCATAAAACTGAAATGTAGAATGAAAGAAAAAGCATGGATTTTCTTTATAAAGATATATATATCTATTTATATATATTCTTTGGCTTTTTACATTTCAAAATGGCTGGGGAAGCCATAATCCAAAAAATTATGTGAGTATTCAAGCTATTCTTTTACATATGCAAAATGATAGCCTTTTTTCAGACTTATATACAAACTATTGGGCAGGTGGTCTAGGCAATAGCAGAAAATAGAGAAAACGGGGAGGCATTTTTTTTGGGAGCAAAAGGGTTTTTTCATCCAAGGGCAGGAGAGGCAGCAATTGACGCATCAATGGTAGTGTCTACCTCTTCCTCATCAGCAGGTTCTTCGGCAGCAAAAGCAGCATCGTTCGGCACAACCGCCATTGGTGGTGGAAACACCAGGTTCCTGAAGTCAGTATATCAATCTACGTCGTAGAACGGTATCATGTTGTAACTGTGGAACAGGAAGTGCAAGGCCTAGGTAACCCTTTGTTGATGCTCGTCGCGTGTTTGAAGGAGGAATTTGCTGAGAAACGATAGCCAAATGACTACAGCTTCTTCCTCGATAAAGCGACGGAGGTCGATGGATGACGGCAGACCTACTCCATATGCAGCGTGAGCAACAACTTCACCAAGGCCATTCAAGTACTTTTTGGGAAACATTTCAATGACTAGCTTCAAGATGAGAGGCCTGAGGATGTTAATGTCTAACATAGATGCTACGAAGTGAGAACATATATCAGTATTCACCCGATACTTATCCTCGTATTCTATGTAGTCTTTACCCAGAACCCACTTTATGGCTATCAAGATCAAGGAATGCTTATTCTTGGTCATTCTTTTTAGCCGCCTAGTAGAAATATCCCCTAAAAATGTTGTCTATGACTTATATGAGGTTAGACGAACAGGAGTATCCATGATTCTAATACTATGCCTATGTTTTTTAGCCAATACTGAAATTTACCTATCACCTAACCTATGAGAAAACTTGCTTAAAAATCTGCTAACAACCTATCACTGCTCAAATGCTAAGTATGATTTCCTCACTACTTATTGGCCTATTTATAGAAAAAATGACAAGACGCATGCTAATCCATTTCGAGAAAACGTGATGATAACTAAATGCCAACTTGAAAGGCATGCCTGCATTTGCTCACATTTCTGGGCCAATTGCATCTACGGAGGTATGGCTCAATGCGTGCTAGATTAATAGGAGCTAATTAATTAGCTTTAAAAAGGTGGCGCTCATTGACTATAAGCCGCATGGTTGTAGGCTATTGTGTCATCTCACAGGCGTTTCCCAAAGCCCAAGGCAATATTCATATATTTTAAGGTCGTGATCGTTTTCTTTGGCATAATCATTTCGGCCAGGATATTAATTACCAGCGCATACTAACACAAGGTTAGAAAGCAAATTGTCGGCTCGAGTTTCAAGGGAATCACAATGTATCACACGGTTGTCAAACGCAATAATAAGTTTTTTTCGCCTCAAAATGGAAAGTAGTTCATTTTGCACGAATTACAAAATTAACGGTACTTGCTGAATTAAATGAAAAATGCATGCTTTCATCTACCACCTTGAGGAAAGTAGCCAAATATTGCATGAAAAGGCTTAATAATTCAAAGTCTTTTCATAAATGCCAAAGATAAAGGTACAGAGTTGTCTTTTTAGTGTATCCAAAGCCAAGAAAAATTGTAGAGTCCAGAACTCATAGAGGTCTTCATAAAAAGAGAAAATGTCGGAGGGTTCATCTCAACAAATGCAAGAGGAAATTATCCAAGAGTTTTTTACAACCATACAGTCATCAGAGGGTGTATATGTCTGTGAGGATTTGGTGTACGCTACGCCTGGTATACCTAACAGGCCGAAGAGGGCCTATACAACAAAGCTGAAAAAACTCAAGGATTGCAGAAACAAGAAAAGGGTTGGGGGAAAATGGGATAATATCTATAATCCAAGGCTCGCAAAAAACCCTAAGTCCTTAAGAGAAGCAACCTGTGCAAGGTTGATGGCACCAAAGGTGGACAAACCTACAAAAACAAAAATTTGGTACAGTGGTCTTCCACAATACATGGTCTCCTTGGTGCACTATTGCCCGAAGATAGTTGACGCTGCTATCCAGTATTATAACCCTAATACCCACTATATCGAAGGCTGAAACTTAAGGGTTCACATCAGCCCACAAGCCATCTAGAATATGCTATGCATCCCAGACCCAAGTAAAAGAAGAGAGAACATTGAGTCCTTTTACCTTGGAAAGGGAGAGAAAACATGGAGGGCATTGAAAAAGAACTCATAGTTCTTGTTGGAGGAGACTGATAGGAAAGGCATCCCAGCTGCTAAACTGCCAAGTATTTTGTTTCCATGCGGAGTATTACATGAATATTTGTAGGATGCCATGTCCATGCTAGCTTTTGTGTGTGACCGAGACTCTGATGAGATCATGGAAACTTTTCAACTGGGACCGGTATTCCAATTCCGCAAGCAGCATGATACCTTCTGGTATGATTTTGTTGAGTTCATAGTAGAGGAAATGATACGGTAAATAAAGAATTACCCAATGGAGGAAAAGTTTAGATTTCTTTCTTTCCTAATTCACATGTTTCTGCATCAAAACCCTGATTTCTTCGCCCGGTATTTTCCATTATCAATTTTTGATGAAAGGGGTAAGAGGAAGCCAGTGTCCACGTGGACGCGTTTTCTTTCTGTATCATATGATTATTATGCATTTTCGGACTATTTCATAACCCCAGTCTTGCATGATTTAATTAGAAAAGGTGATATAATTTGGCTCGACAAGGAGCAGACCGGATATATGCAGAGTTTCACTCTTGCTTGTGACTGGTTCTTAGGAATGGATTTCATAATTTTTCGGATGCGGGGCTTCACTGGTCAACCTTTCCTGCTCCCAGCCTGTGTCATAGATAGGGTGCTCACACTAGAAATGTATCGGCAGGTGTGTATCATTGATTTTACCTTCTGTAGTAGCAAAAGTGTCAAGAAAAAGGGATTCTTCTCTTGTCTGAATAATTTCATGTTGGTAACTTTGAGAAAGAAACAATCAGACCAGTTATTGGAAGATAAATTAGCTTATTTAGAGTTGGTGCTGGTAAATGATAAGTGGAAATAAGACCCTTTCAATGACTTTCCGGAGCCACATATGAAAGTTACACATGTTCCCCGACCTTATTGGGAGAAGTGGCATAACCCGCGGGCAAAGAAGGATGAAAATTTTGTTGAATTGGCATGTATTCCTACACAAGATACTAGAGGGCCATGGCACAAGTTCTACTTTGTTTTGGTGGTGGCCCAAGATAATTTCCTCATGGAGTGCTCCATGTATAATAAGTTGAAGAAGGATGAGGAGTGGGCTGCTAAAAAATAGAAGCTTTCTGGAAGTATCACCAGGAGACAAGGAAATTGAATGCCCCTTACGACAGTCTCAAAGATGACAAGGAATTTGAAAAATGGTGGATTGAGGGCCACCCCAGCTTGAGCTCTAATGTTAATAAGAGCGGAGACCCGGGAGAAGAGTCTAAAGTGCAGGAAGAGGAAGCGGTGACATCGGCCTCCTCTGTGCCGAAGGAGAAAATCCCTAGATAGCCTGCCTATGTGGCCACGAATGTGCGCTTTAATATATCAAGGGTCTCGCGTACACTCACTTGGTCCGCTAAGCCAGCCAAATTATCACTGCAACAAACAACAATAGCTACTGAAGCCTAGGACACTCCGCCCGCAAAGCAACAGTGCACAGAGAGCATTCTTGGAGAAGGTTCACAAGAACCAACCGAAAGAAAAGTGCTTGCAGCTAGCCAAGAGCCTAAAACTGAGGAGGATTTGTTGACGATCCTAGAGCTACCATCGACTAATCAACAAGTAAAATTCACTCCTACTTCCCTTGCTTCTCATTCCTTGGTATCAGCCCCTGTCTCAATGTCGATCCCTACCATCAGTATTGGCCTTATGCCTTCCACTTTTAATCCAGCATATTCAAGAGGTTTCGCATAATTTTCGCAAACCGCTTCACTCGTCCTTACTCCTCCACGGACCCTTACACCCACTGTTGCCACTTAGATTATCCTTGCCTCACTTTCTGAAAACATACCCCTTGCGAGTGCCCCTTCTTTTTCTGCTATTACTGTAGATCATCTTCCATCGCAATAGGCTGACACCACATTGACAACTCCTCCACCATCCCAGCCTATGAGTCTTATGGATGATTCACCAATTCAGTCATTACAAGTGACTAGCCCTTCTATTGGACCTCAAACCAAACTTTGGAACATGCCCCACTTCTCACCGTAAATTGTCATTTTCCATAAGAAACAAATGCCTGTGCCTATGAGGGTTACCTATCCCTATGCTCTACCCTCTGGTGCTCCATTCGCAGGTGGACTAGTTTCGTCGCCAGCCAAATTTATAGCACAGATTGATTGTGGAAAGGAGGCACGTGCAAGTAGAATGTGAAAGCCCAGGGCAAAAGATGACAGCACTTCTGCTAAGCCAAAAATATAGACTCTTTATGATGAGGCCCGGCAGGAATTAAGGTTTGCAACCATGTACCTGAGGGTAAGCAAGCTTCAGGGGGAAATGCACCCGGAAGATTATGAGATATATGTGGTAGGGCTCGACATGAAGGTGGCTCGACCGCAGGATCAAGTTGAAATCATGGGGGAAACACAACTGGTAGTCACTTCTGACTTCCTTAAAACTGGCCGCCAGCTAAAGAAGAAGGATGAGCAGCTTAAAGCGGCAAGAGAAAGTGTTAATTTTTTGGAGAAAAAAGAGAAATCCCTAGAGGTTGATGTTTCCCATATGACGGAAAGGGCACTAGCAACGGAGGACGAGAGGAATAGACTTCAAGGTGAACTTGCAAAGACTTAGGTTGTCGGCCCTGCCATGATAAAAGAGCTACAGTCTAAGAATCAGGAGACAAAACAAAATCTGTGACAGAAGAATGAAGAGTTGGAGCAACTTCACCTTGAGTGTAGTCAAGTAATGGCATAGAGGAATGAAGCGTTGGAGCACCAACAGGCCCAATATGAGCAGAAAATACAAGAAAAAGAGGTTGAATTTAAGGGCCTAAAGGCTCAAATAGAAGAGGAACTCTAAGAGACAAAGTCTTCTCTGGACACACACTTAGCAAATCACTCTCGAGCCGAGGAGAATTGGAATAAAGAAATGAGCGGCTCTGCGGAACAGCTAGCATCCGAGAAAAAGAAAAGGGAAGAACTGGCTGAAGCTATTATTTCAAGAGACGAGGAGATTGCTTCTCTTAAAACCTCTCTCCTATCTCCCCCTACACAGCCAGACATCATTCTGTTGGTTAGGCAATTGTACATCTCTCACTGGGAAAAACTAAAGTTTTTTGCCTAACACTGCAGCCTACCCTCTGATTCATTGCCAAGGCATCAAAGCTGAGCTAGCAGGCTCATGATACGATTGAGCAGTTCCCACATTTCATCTTAGAGAAGGTTCCTGAAGCAAAATATCTGCTCACCAAGCTATACTCAGTCTCTAATAAAAACCTTGCCAAAGCAAGTATTGAAGATCGAGATGTTGTTGCCCAAACGGCAAATAAGTTTATCCATTTTCACTCCACCTTCTAGCGCACTAAAGCAACTGCGGCTATTCTAAGCAAGACACTAGACAGTATACGGGGGAGTTTCTCCGAGTTAAGCAGGATGGGTTTGTCGTCCCCGTTCCTTGAAGATGGCTCTATTTCCACGGCCGAGCAGATTGCGGAAAAAATAGAAGAGAAGGAAAATGATTTGGAGGCTTTCAGGGATTTCAATCATCCTCCCACATGACCGACATTGAGGGAGTGATTCATCCGCTTGCACAGCTACTATTTCATTGTGAAGCAGGGGTCCGTTTACCCAATGTGCTGCCTCACAAGGAAACTATTGATCTAAGTGGAGCGAAAGAGAATTTACACAACATGGTGAAGGAATCTGAGGATGAATGGTCACCTATGCAGGAGTCTCTTTCCAATCTCTAACTTCATTGCCCAATGAAATGGCACTTTGGCCTATAAACCGAAGAAATTTTGGGTTCTTCTTTCCTTAGTCGAAACGCCCCTAATAATCGCCAAAAGTTGTTAATAAATATTTAACTAGCTCCCTTCTGGTGTTTTTTTTTCCTCTATGCATCGGCCCGTGCATTGCAAAGTCAACTCGGCCTTTTATCTAGGTGCTACTCTGTCGCACCACGTGTCTACTCCTCGCAACCCCGAGTCTCTACATTCCTTCGCATTCTAGGAAACTTCGTTATGCTTCCACGTGTTGCGGTTGCGGGATACTTTTGATCATGTTTTCTTGCTGCCTCATCAAGCTCTGAAAGGCTGCCACGAATCTAAAAGGTTTTGGCGGGCCCCATAGTTGCTATATGCGGTATACACTTGCTACGTGTTTGCTATTCGAAAATCTTTCAATGTAGAGATGAAGTAGCAACCGCTGGCAGTGAAACGTTGCCACACGTCTCTTTTGCGCTTGGCTGGTAATCGTTCCCTCCATTGTTGATGAAGTGCTCAACCCATTCAACATGTGTAGTGTTAACGCAAGTCCTCAGTGGCAAAAGAAAAGGGTTCATACGGGCAGTGAAAGGCTGCCACGTGCCTAGCCATCGGATCTCATATTCGGGCGATGGACTAGATGAACTGAATGATGCTATTGGCCACTACGTGTTATAATCATTCACACCAGAGGGTGACACTTGTCTAATTGGGCCTTGTCGGGACCACTGCCATCATTTGCAGAGGATGCACTTGTACCTGGAATGACTAGATGCTTTGTTCCAGATCAATTATGTTGTAACGGCCTTGAGAATACTCTAATTCCTGCATCATTGCCAAGGGATTGCGAAATATTTTATGTTGCTGCTCTTTGAAGCGGTGGGGGGTTTTTCCCTGCTATATATAATTTTCTCTGTTGTGAGAAAAGGGTCCAGAATTTGAAGGAAAACTTTTGGTTTAGTAAAAGACTCCAAGCCTCTATTGTTGTTTTATGTTATTGCAAAAACTCTCAGACTGTGCCAATTGTTCGGCCTTTCTATTTTTTATGCTATTTGATCAAACTGTAAACTGTGGTTTTTATTGTCTGGACATTTCATTTAAGAATTTCTATATATGTTGAATGCAATTTCGCTGACCTAGACCGTGTCTAATGACTCATCTTGGCAGTAGGAATGTGTGCAATATTATTTTATGTCAATGAATGGATTGTCTATGCTATAATCTTATGTTTCTGATATTCTAGAACACTACAACACCATTCAAGCCCTTATATCTATGATTTATCGAGCCTATCATTAAGTCTTGGCGCATCGCCTTAGGTTAGACTTTAGTTTATTATATTTGTTTCCTTTTCCCTTTCAAAACCCTATTATAGAAGAAGTTGGCTTCTCTAAAAACCCAGAGGTCACTCAGTTAAGCGCAAAAGGTCCCCCATAAGCTGAGTTTCCCATAAGACTTTGTTACCTCGTCAAATTTTGGCATCAACATATAGTTTACTAAGTTTGGAGGGAAATGGATCTTCAAATGAAGTTTTGTGAGATTCTGGAAGTGTAGTGCAATTGCTGCAAGTTCAAAACAGTAGTCTTAAACTCCATGCTTATCATTAGATTTGTCTTTACCATGATGCTGAAACTTTATCTTAACTTCTACTTTCAAAGAAAAGTCAAAAGGGGAAAGGGATAGAAAGGTTTCTAGACCTGCAAGTAATGTTGAACAGTAATAATGGAGGATGCTACAGTGGATAGCCTTCCTAAAATTGAGTTCCACTTAACCCAAAATAGTTAACAGTCTCATGAAACTAGTGTTATCTTCTAAGATTTGTAGATTTCAGCCATCCATTCACCATGAAGAGTGAATAATAGATGAATTTTAAGTGCAGAAATAAGTTAATATTCAGACTAGCTTTACATTGTTGTTCATCATTAACAAAGATCAAAAAGCATGAACATGAAAGTCATCAACACTATAACAGTCTTCACTATCAATATGTACCATGAAACTAACTACTAAGAGCAACTTGAAATACTTAGAACAAAAAATTAAATCTACAAATTTTCAAAAGATGAATCACGAAACATATGTGAAATACAAGAATCCACCAAAATAATGTAATTCTCATTAAAATTTCTACAGCATGCCTTTACACAACAACTCAACTCGAGCTCTTGAAAATGAGAGGAGACCCTTATTTATAGTCTTCCAAAAGTGAAATGAATGGCCAAGATTTACTTTCATTATGTGGCCAAGATTCATTTTACATTGGGTGATCCCACAATAGTGGTTTACAATTTTTGGCCAAACTAGACACTGAAATAAATTTTTTTAACTAAATCTTCACATTCAGGCACCTATAGCGGCTAAACTGTGAGGAATTTGAAGATAATGCAAAATAGAGTTTCGCTAAATTTTGTCTATAGATTCTAAATATATTTTTTTCAAAAGTTTTGGAGTCAAATTGCACTTATTTTTCCATCTCCCTTGAAAACTAGTTTTTTAGAAAACAATATTTTAAAAAGTGATGCTCACCAGATAAGCATAAATTTTTTCCATGAAGGATAAAATTCTAATTCTCGAATTTAGATTTTAACTCCAATATCTAGTGCTTCCACTTGGTTAGATAGTTTTTATTAAATATTTTTTTTAATCAAGTTTCAAAGTCAAACCAATTACGACATAGCAATTGTATAACTAACTTTTTGTATGTATCAATTCAATTATTATTTTGTTGGATCAAAGACTTCAATATCTAGTGCACTCATATTTTTCAAAAAAAAAAAATTGATAATATGCTATTTTTCCATGTGTAGAATAGAGAGCTTGATTTTCGATGAAAAACCTATGTTTACTAAATCTATAAAAAATACATAATAAAACCAAAACATGTTAAAATTATAGTCGTTGGATAGCTCATTCTAAGGACTACCTGATTCCAGTTGGGTTTGTGAAGTATCCTCCATTTTCATCCTCAACCCAAGCTTCGAAACACAAAAATTTGGACATTTTTTATGCCATAAGATGCCAAGGTGGGATTTAGGGGGTTTAAGCGAACCCCCTGGGGTTTGCTCGAACCCTGGTTCATTTGAACCCCCTCCCATAAAGTGTTTTTCTTTGATTTTTTGGCAGGAATGGGACCCACCTTTCATTTAACTGGTTCGCACGAACCAGGGTTCATGTGAACCCTTTTTTGGTTCGCTTGAACCAAAGGGTTCATTCGAACCCCCAAAACCATTTTTTTTTGTATGGGGTCATTTTTTGCCACTTTTCCTTCCTCACCCAAATTGTAAACCACTTTTGTGGGTTTACCCCATTAGGGTTTCACCTACCCCCAAAATATATCATTATAAAATACATTTTTGTCTCCTTCCTATTTTGTCCTCTAATGGCTCTGACACTGTAGCAATTTTGTCTTCTAGTGATTGCCTTCTTTTTCAAGCTATACTATCATAAACTCTTTATCAATCACTAGATTCCCTGCATTTTTCTAAAAAGTGGCATACTCCAAAAATTTCCCAATTAAGGCCTAGAGCTTATCCCATTCCATGATGTCTGATTGAAGGATCTGGAAGGTTAGCCTTTTAAATCTCCCAGTGATCTGCTCCCAATGCTTGGTGCACCTAGGCGTGGCCTTAACAACCTACTTAGATTGGGTGAATGCTCTAGCAACAAATTCCATGAAATTTGATGTTAGCGCATTTACTGCCCCTTGCTTCATCTTCTTGTGGAAGAATGGCTTGATTTTCTATGGATCTAGTTCCAGGGTGGGCATGTCATAATTTTTCATTGTCTTGAGGTAGTCCTCACTGTCAGTCCTGTGCTCCTCAACCCATTCGCGGTCATGCTCAACCTCATGCAACACCCTTTCCAAGACTTATCTCCTATGATCCAAGCCCATTTTCCATGTCTCTACAGGCTAGTGATCATCTTTCACGAGCCCCAGTTCCTTTTCCCATGTCCTTTCAAGCATCTTACGAATGGCCTTGAGCTTAGGATAGGTGATCTTATACAACTCAGTGAACTTGTGACACGTTTTCTTATACTTAGCTTCTAGCTGCTTTTGCAAATCTCAGAATTTATTGAACATTTGAGGAGCTTGGAAAATTCCCATGTCGCCATTGTAGATCACTCATTAGAACCAATCCGATGTAGCCTTGGTCCAAGTTTTCATTTTTTCCATTCTATTAAGCTCTTCTTGGGAGAGAAGAAGGGGCACGGGTGATGTTGTTGGAGCTTCTTCTTCCAAGGATGTCCATTGCTAAATGTAGGCGATGAGATCTGCCACTTGTTCTTTTAATTCCTCTTTAGAAGATTAATCCTTGTTCATTTGTTGCACAATTGTTGCCACCAACCCCTAGAACTCATCAATCTTTTGTTCCCTGGTTGTTGGGCCCAAGTTGATGGTAGAGATGTTATAGTCGGCTCCTTCACCTTTGTCTGGAATGTGCGTAGAAATATTTATTGTTCTCAACCTGAAGGCATCAATTGTAATGTGAGAGCGGACTATAGGCTTCTTCTCCTTCCTTGTTTTTGTCTGTGCTCTAGCCAGTATTTCCTTGAGTCAGGCCATTGGATCAATGACCACAGGGGATTTCTTTTTTAGTTGCCTCTATATCCAACTGGGCTCTTTGGTTTCTTCTTCAGGTGATTCATGATCAACTTCCTCTCTTTGTTCATGTTTAGGTTGTTTCTCTTCATGGCCCGACGCTTCTTGATCTTTTTTCTCTTCTTCATCTGAGTCCTCTATTTGTATGGCCTTTTCCTCATCCATCCCAGTGGAGGCTATGTTCTTTTCAATGACATCATCCTTCTGTGGTGCTTTCCCCACTTGATGTTCAAGCTCAGCATGATGCTCAAGCCCGAGGCTCTTCCGTGGTGCATCCTCTTCTTCTTTATCTTCTTCTTTCTCTTCTTCCTTTTCGAGAGGCACTTTTTGTTCTTGGATGGAGGCCTTGTCTTAGCCAATTGGTGGAGGCTCTTTGAGTATCTCCACATTGATGCCCGTATCATCTTTCTCTTTAGAAATTTTCTTCTCAGAGTCGGCCTTTTCTCCTACTTCCTTGAGTTGCTAGGACAACTCATCTTCAAGCTCCTAATCTGAGGTTTCTATTATATATCTTTGGTTGAGAGCATCAGTATCCTCCTCTGAAGAGTGTGAATTTTCTTCATCAGATGCCACCTTATCCAAGTTTATGTTTAACTTTCCCTCTGGGTGTTCAAAATAGTCCTCTTTAAAAGGATTCTAGGGCTCTTCAACTGAACCTTTAGAAGCCTCCCTTCGGCATTTCTCCATTTCTTCAAATATTTGCATGGTAGCCTCCATCCTTGGTGGCTCTATAGGTAGTGCAGGAACAAGTAGGCCAGAGACGATCTGGGCCATCAAGGCCTAAAAAGTAGGATTCATAATCACCCCAAAAATTTCAATAGGTATACCTTGCATGTATTTTGCAAAGGCATCTGGCAGGGTGAGAGGTGGCATAGTCGTAGTGGAAACTACAAGCATTGGGGTAGAGAGAGTGGACAATGGAGGAGGCAACGAGGAGGACAACGATGGGGATGCAGTGGCGGAGGAGGAATCTAGTACCAATATTGGGATCATTGGTGAGGTGGAAGCAAGGTGGACTAAGATGTCCACGGTGGGTGGAGATGAAATAGGTAGTGCCTAAGACACGGGAGGTGGAGGAGTGACAATGATAGCAGTAGAAACAAGAGAAAAAGTGGTAGGTGATGACTGCGGCCCCTTGGTTTCTTCTCCTCCCTCATGCTAGGGATCCTCCTCAATTGTGCGCATCTCAATTATAAATCCCCATGATTTATTTTCTTTCTTTGAGGATTCTCCCTCTGCAGCCTTCCTCGTATATACCTTGTGCTTGGGATGGCGTTCGAGTGCATCCTTCCTTTTCTTTGATCATGTTGCTTGAGGAGATTTGGGTGCTTCCTCAGTTGGGGCAGCAGTTGTTCCACTATTAGTTTCACTCTTGAGCTCATCCTTGAGCTCACCATAAGTTAATACAACACCTTGTACTTTGAGTTGAGCAATTTGGGAATCCACCCACTATCTTGTCTAGTTCTCAACTGGTCATGTTACTATATTGAGGTCATTGACCTCTTGTTCATCCCAGTCTATCAATGGCAATGGCAAGTTGCTACAACATCAAACCTTTCATCAACAATAGTGTCATCTTCTTCTAAAATTTGATCGAGCATAGGTAACAAGTTTATTGACCTCATAAATTGGGTCGTCATCCACATGTAGTGCCTCATTCGCACCTCTTTATCATCTTGGAAATTGGCTCAGATGTATTTGATGTGGGGCCAGTGGGCATACTGTCTCCCAACCAACTTCTCTAATTTCCCATATGGGTCCATTCTCCCTCGGGTTGTATGGAGTTCTAGATGGTATTCCACTATCTCCTTTTCTGAATACTCTGTGCAGTAGGCAGCGGGATAGGCATACATTCCTTGCCCGAAGTTCAGGGGATATGGGATCCCAGCTCTCTATTTTTCACTCAATAGGGCATGGGAATTCTATAATTTTCTAGAGACCTCCAACATGATCATTCAGTCATTGGGGTATTGTGGCAGCTTGTAAGGTCTTTCAGAGAACCCTTCTATTTTGATGTATGTAAATTTTGGGAACTGTATAAACAAGCACCCAAACCTCTGGATGAAGGCCCTAGCGCTATACAAGACTCTTCTCTCAAAGTCTCCCCTGAGGATTTTGATAATGTGCCCAATAAGGCATCATTTACCCTCTAATACTCTTTCTTGAAGTTTCTATATTGTAGCTGAGGGTAGTGGTCATATATTTTGAGTTCTCCTCTCCCTGGATCTGAATTATTTGCAACAAAGAGGCCCTTGTAGAATGGATCTGCTAGTAGATACACCCAGTAGGAGGTCATGTGAAACTGAGACATTTTCTTCACAGCCATAAGTTGGTTATGCATGTTATCACTGATGATTTTATCCTAATGGAAATTTGTTTTACCATGGACGATCTCCTCGATGAAGTAGAACATCCACTCCTGAAAGAAGGCAATAGTAGGGAGGCCCATTACCCTGCTCAACAAAGTGACCAAGTCATGGTACTCCTCATGGAAGTCACTCCTAAACAACTCTTATGGCACCTTGGTGACACTGCCCCTCTTTTCCTTCAACCAATGCTAGTTGATGAGTTTCTTGCATCCTAGAGGAACCGCTTTCCACATATTCTCATAATATTCCTTCTTTGTTTCTTCCATCACATCGAATGTTGGAATATTGAATGTTTGGCCTATGGACTTGGCAAACAAATTTTCCAACACTCTGTCATCATGGTCAATTATTTTTCTGATGCTATGGTAGCATTTCTTGCATACCATTACTAGTTCCAGAGCAATGAGCGTAGGTGGGAAGCCAACTGCCTTAGTGAGGCCACTCTTTCTGATTCTCCAAGCATTTTCAGTCATATGATGGATCATTACCCTACATCGGAAATCATCTATATCCACATGCCCAAGATTGGTATCTGACACTAAATCCCAGGTGGAGGTGATCTTGGAGGTTCACTCCACCCCATGGAACTGACACTTCACTTGATCCTTTTCCTCTTTCCCTTTTATTGTTTTTGCAAGCTTCTTTCCTTTCTCTTTCTCAGTAGACTTCCTCGATGGTACCGCAGCAAATTCCATAAATCTTGCATACAAAGACGCAATAAGAATATTCATATAAAAATCAAGGAAGCATTAGTCAAATCCTGCAAAATGAGGGTTAGATCTAGTAATTCATCACTAGGAGATCATGAAATTCATCAACATTTATCATTCAAGGCCTGTTTGGATCAAATACAAGAATGTGGGCCTAGGGATGCGGGTTTCCCTAGCCTTGAAGCTGTCAGGAGCAATCAAGTTTAGGAAGGTGTCAGGGTCACAGCGACCTACAAACAGCCACCCACAGTCAAAGTTCTGCAATAAGGGTTTGGAGGTCGAAATCTTCAAGGAGGCACTTAGCACATGTGTGAGTCAATTATAAAGTTCTTGGAGGCACTTGATTGGTCATCTAGCTCATGCAGGCTTGAGGAGCGTAGAGGCAGGAGGCTTCATGGACATTCAGGGCTCCGCCATTGAGAAACGGCGAACAGGGCACAGAAACCCGCACGATGAGCTCCGCAGTGCGGGACCCGCAAGCAGTCAGGATGGCACAAGTAAACTTCCTTCACTTTGATCATTTTGAGTTATGCAAGCAAGAATTGGTAGAAATTTATCGTGTAAAGGCCATTTAGGAATGACAATGATGAGACGACAGTCCACATACAGTGGGCTGCAAAGACAGACCTGCCAAACATTTTCACTTAGTCATTTTTCCTCACATAAGTTTGAACAGTAGGGGAGGGCACATCTTCTGCATCGCGAGCATAAGAGAAGGAACAACTGTTTACAAATGGAAATCAAGCAATAGGGGATCGCAGACAATGGCCCGCAAGGAAAGGTCTACATGATGAAGTCTTGAGAGGAAATGGTCCTGACAGAGTTCGCAGTGCATGCAGACAGGGTTCCTCAGTCGCTCGGAACAGCAGAGGAGGCGGGGCAGTCTACAGACGAACTCCCACAGAGATAAGCCCGCACGAAGGAGTTTTACCTTGGCATTTTGGTTTAGAAACTTGAGATGGTGCAAAGAGCCGCAAGGCTCGCAAGGTAGAAGGGAGCAATGACCTAGCCGTTAATGAGAGGCATTAAGGCAACAGCGAAGAGCAAACGGCGGTCTGCACTAAATGGCCTGCAAGGAAAACTTAGCTTAGTGATTGCTTGCATAGACTGTGGATGGCCAAGAAAGCAGCGGCGTCTGTGATACGAGCGGATGCGGTAGCCTAGGAGTTAGGGGAACGAAATTCATAAAGCGGCGGTCCATAGACAATAGCCTGCATGAGACATCCCGTATGAAGCATTAAGACTTAATCATTTTCACTCGACAGAGGAAAACATGGCGGGGCCCGCGATGCGAGATGCTAGCAAAGAGAAGTCATTTTAGAACGGTTGTAAAATGACGGCCACCTGCATTAGCGGACGCACAAAAGCTTAGAAACATAGATTTTTTTGTTGAACATTTAATCATTTGGGTCTTAATTCAGACAGTGGCGATAAGGTCGCGAGCTACAAAGGGAGTGTCGCCACATGAAGAATGACGATGGTATGATCCAGTTTCGCTTTGCTGCAAAGGGGCCGCTTGAATGTTTTAATCAAGTTTTAAATGATTTTGGCGAGCGGAGTTAACGTTTAGGAGAGTCGTTGGGCAAGGTTCTGGGGTTTTCCTCAAATATTTTACAATTAATTTAAAACCCTACTTGCAAAGGATGCATTTTAAATAGCGTACAACGGACTCACCTGGAAATTATAGAGAAATTTGATGAAAATCAGGCTTTAGATTTGAGCAGGTGCAATGCGGGTGCAGGAGGTTCGATCGTCATTCCTCTCTCTGACAGATTTCAAACTTGGTCAATGAAAATGACAGGTCAGAGGGATATTTATAGGAAAAAATTCATTAATGACCCACAATAGATATAGGTACATTGTTCGGTGGAGTAGCTGGGTGCAGAATTCAGCGGACCGGCGGTGGGAAGCGTGGAGCCCACAAGGAAAAAAGACCCCAAGGCATCGTCGTCTAGCGAATGTCAAAGAGAAAACGGTCGGGAAGATTGCAGGACCCACCATGCAGGCGGAAGCCCTAGGTTGGCCACAATTAAACAGCGATCAAAAGACAGTGCCACGCAAGGGGAAGCCCACAGCTGTGGACCTGTAGGAGCTACAAGACACTAGAGCAAAAGACTAAGGGAAACACGCTAGGGAAACCCCACAAAAGCCAAAGACTTCAAAAATTTTAGGGTGATGAATTATGGTCAACTGAGGATGATGACTTTAGGGCTCCTGACCACTTTGAACTCAAAATTAGGGGCACATAAAACGAGGTAAGCCAAAAAAAGCAGCCCGACGAAATCGAAAGGAGAGGGTCCCTGTTCTAAAGAGGGCGTGTATGCTATAGGCACAACGATTACAATTAAAAATAGAATTTTATATATTATGGCAGTGATTACTATCTATGCCTTAGAGGTGTGTGAAATGCACCAAAAATATAGACTTTTGATAATTGTATGTACTCATCTTATGTGTTTTACTTTAAAAAGGAAATAAAATAGCCTTTTTTATGTACACTCACCATGATACCCCTTGCTGCCAATAATAAATGCCTAACAATGTAATTAAAACCTAAATTTAATTATGAGTTAGGTGGATAAATGAATGATAAATGAGACAACTAAATAAACTTTGATAGGTGCAGTTAGCTTTAGGAACAACAATGACAAATTAAAGTTGTTGTCATGTAAAATCTAGTCTCTAAGTGCTTAGAATCATTGCTCTCAATCTTATGAATGTTTTGGGTTCTATGTAATCCCAAAACCTACATGGGTCAAATATGTGTCCCTTAGGATTGAACCTAAAAAATTTAAGGGAATCATTTGACATAAAGTTATGGTAGTGATCCTTTCATCTTTCCCTTCTTTATGTTTGATTTTGTGAAGGTGGTGTTTACAAACACCTTAGAAGAGATTGTCAATTACTAAGGTCAAATTCTTCTATGTCAAATTTCCATTAAATTGATTTTACAACTTTGAAGAAATGATTAAAGATAAAATGCACAAAATTATAGATGACATAGTTGATGCAAACTAAGATTCTTTGTCCTTTAGAAATAAAATATTTTCTATTACTTTTATCTTTCTTTCTTTTTTTTTCCTAATTAAAGGAATGTCTTTAAATACAAAGATAACAATTATTACTACTAGCCAAAATAAATCAACCAGCCTAAGGAGGAGGTGCCCTAATCTTGTAAAATACTTAGAGACAGCAAAAGAATCGGTAGCAAGCTAGGAGGGTTCAAGCGTCTGTATGTGGAGACTGAAGCGTCTTTTGCAACAACATTTCTATATTGCTATATGATTCTTCACCAACTTTCACTGAAGCAATCGCCTTGTCTTTTAACTTTTTCACTCTAACTCTCATCTCTCTGCCTTCCTCCTCCTCCAAATTCATCAACTTCCTCACCGACGCTTCCACCTCTTCTCTTAAAACGTTTTCCCTCATCTCATAACCGACCTTCCAAACATCAACTACAAATCTTCTGTTTGTTGGTTGCTCTGCAAAGAAGGGCCAGCATATCATGGGCACGCCCGAGCTTATGCTTTCAATTGTGGAGTTCCACCCACTGTGCGTAAGAAATCCTCCCACTGACGGATGAGACAGAACCTTACTTTGTGGTGCCCAGCTAACGAAAAACCCTCGCTTCTTCGTTCTCTCCACAAACTTGCCGGGCAGAACGGCAGAGCGGCCTTGGACAAGATCAGGGCGGATAGCCCACAAGAATGGTTGATTGCTTGCCTCCAATCCCCACGCAAACTCGACAAGTTCTTCGTCTGACAACACAGTGATACTTCCGAAGCACACATATATCACTGATGATTCATTTTGCTTGTCCAGCCACTCCAGACACGACTTTTCTTCTTTCCATATGCTGATGTTTGTGCCTGCAATCGAATCGCCATAGCCTGGAGAGCTGAGTAAAAGTGGACCGATGGTGAGCACTTTATTACCGAATTTAGCATTCAGATCACTCAACACCGGTCCTTCTAACTCTTGAAAGGTGTTAAGTAAAACTAAGGAAGCCTGGTGAGTGTTTTGTGCCTCCCTCATCACGTACTGAAACATATAATCAGAGGCCTCGGTTACTGTCAGAAGGCTGGGCAGATCTTTCACACGCAGAGCTTCCATTTCAGGAATACAAGTGATGACATCATTCTTGCAGCTTCCTGTGTCGTCTGTAACCCAACCACCGCCACTGGTTAGTGTAGAGGAAAACAAACAAAAAACAAGTTTTTATACATAAATCAGTATAAGAAAACCAGGAAATCTTATTACCTTTGAGCGGGATATAACCTTGGTTAATGAGGAGAGGCATATAATAATAGGCAGAGAAACCGCAGGCACTAGTTGTCCAAAAGGCAACTCTGGGTACACCAAATTTGTCGGCGATCTGCTGTGTAAAAGAGAAAACTCCGTCTGAAATGATGATTGTAATAGGAGATGAAAACAAACTCATCTTTTCAACAATATTATTCACATGATATGGAGCGTGCTTTTGCAAGGACTCGCAGAGTTCGGGCACCTTCAGAGTACGTGGGTGATCGGGCGGAAGACCATCTGGAAAGCTCTCAAATGCAATATAATCAGTAGACGTTGGGATGAAGCGCTGGTGTGTGAAATCAGTGTTTACAAAGGTTACGAAAATGTCATTGGAAATGAGAATCTGAGCGAGCTGCATCATGGGGTTTAGGTGTCCCTGTGCAGGAAAGGGTAGTAGGAGTGCATGCCCTCTAATTCTATCCATTACTACAATCACAGCCAAACTCTAACAAATTCAAATGAAGACTCCACTGAAAAAAGAAAGAAAATAATTGATACCGATTATGTTGTTTCTCAAAGAACTGGCGAGGAGGGATTTTTAGGAGGGATTTT
The DNA here is from genome assembly GCA_007258455.2 of Sequoia sempervirens. Lineage (NCBI taxonomy): Eukaryota > Viridiplantae > Streptophyta > Pinopsida > Cupressales > Cupressaceae > Sequoia > Sequoia sempervirens. Next base: position 12,052,632 of record VDFB02105785.1, read on the forward strand.
TTATAAGGATTTTTCAGTTGTAGGTAATTTGAAGACTCAATTTTCAGCTATACGGTCAAGATTGCAGTATCGCCACCGGCATTAATGATTCCCATACAGCTCCCCTGGGAGTGTCCGAACTGTCTATGCAGCCTACAAATCCACCATTTGACCACATTTATTAATCAATTAAAAATAAGATTAATGATTCCCATACAGCTCCTCTGGGAGTGCGAACTGTCTATGCAGCCTATAAATCCAGCATTTGACCACATTTATTAATTAATTAAAAATAAGATTAATGATTCTCATACGGCTCTCTGGGAGTGTCCGAACTGTCTATGCAGCCTACAAATCCACCATGTGACCGCATTTATTAATTAATTAAAAATAAGATTAATGATTCCCATACGGCTCCCCTGGAAGTGTCCAAACTGTCTATGCAGACAATAATGACCGCATAAACGCTGCTAGGAGTGACGGAACTAAATTATTCCATCTAATTAGTTTAGTTTCAATGCTACCTATTCAATTAAACAAAATTATTTCATTCAGTTGTGTAAATTGACTAATTTAGTTTCATTAGGTATTTAATTATATGAAAGTATTTCATCTGATTTTGTAAATTCTCTAATTTAATTTCAATACATTACGTATTCAATTATATGAAAGTATTTCATCCCCATGTGTTAATTGACTAATTTAGTTTCAATATATTAGATATTCAATTATATGAAAGTACTTCTTCTGATTGTCTAAATTGACTAGTAGTTTCAATATATTAAATATTCTATTATATAAAAGTATTTCTTCTGATTGTCTAAATTGACTAATTTAATTTCAGTACATTATGTAGTCAAATGAAATTATTTCTATCTGACTAGTTTGGTTAAACACACCACGTATTTAATTATATAGCTGCCTCCTAATACTGGTCAAACATTGAGCTATCATCACTATTTTCAGTGACGTGTAACTTTATGTATTTCATTCTTTTTTAAAGCATGGGTTGGGTCTTTAGATGACTTTCATTACTACTTTTATATATTTCATGATTATTTTTATTATTATTTTCAATATTGGAGTTTGAGATGTACTTTTTTATGACTTTCATTATTATTTTCAGTAGTATGTAATTTTTATTTTTAATTGTGTAAGAGTTTTTATGTATTTTGTTCTACTTTAAGTATGCGTTTTTATTTATCTAAATTAGGATTTGAGATGTACATGTATTTATATCATTATTTTCAATATTATGTAATAGGTATAAGATTTTCATCTTTAATTATGTAAGGTCTTTTATTTATTTATTTTATTATACTTTAAGCATGTGCTTCTTATTTAAATGAATTGGGGTTTGAGATGTGTGTTTTCATGACTTCTTTATTATTAATTCTTGTGGTGGAAACCATTACTTAAAATTGTTAGTAAAATAATTGTATTTAGATATTTTTGTTATAAAACATAATTGAAAATTAATATTATATAAAAGAAGAGGTTAATGAGAAATTATAATTTTACTTAAATTTAAGATGTCTATTAATATTTTTTATAATAAAATTTTAAATTCAATTTTAAATGAATAAATATTTTTAAAATTTTGAGTCGAGTGAAAACTTAGAAATATTTTTTACAATATAAAGGCTTAATTTTTAATTAGAAGTTAAATGTTTGTGATGATTTTTTTAATTTTTATAATTAAAAAATTTATTTATATTTTAATTAATAAAATTGAAATTTTATATTCTACTTATATAATTTTTAAAAAATATCATATAGTATAGTTATTAATAATAAATATATAGTTAGTTTAAAATATTGGTAAACATGGTTTTTGATAGAATATACATAGAAAATATACTATGAATATTATTAAGTTTTTGATTAGGGGTAGAAGCGGGTTTTGAAGGAGCTCGGAATCCTGTACATAACAGTTTTGAAGGAAACAGTCAACCTATCAAAGAAAAGCAAGCTACAAATAATATAAACCATAAACCAATAGCAGCCCCACAACAACTTCTAAAAGATTAGCAAGACTACACTCAATGCAACATACAAACAAGCAAGGGCCTGAAACCCTTTTACAACTTGGTTTTAACCACGACCATAAATCCAAACTTGAACATCGTCTGTTAACCAGCCTCTCAAATCATTCAAATCTGAGTCCAAAAGAATAGAGAACACAGTGGTGTAAACCACCACCAAAACCATATTTCCAAGTAAAACCAATAAGACCAAACACCCCACCTCAATAGGGGCTTTGCGATCCACTATTGAATAGTACAAGAAATCAGCTTCCCTATAGCACAAACCCATCTGGTAATAGGAAACCAACTCCATCTCCACCTATAAATGAGTAAGCTCCCCTCTATTGGAGACGATGATACGAACAACTAAACCACTGCAGCCAAAAATCACCAACACCCTCAACCTCCACCTCCATAGGAGAACCGCCCACCTCAATAAGAACATCAATTGAGGGAGGTCCACCTCCATAGGACCTGAGGGGAAATCCAGCACAGTAGCCAAGCAAACGACCATAACATCGTTCGGAAAGCCTTGCACCAGGAACAAAACCATCTGGGGTCTAGGATTAAAACTTGAGAACCACCCAGCTAAGAGAACATGGCCACAGCTGATCTAAATAGAGTCCAAAACAATAGGATCCTTCAGCCACCAAATCACCAGTAAAAAAAAACCCATAGCACACAGTGCAGCTAGGTAAAACTTTAGCAGCGACCACAAATCCAAATCATCCAGCTCCATCATCACCTCTAAAAAATAGAAGGCAAGACGGAAGCAACCTTAACCAAAGACAACAACTGGGGCAACAAAATAAGAATGAAACTCATCCAGCCAAAAGGACCCCACGAAAAACAAAGAAAATGGGCCCGACCATTGACATCTTAAGAAACTTAAGAGCATCCACAAAGTGAAGGAGCACAGACAGCCCATCCCAAAAAATGGAACAAAGGAGAGAAAACAAACCCTCGGGATACACCAATTGCCAAAGCAGACCAAGAAAAGCAGCATTAACCTCCAAGGAGAAATACCCATAACAGGCATCCCAACAACTAGAGGTCAACAACCACACCAAACCAAAAACACGAGCCCAGAAATGGCAGCTAACACAGTAGCCACAAAGCAGACCACCCACAAAAGAGAAAGGATGGAAAGAGACCCATCGAACCAACAAAGAACCCCTGGCAATCCAAGCAAAACACGAATGGAAAACAAACACCCCACACAGCCAGGAGAAAATAGAAATAAACTACCCCCTGCATATATAGAGACTCCTCCAAACAGAGGGCAAACCAAAAACTAAAGAAAAGCTTGGACACAGCACCAAATAAACAAAAGAGCAGAAGAGTGTCGCCACCGCAGCCCCAGGCACCAAAGAGCATCCAAATCCGACCGAGAGAAAGTCCCGCTGGAGCATGACAGCAAGAACAGCCACCAAAGAAGCCGCCTGCCTCGCCCAAGCATCCGCATCTGGATCATCTGCTTCAGCGTCGTCTGTCAAGTTGAGGAATTCAAAATTCCTCCACCGCCCTCCTTCCCACCCAAGCAGCTCCTCATCGCATTTTTACGGAATACCATAGTATTTTATGAATATTATTAAGTTGCATCATATAAATTGTTGATAATTATCGTGTTATATATATATAGTATAAGATCAATTCACCTCACATAAAAATCAGATCACTTATAAACATCCAACATAACAACTGTAAATACTTTACACATTGTCATGCATATTGCAAGTATAACTAATTCACCTCATGAAAACAGTGAAATTACACTTCCAAGAGAACCTGAGTTTCTACTAGTACTAGTGGTAATAAGAATTTACCCATATTTCAATAACTATTTTCACAACCATTCCATATTTTTTATTGTGTCTTCTTATCACACCCACAATCTTCTAAATTATTAATTATTGCTTGTCTTGATTTAATCACTCTTATTGATTTTGGATTTTTAAAACTCATATGCCTTAATATTTTCTAAGTTAGCTAAAAAATTGTATTAATATTTATAATTGCATCAAAATTTTATCTAATATATATTAGGGTGAGTACATATACCAGTGAAATAAAAAATATTAAATGCCTCATGATGTGCCTTCTATGAGAACAAGCTTTTTGTAGGATGTATGATTCTTCATTTACAGTGTAGGATTGTGATTGAGGATATAGACAACCTAAGCAACCAATATGTTGTCATGTCAACTATAGATACAATTGACGAGCAACACATAAATAATTAGCATGTGTTGATTATTGTAAGAAATAATTTATAAAGCAAGCTAGGAGAAAAATACAAAACAAAAGCTTCATATTCTAAACTATCACAAACCTCAAATAGAGCACAAAATGAAGTCAGATAACTATACAAACAAAGAAAAGATCACCATAAAATTATATTGTCAAGTAAATTTGCTTTAATAATTGAAATATGACAATGATGCACGTGAATATTTTTTGCTCAAAAGTTACTTATTTTGATAGCATATAGTTACCATAAGATTGGATCCCAAACATGAGAACCTATAGATCTTATTTATATATTTTTGGGAGGGAACATGAATGGAAAAGATGAGATTAGAAGATCGGTAGTGGAGAATGAATGAGAGGATTTTCCTATGATTGAGGACATAATGAAGAATCATGATTAACTTTATTTGAAATGAAAGGCGAAGATTACATTTACCAAATAATAATAATTTATTGCAACCTTAAGAATTTAGGAGGGAAATACAATTATTGGCTCATTTATTCTTGAGAATGGTGGGGGGAGGGAATAACATAATTAAATAATAAATTTATTTAATTATTTTAGCCATGTGACATGGAAAAGGGGATAATTAAATAATTTAAAATTATTATAATTATGTGAGAGAGAGAAATGACTAATTAAATAATAAGATTATTAAATTAGGTTTATGTTAGGTGGGTTGATGAACTAAACAATTTAATCATTTAGTTAATTTTGAGTAAGGTTGTACTATGTAAATTTAGGTGTCTACATTTTCTCTTCTTTGATCAATATGGCATCATATCATAACTAAAAGAATTGGTGGCATGTCAAAGAGAAATAAAAAGTAGAGATGATGAGGCTTTGATGGTAGGTTTCCCCATTCGCCTAGGAGAAAGGATATGATGAATGGATTGGAGAATGGTGCCCCATCAAGAGAGTTGTTGGGATAGATGGGGCTTAAGGGTCTCTTGAAAAGATAATTTAGGAGTGGATAGATGACAAGAGGATGTGTCATGATTGAAGGATAATTAATTTGAGATAATCAAGATCAAGATAATGTATATAGCATGATTATAGGATAAACTGATGATGGATTAAGATTGACATGTTGATTGATGTCAATTGGAGTGATTATTGGAAATATTTCATGAGAATACATGACTAATGATGATGTCTCAAAATGATTGGAATAGTTATGATGCCACATATTGATGGCTAAGAATTGATTGAGTATAGAAGGGAGGCGAGAAATTTAGGGGTGGATTGGTGAAGGATGGTGGAAAAGAGGAATGAAGATAAAAATTTATTAGTTATGAGGTGGAAAAGAGGAATGATGGGGTAGATGATTGAAAATGATGGCATGTTGTCAAAGTAACACATTATGCAAAGAGAAACCTATTTTTTTTGTACCACTAGTGTTATGCACCATGATATAATGGATCAAGATGACAATATGTCATGTATGTTAGGACTAAAACAAAGACACACAAGCTACAAATAGCTTAGTGATCCAAATAATACGGTGTTGAGGCATGTCATCATATGAATAATGAAGGATAAGTGAATGAGATGATATGGAAGAACAAAGTGATGCATGCTCATAGAAAATAGTGATTTCCTACTACACATGATGCCTATTTTAAATTTTTCCATTATGGTACTCACTCAAGGTAACAAAGAAATGATTTTCACCACTAGAGCAGTTTATTTATCTTTACAATTTTTTTGTTGTTTACTTTTTTAGATTTTTGACTTTTTTTCAATTTTTTCTAGATTTTGAAAGGAATATACTATGTGCTTAGGAATAAAAGTGATTAATATGCATAATATTCATGGTTTCATCTAGATCACAACCTTCTAGAGTGGCCAAACTATATGCTCCTAATAAAAAATTTCTTAATATATTGATGGGTATCATTCTCCATTACAAGGATCTTGTTGTTGGTGAGAGTACTATGGATACTGTTACCTCTTGGCATGCTAATCAAGCCTTGAATAAGTTGAAATTACTAAGAAAGGTTCCATCATAGCCCCTAAAATAGAGCATGCCACCAAGGAGGTTAGAGTAGGAATGAGGCTATGTGGAATTAGATTTTATACATGTAGATTTTTGGTTAGGATTTGGATGTCTAGATGTGATGCATGGGAAATGTTGGGATTGGAAGATGGATTTGAATGTGATAGATGTTGATGGGGATTTCGTATTAGTGTAATTATTAGGACCAACAATATTATTAGATGGTGCAATTTCAATCAAAGAAGTTGGTGCATGCTTGGTTGCACCCTTGTGACTTCATATTTTTCTTGCATTTATCACTTTATTTTTCTTGAGCATCCATATTTATTTTGTGTTATTTTTTAATTCTTTACACATATCACCTTTGATATTTATTATTCTTATTTACTTGATTTGGATTTGGCATTTGTTTTCTATTTGGTGTTTGATTCAAATTATTTGCTTCATGATGATTCTTCCCTTTGTATGGTGTTCTAAATCAATGGGTTTGGAGTTAAAGTGGATGGAAAAGGTTAGAGTTATCTATATTGATGGAAGAGTGCTCTTTGAAAGGACTAGGAGGGACATATTCCTTATGACCTCATCAATTTCAATGAAGGCTTGTTTAATGTCATCAAGAATTTTAACAAGGGAATCATAGCACTCATCATAGGTGTCATATCCTAGCCTTAGAGTTCCATAATTTGCTAGCAAAAATACTAGACCAAGATGGCCTTGCTCACAAAGGATAAGACCTTTTTCTTTATAGTTCATGTGGTAGCACATGTGCAATGGAATATGATACATATGCTCTTTGAATTAGGTAGCATACAAGTTTATTTTTATAAATCCATGTAGGATCAAAACTATTTATGTCTTCATTTACATGGTAATTATCATGAATTAAGGTAGTAGGCCCACATTGTAGTGTGAGGAGAGGATCTTTCTCTTTAGCATGAAGTTGACCAAAAGGTTGAGGGGATATGGGTAATTTGGTGACATGAAGGACTCATGGATCTAATATTCCCCTCATCCTTTATTAAGAATTTTGAGTGTAGGTTTTATGGGTTTTTACTTGGTAGGTGGAGTACTAGATATGAAGGGTGGAGATTTCTAGGATTGATATATGACATGAATTTTGCACGGTGGAATATTTGGAAATATCATAATATTAAGGATAATGGTTTTCATTTTATCCTTCCAACATATTGTACACACCATTTTATGGAAAATTTAAGGAACTAATGGTAGATGGATGGTATGAATTTCATGGTATGTATCTATGGTTGACCAAGAAGGATGTTGTATGGAAGATCCAAGTCGAGGACATGATATATAGTATATTGTAATGAGGATCTTATCTCAATCAAAAGATTATAGTACTAGTTGATTCTCTCTAAACATTATCATAAAATTTGATAGTCATCTAGTCTAAGGACCCAAATATTCTACCAAATATCTCAAATGTTACACCAACCAAAGAATACAAATATTTAGGATTGACCTATTAGCTATGAGCACACACTTTATTTTATGTTTGGATATGAAAACCTCAATATGAAGGAAATTGTGATGCAGAGCAGGGTAGTTAGGATCAAATTCAACTAATCAACACCTTTCAAGAGCCTTTTCACATCAATCAAGGTGGTTTCCTTCACAAATTAGTTTCATTCCTAGTAGTACTTCAATAAGGCCTATTTGGGCATAACTCTTGGAGTAGAAATAGGAATCAAAATGTAAACACATATTCAAATACCCTATTGGCTCATTCAAAACATATCTCAAAATGGGTTAGGGTTGCTTCACAACAACTTGGTCAAAAATTGACTATCCCGGTTTGAACTAGGCCTAATTTGGTGACTAGGCTTGTTTGGCACTAGGGCTTGACCTCAAAAAGGCTTTATAAAGCTTCCTTAACCTTTCCTTGGCTCTAACAAGGTCTTCACACATCTACTAACATACTCCAATTACCAAGCAACCCACCCTTGACTCTTTCAATGCTTTACACCACCTTTTTCATGAGTTCTTAGGTCTGATACATGATGATATCAGACCTTCAAGCTGCTCCTGCACGTACCAACTTTCAACCCAACCTCTGCACACTTGATATCTCAAAGAACACATCAAGACCTGCCATTCCACCGATTTTTATAATTTTTCAGCAGTGGAATGGGAAGAAAATCATTTTATTGTGCTCATTGTTACCCTAAACTAGGGTTTCAAGGCAGTTTGGAAAGAATATGCAATAACTTCCTAAATACTTAATGAAATTAAGTGAAAAAAAAATTCAAAAGAAAGTAGATTCATCAACCTATCATCTCTAATTGGTTTCAAGCAACAATGAGTCTGTACAGCACCATATTAAGCAAAAGAACAGGAACACATTGTGTTTTAGCTTTGTTCTTGATTTTTTCCTTCTATACTATTACATATTAAATCATTCGTCTTCATTTTTCCCTTATATTTCTCCTTATTCTTCTAACCTCCTTTTTGTTGTCCCTTTTTTCTATTTTTATTCCTAAAAGAAGACATTTTTCTTGTCCATCTCCACATAGTGAACCGGAGAATATGCTTTTTCAATATATCTTGAATATTTTCCATGATCATTAGTGTATTTAGGTGTCTAAATAACCCACATATATAATTCGTCAGTGTATACTTCTCTATGAAATATTTTTCCAACTGAACTACCCTCTTCCAAAACTCACTAGTATGCATTTTTTGAAGTAGTTTCATTGGATAATTTTGTCCTCCTCATAATAGATGGGATGGAACATCTTTTTTATAAGTTTCTTGAAGTCCTCCCACTTTTAAATCAAAGAAATTTTAGATATTTCTAAGGATAATGCATAGCTCTTTTACCATGTGAGATCATGGCCTAATAAATTTAGCTTGAAAAATGAAATTTGTTAGTGAGGAGTGCACTTCTAAAATCTAAAACACTTCATATGCAATACTCTACTTGTTTTGGTTCCAACGTCTCAATGTTAATCTCTTCATAATACAAGTGAATCCCAATATTTTATTTAACCATGTAAACCCTTCATGTGGGTGACTCTCCTTGTTCTAGTTCAATATCCACTTGCTCTTCTTCTTCCGCATGCTTTACAATTCTTATTTTCTAAAGCAATCCCTACATCAAGCTCTCAATCTAGTATATCTTTCCCACTAAATCAAATATTTTTCCGCATCTATGATTTTTTTTAAATATACTTCATCTTATTGCTTAACTCTAGTCATTGCTCTTATAGCCCTATTCCATAACCTTGTTAAAATCCTGGGTTCATTAGGAACTAGATTCTCACTACTAATCAGCCTTATAGATGGTATAAATTCTCCACAACCCTAATCAACAACTAGTTTTTTAGGCTTTGATATAAATTGATCCATAAATTATAGGATTATTGACTCTAATGGCTTATCAACTATGATTTTTAAAGTCAACATTACTCTACACTTATAAAAATATACCCTAATGGCCTTTACTATTCCTATTATAGTATTAATTTTTCTAATCAATAAATAAAAAACCTAAAACGCACACAATAAAAGATTTTGCAACACAATAATCAATCATATAACACTATAGTTTTCCCTAAAAAACCCACAAGGGTAGAAAACTCTAGTAAGATTATGCTTGTGGTGTCTCATTCACTACACAGTGCTATTTCATGGAGACCATGACATATCAATGGTCTTTTTAAAGTATGTACAACAAAAAATATAACTATCATGTCTCCACACAACTTATTGCACTCTAGAACTATAATTCATTAGATTTCCTTCAACATTGCAATAAGAGTGTCTTTCAAAAGTGAATTGAACCTCATAAAAGTTTTTTTTATCCCTTTTTATAACCCTTGGCATTAGCAACAATAGAAGATGAATCAATTTCCTTAAAATGGAAATGGCAACCCAAGCATAACCATCTAACCATCTTTATAAAATCCTAAACACTTATATACAAAGCCTAATAGCCTTCAACAAAGGGAATCCAAGATTTTTTTTATTTTCCAAGTTGTCATGATCCTCCATGGATCCATAGAATACAAATAATTGCAACTATGGAAGATTAATATCCTATGTAACTAATGTTTTCCACCTTATCACCACCCAACATGGGAAACAATAAATAATACCTCTCTCTAATTAAACAATTTTTATCTAAGAAACAAAATTATTCTTTTTGTGGTCTTCCACCCTAAACAACTCTCAAAAATAATAATAACCACACTAGTTTGAAACAAGTGAATATATAGATTCATGGTGCCAAAATATTCCAATGGTGTTCTAGACCACTGCCAAAGATCCACACACATTTTATCTACTCATACACATATAATTCATTTGAACATTCTCCATATCATTGAAAGCAATGGAAATTGACCTAATGTGATCTTGGCAAAAGAATAATCCTCGTATAACTTGTATGAGATCTAAAAAATGCTCCTAAAGTGACCTCATATCTTTGAGAGTGCAAGATATAACACTTGGAACAATCTATTATCAACTATAGCAACTTGCATGACACTTGTAGCAACTTGTTGCACAATAGTTATAGTAACCCATACAACAAATGTAACACTATTACAAATGATTATATAGTGTGAACCTTACTTTGGAACCTCCCCATTCAAAATACAACCACTTTAAAATCAACTTTTAACAAGTGAATGCTTGGGTAGATACATTTTTTTTGTCTATATATGGAGTGTCACCATTGGAAATAAAGGGAGAATATTTTGTGTAGGGAGATGTTAGAATGTTGCACAAATTTCTTCAAAATCTAGGCATAGATATTAAGGTGCAAAAATTATCTTGTATTTGCAATAATTTTTATTTCAAGGCACTAGATTTCTAGGAGATTTTTACCAAGGGTTTCCCTAGCATAAATTATCTATGTTTATTTATCTATAGAAAAAAAAAAATTGTCGATTATCTTAATCTTCACTAGATAATTAACATTTGTAAAATATGTGCATTTTCATTTATTATGAAGTTTACTCTATTATGGATTTTAATATTTGATATTTTGTTTTGTATATTGAATGCAAAAAAATCCTTACACAATGTGGAAAAGTTGTGTTTGTTTAACACTTTTATGCATATGAGAAAGAAGATGTGTTAACTTTACTAGATGATTTAGCTCCATGTGGGTAGGAACTAAAATTTGATGTGATATTGGATATGAAGGTAAGAATAAAAAGTATACAAGACATGGTTAATTGGGTTAAAATATCAATTTACAAGCAAGGAAAAATTGAATCCCAAGGACAATGTGGGGAAGAGATTCCTACATTTTTCTAGTCTATAAGCTTTTGGGGACTAAAATCGTCCTAATAGGAAGTCATTATCCAAAATAGGGTCAAACTTATTATACTAGTAGGGCCAAGAAGAACCACTTCAATCCAAGGAATCTTCATAAAAAGTAATTTTATGAGTGAGAGGTATTGAACATGTGAGGAGTATTTGAGGTGATCTCAATCATCTCAAGATTCTTTGAAAACAGGTTACAAATTTCAACCCTATGTGGAAAACCTAAAATGGTGTTTCACCAATTGTCATAGGTGACAAAAGCATCATTGACCATGTAAAAATCACAATTATTGTGGCAAATGCACAATCGCATTTCTTATGAAAGTGGTGATTTCATCACAATGCCAACAAGAGATAATGTGAAGTGTTTTTGTCAATTGAATTCAATTTTTGGACTTTGCTTCTTCCATTTTGTGTCATGGAAGGGTAGACAATTGTTTATATTTCATGTCCATGAAGTGGGAAGGTTTGGATCTAAAGGAATTCCTTCATTTCTACATTCATGTCATGGATTCAAAGGTGTAAGACAAGGGGTTAGGGTTGCGCAGACAAAGTAGATGGAAAGAGAATGTTTGTTCAATATTATGATTCCAAAAGGCCTATAAAGCATTGTAACATCCATTTATTATTTGAGATAGTGGAATGAGGATTCTTTTATTCCCTTTCTTGAGTTTTCACTCTTTAAAATTTTCTCCAAGGTAAACACTTTGTTGTAGTCCTCCTTTTATGTGTTCTTTGCTTATTTTTAATTAGTCTTTTATGTTTTTTTTTTATGTTGTTTCATATATGAACATATATATGTATAGAATCCATTGGAGGTATTAAATTATGTTTTTTAAGGTTTTCATACAATTGATAGCATGAAGATCTATAAATGGTGATCATTATGAGAATACCTCTATTATTTTATGAATAATTATATTTTATAAAATACAAAATTATTAAATTTATCATTCTTAATGTATTTTATTAACTAAAACTAATTTACCATTCTTAATGTATTTTATTTATTACAAATATATTTTACACAATCAATATAAGCAAAAATATACCATGAAAAAAATATAATAATAAAACAAATATTTGAATTAAGTTTCAATTTTTTTCTTCGAGACAAATATTTGTACCTTAGTCATTGATATTTTCAATGTTTTAACTCATGAATTGGTATGTGAGTCTTGTCTCTCTTACCCTCCCTCTATATTCTAGAAAGTTTGTTATCACACATTTTACCAAATCATTCAACATTGAAAATATATTAAGAGTAATATATTTGAAACACATAAGATATGTATGAAAGGTATATATAGAAATAAAAAGTGACTATTTCACATTTTTCTCTTGTTGAGTATTTTTTTTGTTTAATAAGTATGATAATGATCATTTTTAATCATCTAGTGCACTAATAGTCCATAAATTTGTGTCTATGACACTAATAACCCTTTCATACCTAAAAAACATGCTCTCCTTCACTCTTTGGTCATCTAACTATCATGAGAGCTATTGCACCCACAATCCTATCCCCAAAATGATACTACACACTATCTCATATACAACAATTAAAAACTTTTTTTTTTAATTTCAGCTTCTACCTTTTGATTTCACTTTGCATGTCTATCCTCTCCCACATTCAAATGGTTATGTAATGCTTAGTGAATGAAGTAGTAATTGTATGAATGCATGGCATAAGAGCCAATGGAACTTAGAATCATTTAAGCACACACGAAAAAACACAATTGGTAAAAGAAGGTAGTAATTGGCATCAAGAAGCACAATAGGAAGTCACTACTCTAGTTTTAACAACTAACATGACATTCACCTTGTATTCACCCAACACATCTCCTAAGGCATACAATCTTCACTTTTATGGGACTCAATTGGTAGTAAGAAAGTTTTATTATTCAAAACCCTAGAAAGCAAGTCCCGAAAGGCAATTATAACACCACCCCATCCCAAATATCAATTTTTTATTACACTTTATTGGTTATAAGATCATAAAAGACATTGCCATAGTCTTGCAAGACACTAATGCAACAGAGACAATATCACAAACATATTAATGTTATCACAATATACTAGATGGAATGATGTATGGATTAGCCCACTTGATACAAAGCCCAACAACAAAGAAGATAAAATTGTTAAGGAAAAATCCCTAATTCATCATCTAAAAAAAACAACAAAGTCACATGAAACATCAAAAAGATTACAACTTCTATCCCTTTCCCTCTTTATTATTTTCTATAAACATCATCTTTGAAAATTATTTATTTTGAATTTGAAACATATTTTTAAGAATTCCATTTATGTTTCGATTTAGACTCTAAAGGAAGTAAGAATTTTTTTAATTATAAAAATATAAAGATACAACAAAAGTTCAAAAAAAAAATTATAGTACAAGTGCACCTGAATGTTTAATATAATAAAAAGAATACCTTGAAAGTAGGGTTACATCATACAATTAAACTTATGTGATGATCCATTTGAATATTTATTAATATAAGAGCCCACAAAGCCTATTAGGTTTAAGCATTCAATTGATTCTCATACCTTTTGGATTATCACCTAAATATGAATGCCTACCAAATAAACTTTCTCAATATCTCACATCATGATAATAATGATTGCTCTCTTCATGTCTCATCACTTATATAGTAGTATTGAAGTGATGTGTATCATCTAACATCTACATTAACCAAAAAAAAATCCTTCAATATATCATACCAAGTGATGTGTGTCATCTAACTACTACATGATACATCATAATATCATAAGACAAGGTTGATAACACATCACCCATCTTTGAATTCACCCTCAAAAGTATGTGAAGCCGCTTACAAATATTGTTATATTAAATTTGCTTACAATTAATATTGTACTTAGATCATAAATCCATCTGGATGTTCATAAATGTGTCTTAGTGATGTCATATACTACATATTGTCATTCCTTTTTTTTTCATGTACATTGATATATTTATTTTTCATATGGTTAATACCCAAATAATTTGCATTCAACTTCATGAATACCCCTCAATGGTGCCCAATTGATACCAAGAATATTCACACATTGTTTCCTCTCATTATTTTATCTAGTTTGTTCATATTTATCATCTCCTATAATTGTTGTTTTGATGCACAATGGATGGTATACCACAACCTTTGAAGATAAACTCATTCCATTTAATTTTTTCAACCTTGCCTTCTTAATACTACAAGACTTTATCGAGGCAGATGATTGATAATAGTTCATATCTTTATTTATTGTAATATTCAAATCCTTCATCTTCTGAAATATTTGTGTCCAACTAGTGTGTAAACAAAACATTTTAACTTATTTCCTCCACAATACTTTCTTGACAATTTTGAATCATGTTAGAAACACCCTTTCACATATAGCTAAGAGAGATATTTATAATATCAACTAGAACTACTAATAAGATAATAGAGCTTTTACAAAATGATCAACCCTTACAATCTAGAGAAATCAACATGATTTGGATAATCCTAGAAATTGATATATTTATGGATGTTGAAGATAAATTTTTAGAGACAAAAGCTTATACTGCATTAATGCAACCAACTGATGTATTTTTCAATTAATTTTATGCATCTTGCCCACCCAAATAATTTGTGTTCAACTTCATGAATAATCCTCAATGGTACCCAATTGATACCAAGATTGTTTACACATTGTTTCCTCCCATTGTTTTGTCTAGTTTGTTCATATTTATCATCTCCTATAATTGTGCTTCTGATGCACAATGGATGGTATGCCACAACCTTTGAAACCAAACTCGTTCCATTTAATTTTTTCAACCTTACTTCTAAATACTACAACACTTTTTCAAGGTAGATGATTGATTATCCTTCAAAAACAACAAATACGACCTTAATATATTTATTTCTTGTAATATTCAGATCCTTAATCATGAGAATGATTTGTGTCCAACTACTGTATAAACAAAGCATTTTAACTTATTTCCTCCACAACACTTTCTTGACAATTTTGAATCGCATTAGAAACACCCTTTCATATATAGCTAAGAGTGACATATTTATATGTATTCATATACAAATCACCTCATCCTCTAGAAAACAATATAAGGAATTTTGTTGTTTTATCGATCGAGGCTTAATAGAAAATAAGTTTTGAAATTTTGAAAGCTCAAATAAAGAAATAGAATTAGTGTTTTGGGGAATGAATATAAATTAACAAAACCTTTCATTAAAGAGAGAAAGAGAGAGAGAGAGAGAGAGAGAGAGAGAGAGAGAGAGAAATGTTGTATATATGTCTCTTATATATCACTATAAATTATATGTACCAACAATATTCATTAATAAAAATAAAACTTGTGGAAAGATACTAAATCATATTTTATATCTGGGAGATATACAGCTTAGTGGATTAGTCAAATCAGGGTTCTTAAAGTGGTTGTTGAGTTAGGGACTAGCAGCATGGAGATAAGTCAAGGACGGAAGGAGTTCTTTGCATAATAAAAGAGAAGGGTAGTGAGTAGGATTCATGGTTGTCGAGGAGAAGTCAAGGATAGGACTCTTGCAATGGAGGTCAGTATGGGTATGCTGGCAACACCAAGTATGGAAGTTTCAGAAAGGTGTTAAGTAGAGGTTGTGGAAATTGGAGTAGAAGTCTGAATGTAGGGTATGCATCCAAATATCCTTCCAACAAGTCTTCTAGGAAGCAAGAAAGGATGTTTGCAGTCGAATGGACCAATGTTAAGGGTGTCACTTGTTTTGGAGTGGGGGAGGATATAAGGGGACTTGAGCTCATGGGATGAGTGCTCCAAGGGAAAAAGCAGACTTGCAAGGCAGTCCTAAAAAGAGTGTCAGGAACGCTCCAAAAGTGGAGTAGGGCATCCCAAATTAGAGTGTCAGGGTGTTCCAAAGGTTGGAACTAAGCGCTACAACAAAGGTACAGGGTTGGACCCAAGGGTGGAACTAGGCATTCCAAAGTTGGTTACACAAGGTGTTCCAGCAAGGGTGCTAGGTGCTCCAAAATAGAGCTAGGGGTGCTCCAAGTGCAAAATTGGGTTTGGAACTCAAGATCCCAAAAGTGGGATCACCAAGTATGCATGGGGCCAACATCTAACTAGGTCCAATGGAGAGCCAAAAGGAGGTTGAGTTTTTCTTGGATCAAAAATTGGACTTGGAGTCCATAATGCTAGGAAGTGGTACTAGAGGTGTCAGCAAGGTGCTCCAACAGTGTGTCGAGGGTGCACCAAGGTTAGGATAGGACCCAGAACTAGGACTAGTGACAGGGTCGGGAAGGTGTTCTTGCAGAGTTGGACTTGGAGTCCAAAGTTGTGAAGTAAGATTGAAGTAGATATTTCGAAGGCAGAGTTTGGAGGACTTAGGAAGACTTTGGGAGTTGGACTTATCCATACCAAACATTGGAGTAGTAGCTAAAATTGAAAGTTGGGATAGTGGACCAAAGCAAAAGTTGTGGTTGGACTAACCAAGGCATCAACCTACAGATGTTTGGTAATCAATTGAAAAGGTATTATAAGGGTGTAGTGTTGGTTGAAGCAATAAAGTGCCAGGAGTGCACACAGGTGTTTAGGGGTACTAGGAGCCAATGGGGTGAATAGGGACACCTCCCATAGGGATGAACAAAAGTAATCCTGCCACTTAAGCTTGAGGGAAGCTAGGTGTTCTACATGGATTTTAGGAGTGAAGAAGAGTAGCTCCACCTTATCACAGGGTGGTGAGGTTTACTAGTTGATGCATACATTGAGTCCCTATCCCAATGAAGTAGAGTAGTTAAGCCAATGTAGAGGATGACTCCAAGGGATTTTTCCAAGACTTAAAACTGGTGAATTGGAGTATCCAAACCCCCACATGGTGGGGAGATGATCAACATGAGGGTTGTCTATGTCAAATTATTGGAGCTTGAGAGATGGGCGAGCTATGTGGGTGTGTGATGTGGAACTGGGAATCCATGGTAATGGATTGAGAGGGGTGTTGTGTTGGGAACACCCTCAAGTTTCCTTGAGGAGTCAAATGTTGCATTAGGTTCAAATATTCCAAGTCTCATGGAATTGTGGGGCTATATGGCATTGAAGACAAGGTCCCAAGTAGATTGCTCAGAATGGATCCAAGTAATGAGGCAAGTCTAAAGAGGTAACTAAGGTAAGTCCATGGAGCTTGTGTTGTGTGGTCTCACAACATGCCCCAAGACTGAAAAGACTTGGGGACCCAAGTGAAAAATATAACTCTTATGGTAGGAGCTAACTAATTGGAAGATCATAAGAAGTGAAGAAAGGAAGAGAAATGTTTGATAACAAGAAAGTACTTCATATTGTAATTGTTTCGTGCACTAGATACCGGGTACCGAAAACACAGAAAAGGAAAAAGGTAATGTGAAGTTCAATCGAAAGACTTTGGTCCAGTATGAAGCAGTTCGATATGAAGCTTTCCGATAAGGAGTCTGGTATAGTTGAGTTTTGGTATAACCAAGGTTCGGGAAAGTAAGTGGGTAAAGCTGAATATTGGGTACCGGGTACCGAGTTGCAATGTGAAATGTAATGTTAAAAATTTTAAATTTGTCTAATGATCCCGGTGATCCAATATATGTACAAGGATTTATGATATGCTTTTTGAAAGGCGTGTTAATTATGAGATTTTTGTACTAACACTTGAATAATGGTTTTATTTACATGAGATGTTATAATTTTTGTTTTTAAAAAGGGATTTAATATATGGAATTTGTGATTGCAAGAGATATTGATTGTGATGCAAAGCTCGAGTATGGACGGTCAGGAAAACTTGAATCATTGAAGGAATAATTGTCAGTCTAGTTCAATCACTCTGGGAGGTGATAATGCAGATGGCTTTGAGTCCACCGGAATGTTGGGGATCTCGGTATTTCACATGTTGTGGGAGAAAATTCCAATTTTTGAGAGAACCCATTCCCGAGAGTGACAGAACTGGAGCCAAGCGAAGTGTAGGGGGCGAAAATTCCACCTTATCATTCTGAATATATGGGAAGCCCCTACATATTATCATGATTTGAAGTATCATCCTGGAAAATATTCTAGATAAAAAATTAGAACCCGAAGAGCTTCAACGAGTAATTGGATTTGACTTCCATTGACTTCAATTGCAATTCTCCTATTGGTCACAATATTCCACGTGCCTTGATAAGATTGGTCCCTTAGATTTCCTCTCATGTAGTTGTCTTATACTATCTGAGCCTTGTGTTCTATAAAAGGCTAGAGGATGCTTCATTTTTATTTTAAGTAACGAATTTGTGGATGTCGGAGGAGCATAAACTTTTTTAAGTTTTGTTCTTTTTTTCCTATTTTCTGAACCATTCCAGCGTAAAACTTTGTAGGCACATAGACATTAATTTATATTAGAGCTTTATGGATAGCTACCTATCTCAATATCTTTTGTAGCTAGTTTTGTAAGTTCGGTCGAACAAGACTATATGTTGCGCCATTTAAGGGTGCATACAGAACCTACTCAGTGTCCATAAACGAAACCCTCTCTTTAAAAGCTTGCACCATTTTATACGTAGTTGTGAAGCAATCTAGTGAAATATAAAGCGGTTTGCTCTGTTTTAATTAATTCTTTGGGGCATCCATGGAGAATAACTGGGAGAAACTTTTATTTTCAATATTTTTTATATTTTGTTTTAGAATAGATGTTAATATTTGAAAATGTTCCAAAAAAAAAATGAATGGAAAGAATTTTGTTGAAAATATTTTATTTTCCATGAAGTTGTTGAATGCTTAATGCTAAATCTACTTAAGTGATAGCAAGGAATTTGTGATGTTTCATAAAATGTTATGGTAAATCTTTTGGTTTCATGATGTTCGAGCTTATCGTTTCAATTTAGAATGTTATCTAAAATGTTCAAAGATGAACAATAGTCCCTTTGAGATTAACAGCAATATCACATCATTACCTGAGAGCAACCCTAGTGCAACCATGACCTGGTTATCGGAGACTTGGGATTGAATGAAAGCCAATCTTTGTCCTGTGATTGCAAAATTTCCCTTTAGGTTGTCTTTGTTCCATATCTTTCAAGAAGGATAGGCTCTTCGTGGCCTTGTCTGTGGAGATTTTATTTGACCTATTTTCTGCGAGTAAAATCGTCGTCAACAGGAACTGGTGCTAGAAGGAGGGTAGCTTTTCTTTGATATTTTAGGTTTCATCCTTTGGAATTGGAGATTTATGCTTTGAAATGTTAATTCTAAGTTTGGAAAGAAGCTTGTAAATGAGAAATTGAATGCAAGTTGGTTTTCACTATGGAAATTGGAAAAATTTGAAAAATATTTAATCAGAAACTGCATCCTTTGAGTTTGTTTACTTTTGGGAGAGTCACCAAGTGTAGAATTCATGATACGACTGATTACGGTGAACTTGAGTGTGAAAATTTTTTAACTAGGGTAAGTTTGGCCATAAGTGGAGCAATTTCGTTAACAAAAGAAGTTTTAACCACTAAAAGAAAGGGATTGTTAACGAGAAAAATGTTTTTCCCTAGTGGAGTTGGAAATATTAAAAAATTAACCAATAAACCAAAACAGTTAGAAAATTGTGATTATTATAAAGAAAATTCTAACGCTTTGCAGGGAAATAAGCGGGAATGTCGAGATTCAAAGATATTTCATCACAAACAAGGAAATGACATGGATGAATCATCATTCCCTATATATGTGGAAAATGCAGATAATGAGATGGAGCGGGAAACGCATGTATTGTAATTCAAGTTCAAAATTCACCAACTATAAAAAGACATTTTCTTGATTTTATACAAGATACAGAATATCAAGTTTTTACTTTTTCTCTTTCTGATAGCAATATAAATAGTGATATATCTTGGTCTAACAAAATGCAAAGTGAAGACAGGACCGAAGATATGAAAATTTTCAGAAGAGAAGGAAACAGAGAAATAAACGCAACCGTTCATAGAAATGGACCAGGGCTGGGAGAAGGTACAGTATTGTTGCATCAGACGAAATGTGTGCCATCGGTCTCTAATGAGATCGTTTTCATACATTTGAGCCAAATTTTGGGTAAGTACACTTTTGAATTTATGATGTTTAAACGTAGAAAATTTAAGATATTCCATTGGTACAGTAGAATATTGAAAATTTTGATAAGAGAATTTAAAGACAAATATGTTGTAATTCGCACTAAAACTATAGAGGAAATAGCCATAGAAATTGAAATAAATTGCTTTATTAGAGTTAATCTTTTTGTGATGATAGAGTTAGGGTAGTTAGGGTTAGTTTTTTTTTTTAGTTTTTTAGTTTTTTAGTTTTATTTTAGGGGTTTTTTCTTTGTGCTTGTTTATTTTTCTTGTTTCATTTTGTTCTTTTCTTTTTCGTGGCATCTACATTAACAAATCCTACTTAAATTTATCTTATGCATGAGAGTGAAATTCATTTGAATATTTTGCAAAACTAAACTAAAAAAGGAGAAACAATAAAGCCATGCATAGTAAAACACGCTTTTAAAAGATACCAGAAAGGGATATATATATGTGTATATCACGTATATACATCAGATATCAAAATCCTCATTCAAAAAAATCAAAAAAAAAAAGATTCAAAAGGCAAGTGAGTAAAGTTGCGGACAATAGTAGTCATTCAGTTGATCTAGGATGCCTCTTTTATCATAGCCAAATACCCTATGTAGGCAAGTTCCCGATGAGTTTCAAATTCTTGGATATGGAGATCAATAAGAAAGGGCCGAAGTGGAACCACTTCCCCGTGTTCCAGGAACCGAGGAATATCATCCATGGAGGGAATCCCAATGGTCGGATGTGCAACAACTAAGATGGTATCCAGATTCTCCAAGAATTTGGGCTTCACTATTAAGTTGGTAGCAATGCGAACGTCTTCAACAGGTAACCCAATGTCCAGAAGTGATGCTACAAGGTGAGAAGCTATGTCAGAGTAAAAATGAAAGTAGCGGTTGGACGCAACATATCTTTCCCCAAGGACTAAGCATAAATTTGGCACAGTGAAACTAGAAGTCCTAATGATGAAAACCTTTTCAAGCCTTTGTGGTGTGATTCTCCCTAAGAAAACATTCTATCTACGAGAACAACCTAAGAAAATCGAAGTATCCATGGCTAAAAAGCAAATGCAAAGACACATAACAGAGTGGATTTACAGAAAATAAAAAAGAAAGAAAAGAGAAGTGTGGAGAATTCGAGAAGAAATACACGAATTTATAGGAAGTCGTAAGCAAAGTTGCAGTACATAGTTGCCTTGAGTAATTGTTTTTTGGGAAATTGTATACGAGGTGGCAGTTGAATAATAATCTTCATAATTAAAGGTTAAATCAAATTAATTCTTTACATATATTTGGTGAAATTGCTTCAAATTTGAGCAGTACGAAGATTGTGAATCAAGCAAGTTGAAGATTTCAAAATTAATAGTGGTCATTTCAAATGGTTTAAACGAGTTGTATTAATTATGGAGGTGTTATGTGTGCGGACTATACAGGAGAATGAAGTCGGCAAGGTAGTACACATCATCACCCGAGTAAGTTGAAGGGAGAATACGTGTTGAGTAAGGCGTGCGAATTTAATGCAAAATAATGTGATCGTGTTTCAAGGTAATTATGACATTTTGATCCATTAATGAAGTGTAGCGCCGTCAAGTTGAGATAGTTAGCAGAAATTTTAGTAGTTGCCATGAAATTTAATTGGAAGGGTGGTAACTAATGTTTCTAAATTTAGATTTAAATTTGGTGATTAAGTTGTCTATTGCTAAATTTTAATTTAAGCATATTTTTTAACATATAGCGAGCTACAGTTAGCTAGGATTTGGCATAAACTAGTGAAATTTAGCTGGAAACACACACCTATAGGAAATCATTAAATAAGTTTTTGGGAAGTAGTGAATTGATGAATGAATTTACATTGAATTAAAAATCAAAAAGTAACCTTTGCTACCACTGTAATTCCCAACCTAATAGCGGTGCTTAAATACTTGCAAGTTGATAAAAGAGCTATTATTGCAATATCAAAAGTGAAAAATGAGATATCATTGCTATATCAAAAAAAAATGATATCAACTCTTTAGGCTATCCAAATAACTCTACCGAGGCTATGGAAGCCTGACCAGCAGTAGAGCTATGTTTGGGGGAATTACGGAAATAACCTTGTCAGGGCTATGGACGCTTGACTCGCAGCAAGGCACTCTATCCCTAGTTGGCTTTGGAGGATTACTATATTATGTAGTTTAATGTTAATGAACTGATTCTTTTTACTAAATTCCAAAAACTGGAATTAATCAGAGCACACACGGATGTTTTCGATGGAGTTTTACTTTTTTATGCCAGAATCTAGGTAAAGGTAGAAGTTATTGTTTTAAATTTTGTATAAGTTTTAATTTACAACTAGTGATTTAATTTCAACTTTGATTTAAATTTGGTTTTAGTGGTTGCAAGTTGTTGTGTGGTCTCACAACACGCCCCAAGACTGAAAATACTTGGGGACCCAAGTGAAAATATAACTCTTATGGCGGGAGCTAACTAATTGGAAGATCACCGGAAGTGAAGAAAGGAAGAGAAATCTTTGATAATAAGAAAGTACTTCGTATTGTAAGTGTTTCGTGCATTAGATATCGAGTACCGGAAACACAGAAAAGGAGAAAGGTAATGTGAAGTTCAATCGAAAGACTATGGTCCGGTATGAAGCAATATGATATGAAGCTTTCCGGTAAGAAGGAATCTGGTATAGTGGAGTTCCGGCATAACCGAGGTTCGAGAAAGTAAGTGGGTAAAGTTGAATACCGAGTACCAGGTACCAGGTTGCAATGTGAAATGTAATGTTAAAAATTTTAAATTTGTCTAATGATCTCGGTTATCCGGTATATATACAAGGATTTATGATAGGCTTTTTGAAAGGTGTGTTAATTATGAGATTTTTGTACTAACACTTGAATCATGGAAGGAATAATTGTCAGTCTGGTTTGATCACTCTGGGAGGTGATAATGCAAATGGCTTTGAGTCCACTGGAAATGTTGGGGATCTCGATATTTCACATGTGACGGGAGAAAATGCCAATTTTTGGGAGAACCCATTCCCGAGAGTGACAGAACCAGAGCCAAGTGAAGTGTAGGGGCGAAAAATCCACCTTATCATTCTAAATATATGGGAAGCCCCTACATATTATCATGATTTGAAGTATCATCCTAGTGAAGATTCCAGATGAAAAAGTAGAACCCGAAGAGCTTCAACGAGTAATTGGAGTTGACTTCTATTGACTTCAATTGCAATTCTCCTATTGGTCACAATATTCCATGTGCCTTGATGAGATTGGTCCCTTAGATTTCCTCTCATGTATTTGTCTTATCCTATCTGAGCCTTGTGTTCTATAAAAGGCCAGAGGATGCTTCATTTTTATTTTAAGTAAAGAATTTGTGGATGTCGAAGGAGCATAAACTTTTTTAAGTTTTATTCTTTTTTCCTATTTTCTGAACCATTCTAGCGTAAAAAAATTTATGCACGTAGACATTAATTGATATCAGAGCTTTATGGATAGCTACCTATCTCAGTATCTTTTGTAGTTGGTTTTGTAAGTTCGGTCGAACAAGACTGTATGTTGCACTATTTAAGGGTGCATACAGAACCTACTCGATGTCCATAAACAGAACCCTCTCTTTAAAAGCTTGCACCATTTTATACATAGTTGTGAAGTAGTCTGGTGAAATATAAAGCGGTTTGCTCTGTTTTAATTAATTCTTTGGGGCATCCATGGAGAATAACTGGGAGAAACTTTTATTTTCAGTATTTTTTATATTTTGTTTTAGAATAGATGTTAATATTTGAAAATGTTCCAAAAAGAAAATTAATGAATGGAAAGAATTTTGTTGAAAATCTTTTATTTTCCATGAAGTTGTTGAATGCTTAATGCTAAATCTACTTAAGTGATCGCAAGGAATTTGTGATGTTTCATGAAATGTTATGGTAAATCTTTTGGTTTCATGATGTTCGAGCTTATCGTTTCAATTTAGAATGTTATCTAAAATGTTCAAAGACTAACAATAGTCCCTTTGAGATCAACAGCAATATCACATCATTACCCGAGAGCGACCCTAGTGCAACCATGACTTGGTTATCGGAAACTTGGGATTGAACGAAAGTCAATCTTTGTCCTGTGAATGCAGAATTTCCCTTTAGGTTGTCTTTGTTTCATATCTTTCAAGAAGGATAGGCTTTTTGTGGTCTTGTCTATGGAGATTTTATTCGACCTATTTTCTATGAGTAAAATTGCCGTCAACAACTTGGATTTAGATGTGTGCATGCAATTGGTTGGAATGCATCAAATGCATGAGGAACAAGGTTCACCAACAAGGTCATGTAAACATAGGCTTGGAGCCAGTCCAAGGAGATCTTGCAAAGATGGACAAGGACTCAAGGAGTCCCTATTAGTTGTGAGAGTTGGAGCAGTAAGGTCGAGTAAGTGAGCAAAGGAAATAAGGTGGATATAAGAAGTAATCCACTGTTAGGTCAAGAATCTTGGCTTGGGTGCTCAGGGAGAATGTCATGGATCATAATGGGCCGAGGGTGTATATTGAATGGAGGTGAATATTGGAGTTCCACAAGGAGCCCATCATATGGGGGACACAAGGGAAAGAACTTGGTAGGACCAAGAAGAGTTGTGCAAGGGCGCAACAGTAATCCAATAAAGTAGACAAGGTTGCCCTAGGTGCAAGGGAAGTATGTCAAGGGCAAAAAGAGGAGTACCAAGGGCACCGAAGTGAAGGAGATCTGTGAGAAGGATCCACATGCACTACCATTCCATGAGGTTTGTGAAGTCAAGTCAAGTGCTAGACACTTGAGTATTGAAGGCATAGCCTGGGAACAAAAAAGGGCTTGTTCGCAACAAGAGACACAAGTAAGGTTTTCCAATGATGCATGAGGTTGGACCTTTGTTGGACAATAAAAGCACATTTGGGCATCAAAATAATTAAAAATGCTTGTGCCTCTTCTCAAATAATTCTACCATTGTCAAAGTTTGGCTTTCTTGCTTCAATCCATTGTATGTATAAATTACACTACAATAATGTATAAATCACACTACAATAACAAGTTAGAGATTTGAAGGGAGCGAGATGTCTCCGAGCGGGAAGAGGAGTGAGGCTCTGAATTTGAATTCTTTTGAAGATTTTGGAGGCGATGGGTCGGATTCAGATCATGACGACGATGAGGCATGGAGGGAGTTCTTGCGGTCTTTCCTTTCATTGTTGGGCCTATTCTTGGTGCGTTAGGTGTCCATTGTTTGGGTTGTTGTTCTAGTGGGGGCGAAGCTTTCTTTCTTCCTCCAGTTTCTTTCTTTTGCGGTACCTTTTGTGGTCTGTTTGTTGCAGGTTACGATATCTAAAGTCTTCTCCTTTGTTGCGGCTTGTTGTGGGTGGTGGCTTTATTCTTGTGCCACATGTTGGGGCTTTTTCTTGTGCCCTTTCGATGTGACTTTTTGGGAGCTGGTTTTTCTATCTCTTTGGGGTTGTTGGGTGAGTTCTCATCCTTCCTCCTTTGGTACTTCTTCTAAGTTGCTCCCTGTTATGGGCTTTTCAGGTCTCAAGAGGGTTGAGCTTATTGTTTATTTTTCTACTGAGACCTCTACGAAGTGGTGGTTTGCTCTCTATTTTGCTGCTTTGGTTTTGTGCCTGGGTTTGGAAGGGGTTGGCCTCTCTTCATTTTTCCTCCAAGTTGTCTCTTTTGCTCATGTCCTGGTGTTTTTCTTGGTGTTGGAGGTGCACCTTGAGTTTTCTCGTTTGGCAGGGCTTTGGTCCTTCTTGTTCTTGGTGTTCTTGGAGCAGTTGGGTGTTTCTGGTGTTTTGTTTTTGGGTTTGAAGTTGTTGGTTGGGCGTTGCTTGAAGGTTTTTTTCTTGTCCCAGTTGTTCTTTTAGCTGGTGAAACCAATGGTTGCCCTCTTCTTTGGCAGGGTGTCCTCTTGTGGAGTGGTTAAGGAGATTTTCACTCTGTTGTTCACTCTCATGGCTACCCTCAAGTATGGGTTGGATCATAATGGTCTCATGTTGCCTATGGATTCTAAGTTCGCTATTTTTGCAAGAGTTTCTACATTTTCCTTGGACCTTAAATTTCCTTTAGAGGTGGAATTTTCTCCTATCAAGGTGGAGGCATTTTCTTTTGAGGTGGAGGTGTGTGTTTGTGTCAAGGTTTCTCTACTGCTAGTCCTTTTGAGGTGGAGGCCATTCCTATGGAGGTGGAGTGTGCAATTGCTAGAGTGCGGTTGTTGTTGTGAAAACAATGTTCTTAGTTTCTTCTCCTTTAGAGGTGGAGAGGGAGGATTGAAGAGTTGGGTGGTGAGTTTCATCAATTTGGAAGTTTTTTTTACTCTTTATTTTGTTTTCTTAAGTGGTGTGCTTTTTGTCGCCTGACTACTTTGAGTTGTGTTGGCTCAGCAATGTTTTGTATGCGTGCTTGGTTTGTTGCTACCTGGCTATTGCAAGCAGGGTTTGGTGGGTTTAAGGTCCCCGTTAAAACCCAGTTTGTTGAGAGGGATTATGATCCCTATAATCTATCTGTAAAAGGGTTTCAAGTTCCCTTCTAAACCCGTTTTGGGTTCAAGATCCCTTGTAAAACTTGGTTGTTTTGGGTTTAAGGTTCCCTTCAAAACCTTTTCTGATTTGTGCAAATTTGGGTAGTCATGTTGTTCATTTGGTGATCTACTGTTGGTTCGTTGCCAGTTGTCTATGTTGTATTCATGTGCAGCTTGTTCTTCTTTGAGTGGGTTTCGGGTCCCCATCAAAACCTGTTTGTAAATGGTTTCGGGTCCATTCAAAACCTATTTATCCCATATAATTAGAAAAAGTTGGAGATTTGGTTTACAAATTGCATTGATTCAATCTCTTTGCCTATTGGTTTTCTTATAGAAACTCATGTATAAATCAAGAATTTTCTTTGAACCATATGGTTTAGAAATTGCTTTGATTCAATCTTTTTGCCTATTGGTTTTCTTATAAAACATGTATAAATCAAGAATTTTCTTCAAACCATATTCATAGTTACCAAAAGACAAGTATTAGTAGTAGACAAAATCATAAGTTAGAGATTTGGATTAGATATTGTATCTATTCAATCTCCTTGCTTATTAATTTTCTTATAGAAAAACATGTATACATCAAGAATTTTCTTCAAACCATAGCAATAATTATCGGGAGACTAGTATTGGTACCGGTGCAAGAGGTGGTGACAAGTACTAGTACACCATTTTCAAAAAAGGTTGATGATAGGTGCTTGGAGAATATATATATATATAATGTTAAATACTAAAATGCTTAAATTCAAAATAAAACTCACTTTTTTAAGTATTGAAATAGCTTAATTATATTGATATGTGATAATCATCATTATGAAAATGAAAAAAAAAACATAAAAACCATGAGGTGAATCCCATTATTTTTAAAATAATAGTATGGAGCTCTTTGGAAATGACTATATTTTACATCAATTGATAAATTTCCAATACATGTACACATCGTAAGCCTTATTATTGTTTCACTTCATATTCTTACCTCTTTTGAATTTAATAAGAAAATTTTCTACCACAGAGAACTCAACTTTTATAAAATAAATTGAGAATACAAGTCTTTTAATGTATATGTTTAGCTCTTCTAACTTTTATCAACCACATATCAACACTTCAAAAATCAAATGTATTTATGTAATATATCTGAAAAATTATCTATTTGAAGTTTCTTCATTTTCAAAGGATACTTATTACGCGAAGGCGTTCCTTATATGAAGTGGATGACCTACTTTTGAAAATCAATGGTTGAAAGTTACAGAGAAGGATGCAAAACGATTGAAATGATCTCAACCATCAAATTTTCTAAAATATTAAAAAATATAATATATAATTATATAAAAAGCAACTACACTTTTATCCAATCTTAGCTTTAAAGTAGGGAAAGGTAGGATAAGAATCATTTTTTTTCTTTAAAAATTTTCACTTAAATTTTTAGATTTCTTATAATACATATAATATATAAATAGTAAACTATATGTTGAAATCTTTTTAAATTTAAATTTAAATTTATTTTAATAATTATTTTATATATCTAATAAGTTTTTAATAAATATAATTATTTTTTCAATATTAAAAAATATAAATTATGAATTGACATTTTTTTTTGATACGTAAGATCGGTATATTTATATTAATTAATTAAAGTTGAATACAAGTGTCTGCCAAGCAAGAAAAGATCTTTCAAAAAAACAAAAAACCAACCACCTTCCCCATCAACTACTAACGCCCAACAACCAGGCAAAAATTCTACCATAAGCACAGCAAAACTACCAAAACTTAAGCATTTACAAAAACCGGTTTAGATACTTCGCCGCAACCAGGGATTTCCACCAAACGAGCACAAACAAATTCTACCAACACCCACTTTACAGAAACTTGTTCAATTTTGCAAATTCCTCAAACTCAAGTTTCCATTCCACTCCCCCTATAGCCATCAAGCCAAAGAATTTCTTTAGAAATTCAACCGCTGCCCCTGCTAACATTCGATGATGCATCAACCCCGGACCGTGCAAATCCAGAAGAAAGGGAAAAAACTTTACCGTGTCCTTCTCTTGAAGTCGTTCCACATCGCAAGACCTTAGACATCCTTTGCCTTCAATCACCACACACAGAGCATCATCCACGCCTTCAACCAAGTCCTCCTGAAACATTTTCACCAGAATTTGCTTTGCTTCTACCTTCGGAATCCTCAAATCTAGAAGGGAAGCCAAGAAGCGCAAAGAGACATGCAGATTATCACGCTCGTACTTCCCATTCTCCAAATGACCTATGCCCAGAACCATCTTCGCAGCCGCCGCCACCAGCGGATCATTATTCAACAAAATTCTCGTTAATCTCTGGTCTATGATTTCCCTAAACGCAGCTTGTCTCGCTGACGACTTCAAAGAAATCGGCATATCTGCTCCAAAACGAGCAAGACCCGACACAGAAACCTCAATCACAAATTTCGAACCCTTCGCCATTGACCTTTTTGCAGCAATTGCGCTCGGCTTTGGAGAGAACAAACACCACTCCCGCCTACCACGAAAATTGCACGCCAAAAATGGCTTTGGCCTTTAATAAATAAGAAAACGCAACCCACAAGATCGTCGTCATTGTCCGCAAATGGTACCTTGTAAAGCGTGCGGAGCGTCCTTGCAAGGAGGAAATCCTTCCCCATAATGTTCGCTCATGACAATGCGTGGAGGCAGGTGTCGTATATGTCCTTGGCATCATGTCGAGAGCCATCAACAAGACACCCCGGCACACCATTCCACAAACGCTGCCACCGCACTACACCCAAGCTTGACATTCGTCCACCATGGCAAGTGATGCCACCTCCCTCCGCCACCCACTATTATGAATTGACATTTTACCTTTTTAATAGATTTCATTAATTTTTAACTTTTTAAGTTTGGTGTTACTTGTAATTTTTAATGTAAAAGTTAAAATTTTGCCTTTAACAATTTTAACATGGTTTATTTTTATTTATAATATTTATTTGGAGTATCATTTTCATTTTTAAAATTTTTAACATATTTAATAATTTAACTATATTTATGGTTAATTCCATAATATTATAATTTTTTATTTGTTAATTGAATTTATCTTTCAATTAATGTTAATATTGTTTGCAATATATTAATTATCTTTTTTAGATACATATTTTATTAATATTTCAATTCTAATAAATTAAAAAAAAAAAATTAATTTAATTATTTATTAACTTAAAATTTGTATTATTCATTATTAATTTTTTAAAACTATTGTGTTTATTAATATTTGGATTTTGATATATTTTGTCTCTACATTTAGTTTATTCTATTTTTATTTTTTATTTATATTTAAGTTTGAAATTTATTTTTATTATTTATCTTTTTATAAAATTATAAATAATAATTAAAAAATATAGAATTAATTTAATTTATAATTATTTATCTTATTAAAGTTTAATTATTGTATAATAATTATATTTCTAATTTTTATTTTTATTTATATAATAAAATGAATTTCAAACTTAAAATTTAAATTAAAAGTTATAAAGTGTGTGCGAGAGAGAAGATAACTTTTGATTAGTTATTTCATGCCAACAATCCAAGGATCGCACATGTCCCTAGGGATTTATGCTTAGGGTAGCCTATCATTTGATTAAGGATATGATAATTCACCTTTATAACCTCTTTAGTGTACCCATTGCACACTTGAGGAAAATAGAGAGAGAGAGAGAGAGAGAGAGAGAGAGAGAGAGAGCAAATGAGACAAAGAGAGAGATGCAGATAGACAAAGAGAGAGAGAGAGAGAGAGAGAGAGAGATGCAAAATGAGAGAAGAGAGAAAAAAGATAGAGATAGAGAGATAGAGAGGGAGACAAAGAGATAAAGATATGGAGATAGAGGTAGATATATAGAGGAATAGAGAGAGAGAGAGAGAGAGAGAGAAATAGAGAAAGGAGAGAGAGAGAGATGCAAAATGAGAGGAGAGAAAAAAGATAGAGATAGAGAGAAGAGAGAAAGAGAGAGATAGAGAGGGAGACAAAGAGATAAAGATATGGAGATAGAGGTAGATATATAGAGGAATAGAGAGAGAGAGAGAGAGATAGAGAGAGAGAGAGAAATAGGACACAGAATATAGAGGGGTAGAGAGATAAAGAGGGAAAGGGGGAGAGAGTTGGGAGATAAATAAGGATAGCAAAAGAGAGTAAGGGTGAGATAGGGAGAGGGAAAGAGACGAAGAGAGCTAAATAGAGAAACATAGATAGAGGTAGAGAGAAGGGAAGACAAATATAAATAGAAATAGGGTAGAGAGAAAAAGAGAGATAAAGAGATAATGAGAAACATAGAGATAGAGAGGGAAATAGAGATATAAAGATATCGCTCTTTCTCTTCCTATATCTCCACATTTGTACCTCTCTCTCTATATATCTCCCTCTCGCTACCTCTCTCTATATATAACTTCCTATATCCTTTTATCCCTCCATAGATCTCCCTCTCTTTGTCTCCCCCTCTTTATATCTCCATTTCTCTCTCCCTCTCTCCATATTCATCTTCATAACTATCTCTTCCTTTCTCTCTCCCCCATATCTCTCTCCTTACCTCCCTGCATCTCTCTCTTTCCCCTTTATCTTTCCCAATGTATATCTCTCTCTATCTCTCCCCCTCTCTCCCTATCACTCTCTATATCTCTCTACTTCTCTATCCTCTCTCTATTTCTCTCCCTCTCTCTCTCTCTCCCTATATATATCCCTCTCTATCTCTATCTCAATATCTCTCTCACACACACACCCCCTATTTTTCCCTCCCTATATTTCTCTATATATTTCTCACTCTCACACACAAACTCCTTATTTTTCCCTCCCTATATCTGCCTCTCCCACCCTCTATCTCTATTACTTATCTCTATCACCTCCTTTATCTCTCTCTTCCCCCCTCTATCTCTATCTTCCCATCTCTCCCTCTCCCTCACTCTTTATATCTCATTATCTATATCTCACTTATTCACTCAATCTCTCCCTCCATCTCCTACTCTCTCTATATCCCTCTCTACCTCTATATATCACTTCCTATATCTTTGCTCTCCAACTCCCCCTCTTTCATTGTCTCCCTCTTTTTGTCTGTATTTATCCCTCTCTCTTTGTCTCTCCTTTCATCTCTACCTCTCTATATTTATCTGTCTTTGTCTTTGATTCTCTGCATCTCACCCCCTCTTTCCCAAGTTGTATGTATCTCTCCATCTCTCATTTCTATCCATATCTCTCCCTCTTTCCATCTCTCTCCCTCTCCCCCTCTTTCTATATCTTTATACTTCTCTCCTATCTCTATTTTTCTCCTTCATCTCCCTCCCTCTGTATATTTATACATAACTATCACCCCTCTCTCTCTCTCTCTCTCTCTCTCTCTCTCTCACACACACACACACACACACACATATATGCACACACACACACTCTTTGTTTCTCCCTCCCTATCTCTACATCTATCTCTATATCTATCTCTTTACCTCTCTATCTCTATCTCTCCATATTTCTTCTTTCATCACTCCCTCTATCTCTATCTTATTATCTCTCCATGTCTCTCTACCCCTATATCTTTCCATCTCTACCTCTTATATATCACTCCCTATATCTTTGTCTTTCTATCTCTCCCTCTCTCATTCTCTCCCTCTCTCTCCCTTTCTCTGCATCTCTATATATTTACCTCTTCCACCTCTATCTATCCATCTATCCTCTCTCTATGTATCTCCCTCTCCTCTCCATATCCCTCTTCTCCATCTCCATCTCCATTTCTATTTTTATTTCCATCTCTATCTCTATCTCTATCTCCTTACCCCTTTGTCTCTCTTGCTCTTACCCCCATATCTCTCCCTCTTTCCATCCCTTCCTCTCCTTCTCTCTCCCTCTCCCTATTTCAAGCATAACATGAGCCTATTGGTAATGGAGCTTGATTATCTTCTTGATTTAGAGGTTTTGTTTTAGTTGTCACTTTTCAATTGAAATTTGAGACCTTTTTGCACAAACATCATTTTCTAAATGGACTACCAATTGACCTCATGTATACTGCACAAGTGTACGCAAAAAATAGACCAAAATTTTCCTTAATTTACCTTCCACACATCTTCGGCATACCCATTGCACACCAAGGTGCGATTGCTAGTAATAGATTTATAGGAGATGCAAAGAAACTCCATCTGAAATCCAATCAGAGCACGAAGCTCCTGATAACTATGACCATAACTGTTGCCACCCGATATAATTCAATTGCATTTTGCAATGCTTGACCCTCTTTATGATAAGTGTGAAATTATCTGAGAAAGCTAACTTGTAATATCACTCACTTTTCTCTTTGTAAACTCTCGTAAGAATTGATACGATACTCTTTTAAATGATAAACGTCTTAACACTTAATCAAAGAGAAATTATAAGAAAGTTTTCCAGGATCGATTAAGTTATACAAATTCTAATAAAACAATAAAAGCGGAGAGTAATTTCGGGAAGCAAGTCCATCACATTATAAACCAATAAATCCACCTGCTCGTGATGTTGAAAGCCTCTCTTATGCGCCCAGTTGCTCGAGTACCCCACTCTGGTCATCATGGTCTAACAATTTCTTCAAATTCATTCAATGTTATTCAAAATTTCTAGAATCGGGTGCCCATTTATATTCAATTTATGTTAATCAATATTATAATCCAAGAAATGAGTTTGGATCGTTTACAGGAGACCGAACAACCAACACTCTCAATGGTATATTTTTCACAGCCAAAAACCTCACTCCTATTAACAGACATAATACAAACCACCATCTATACCCTCAAATTGATTAGTTAAACTCCGCAGCAATTTATAACGTCTTCTCAAATGGCAATCCTTACAAAGAATTCATATGCAAAGAACTAACTTTTTGTGTTCTACTCATCATAGTCTAAAATTTCTTCATGCTCATTCAATGTTAATAAATAATTGGAGATTCAGTGAACACTACTGCACAATCAAGAACCAGATCCACATTTTTAATCAGTTTATCTAATATCAATTTTATTATCCAATAACTGAATTCCTATCATTTGCAGGACACGGAACAACCAAAGTTCTCGGTATTATATTTCAGTCAAAAACTTCTCTTCCACCAACAGATAAACCACTATCTATGCCCTCAAATTTGTTCATTATACTAGAAACAATTCAGAATAATGTTTTCTCAAATGGCAACCATTACAACGAATAACTTTCTGTGGTCACTTAAACAATACCTGCCCGCCTCCCCAGCCCTCAAATACCTAAATGGCAGAAAAAGAAATCTTTAGCGGAGAATATTTTTATTCAATTTAAGCTACATCAATACAAATTCCAAGAAATAAATTTTTACCGTTCTTGAGACATAACAATCAACATTAGCATGACTATATTTTTCACAGCTGAAAATCTCATTTCGATCAACAAATGTGGTTATAGCACCAACCCTCAAAAGTATTTGCCTTACCAACTGGGCAATCTAAGACTCTTTCCTCAAATGCCAATATGTACAAAGGAAACGTTCAACCAACCCAATAGTTGGGTAAATACAAATTTTCTTCCCAGATTCCAGGTTGATAGAAGAGAAAGTTGGTCCATCACATCAAAAGAAATCAACACAAACGTTAATACGTGATGGCATAACTTTGTGTGGTCACTTCTACTCCTCCCCGAGTACTCTATGTTGCAGAAAAGAAATCCCAGTAACAGATATATCTTGAACCTCCCTCTATTAACCTAAACTGAAAAATGGGTCAAAGTTACAATATCACAATTTATTGTATACAACTCGTTTTGCCATATCAGAGCTTCTAAACTAATAAACTATGTACCTCTTTTAAGCAAACTACAGAAAGTAAATGCAAAGCAATTTTCATCCACACAAAGCAAAGAAAATCATCAAATTATACGACCACATCAGGAAGTCCAGAAACACCAAGAAGATTTCAATCTCTTTAAAAACATTCTCAAATTTTTCAACTATTTTATTCATGCAAAGTCATTCACATACACAATGAAAAGTTTGTTACCTTGATCATCCATTGGCAAGGTCTTCTCTCTGCCCCACATCCATATTGATTCATCTCAACAATAACCCCCTCAGAACTCACTGTCAAACATCTGTAACTACTTACTGGCCATTTGAAAATTCAGATTGGTTATATCAAAAGTACAGGTAACCGGTGTTAGAAAGAGCTTAAGCAAGTAAGCTATAACATATATCATGGAGTAGGAGAAATGGAGTAGAGACTATTCTAATTTCCTTCATCTGAAATCCTTCCTCTGTTTGTTTTTGCTTCTTTTTTTAATTTAAATCACAGATTTAGTCAAAATAATAACGACTGCAAGAAATATTAATTAAGATAGAGACATATATGCCTCGATACAAACTACTAAAACTTTTCTTCCCAATTCACTCGAACCGCACAAGCAACAGAAGAGACATGATATGAGTCTTGCAAAAAAATTTCAAGATTTGTAGGTAAATTTGAGAACAAACCATATGTTGAATGCCTGTGACTCTTCAACTGCACGGATTACACAGCATAATATTAACTACACAGTCACACACAAGTACAAAATAAAATAAAATTATATTCCCGGATCTC
Source organism: Sequoia sempervirens (assembly GCA_007258455.2). Taxonomy (NCBI): domain Eukaryota; kingdom Viridiplantae; phylum Streptophyta; class Pinopsida; order Cupressales; family Cupressaceae; genus Sequoia; species Sequoia sempervirens. The sequence goes on from VDFB02105785.1 coordinate 12,088,318, forward strand.
CCAGAGACGTATGCTAAATATTTCATGTTCAGAGAGAATTCCTCTAAATAAGCAAAATTGAAAAAAAAAAACAAAAAATCACAAGAATATCACAAAAATGCTACACCTAGCATCCCAGCTAAGCCACTACAGATCCAGACATAACAACCAGTTCTGCAAATATGAACTATTGAGGAGTACTACTGGTCCAAACTTCCAAAATAACATTTCAACATGAAATTGTATCCTACAACTACCATCCAATAGCTGCCTGACAAATGTATAACACAAGAAAGAAAGGAACAACATTACCCTTAATTCTGAAAACCCAATACTCAGCGTGAACTAATTGTTAAGGAAGATGTATACAAATGACAAATATGCAGATTTTGCTAAATTTTGGTACTAAATTGCATAATTCATTTAACTTGGTCAAATGCCAGAATCATAGCCCTGTCAATGTAACAAGGAATGCTTTTGAAAAAGTATCTCTGCTGGTTTAAGCAACTAGAACCTTTATTGCCTTGCACTAGCCACTATGAGAAAAAAGTATTTTAGGGTTTCATTCACATTTCACAGCATTTCAAACCTTTCCTGGCTAAAATGGTATTCTAAAACATATGGTCAAAATTTTTGTTTATACTGTAACTTTCATTTTCCTGAAATCCCTTGAAATTCTGAACAGTGGATATTGTGCAAACTCTGTAGAAACTACCATCCCTACTGATAATTTAGCCAGAAAGTGGGGTAGAAGGAAATGAAACAAATTCAGGGAGCCAAGCAAAATATTTTGACATAAATATAGAATCCCCCCAAAATTGATTTACTTAACATATACACCCTGAATCTATTTACTGGATCAAATTGATTTTATGGAACACAACCACAGCCACCTTTCAAGCCAAAGGGAGAAAACTTTGTGGCACAAACCCACGACTAAATTCCAAGCCAAAAGGAGCAAACCTCAAGGAACAAAGGTTAATGCTACTGACTTCCCAAGTAACAACACCCACATTTAATTCATGATACTTGAGAAATATCTGAAAAGATCAAAAGATAGAAGGCAGTAAAATAACAGGCTACATGGGTTTCTGTGCATGGAAGGCATCAGCGATAAAAACGTAGTCACAAAGTATTCTTGGGACAGAAAGCAAATAGATAGACGCATCAAACTAGATTTCAAACAAAAATCCTCAAATTTTGAGATTGGTGATGGACTTGATAGTAACTGACACCAAGAAGGGCAAACAAATTAAGGAATATATTGTTAGGGAAAAATAAATGAAAAGGGGTCAAATCAGGGATTTTGGCACAAGCCTCATCATGGTGCAGATAATGGGAATGGTTTTGTGAAATTCTTAGATATGAAGATGGAAAATCATTCAAGTTGCAACAGGGCATTCACAAGAGCAGAGATAAAGTTAAATCTTCATTGGATATAGTAATAAGCTTACTGGTAAAATGACAGAGCAGGAAGGTTAATATGGAACAGTCAATTGTATTTCGAGTCCATTCATTTAAAACCTGCACGCAGGCCTTCCAATAAGCATCGACATTAATACTACTTGGAAAAAATGAAGAGGATGCCTACTTTCATTCTCTGTTGTTATATTTTTATTAGTCCCTGTCAAAATTCTACACTAGATGCATGCCTATATAAAACTCAGCCTTCAGAAATATTCCGCTAGTTCTTCAGTTTTAAGAATTTTGATACCAAGTTTATATCCATTTAACTATCATGGTTGTTTGGTTGGTAGTTTAACCAAACAAAGAGTGTGTATAAACATAACATAGACTGGATATAAATTTATTGACATCTTATATTATTAAGTTTATTTATCACCTATAATCCACAGAGCCTTGGAACAGGGGAAGGACAGGTTTTGGGGATGGGGGACCAAGGACCTTGATTTGGGGACGGCAGGGGTACAGCAGCTTGGAGGGGAATCTGGGGGCATGCCATTGTCATAATTTTATCACTATGTTTTCTCTACCACCAAGTCCTCACTATTTTAGTATTTCAAACCAAAACTTCATTCTTCAAACAACTAACAGCAAAGCTGAAGAATCTGCCCATCCTAAATGATGAAGGCTATGCAATTTTTATAGCTTTTTTAGTGTTTAGGCTAAGTTACCAAATCGAAATCAGGTACGTTGGTATGACAAAAAAAATTTGGGGGTTGGGTATGGGTATGTCCATACAAAAAACATATAAAAATAATAAATATATACATATTTCATAATAATATAATATATAATAATTATATAATATACTAATATAATAATATACAAATTTAAAATATAATAATATAATAATATACAAATTTAAAATTTAAAATATAACAATATAATATACATATTTCATAATTATATAATATACTAATAATATAATAATATACAAATTTAAAATGTACTAATATAATAATATACAAAATTTAAAATAATATAATTTCATAATTATATTTCCAGGGAGAAGACGCCAAAACAAGTCGGCTTCAACATTGTTGTCCACAACAAACCTATAAATACATGCTTTCTAATCATCCTTTCTCACCACCATTCATAGATATTTTACTTTCATTGCTGTAACAGTTTATAAATTCGAATATTGAAAGAGAAATGGAGTTTAGCAGAGCCAGCTTAGTGGCAATCTTCTTGGCTTTCACTGTTAGCGATCCTAATATCCTCTCCGATTTTGTTGTTCCTCCGGGCAAGAATTCAACACATTTGGATGTCAGTTTCTTCACCTTCACGGGTTTCCAAGAGGTTGGGGCCAACAATTTAACAGGGCGGACCGCAGCCAAAGTGACAAAAGCGGCAATGGCAGAGCTTTGTCACGGGCTTCTGTAAGATTTATTTGACATGGTTCTTCAGCAGCTTGACTATGACCTGTCATAGGATCTCATTCCTTCTAGTTATAAGAAACTGAAACTAGCTCGATTCCACAGGCGATTCCCATTAGCAACCGATTCTGGTATGACTCGTACTTGGAAACGGGGCTATTTCTCTAACAATTCTGTAACATAGTGTTTAGGGTGCGTGTGGAGCCCATTAGACTATGTGGATTAGGGTTAGTGGCCAAACTTTCAAAAAATGCATATTTTTTTTATTTTAGGAGTTTTTTTAAATGATGGACATGGGGGACAGCTGCAAGTTTACAGGACGTTCAAGGGACATGGCTGAATTTCCTAAGGACGTCCGAAAATCCCTTCAACGTCCCCATTGGAGGACACACTAGAAACGTCCCTCTCTAAGGGAGATATTCCAGGGACATCTCCTCCCTGGTGGCACTGGTGGTGACTCAGCAGAGGGATGTTTTATCCATTACCAGCATGTTTCCAAACATCCCCGTCTCCAAAGGTGGCAATATTTTGGGGGGTATGCATGCCCACGGAACACTGCTTATCGCTAAAAACAACACACATTTTATAAAAAATTTGAAAAGCTTTTGCCAACTCAAACACACAGAAAATTATAAAGTATGAAAAATTCACTAAAATAATCCAGCAAAGAGATTGGTAAGATTTTCATAATTTTTCTACTGCTTAGTAACTATTCTAAAATTGATTTGCCAATTATTTATTTGAAAACTCTAACCAATAAAAAAATTGCAAGGCCGAAGGTTGTCTGACACAACATACTTTTGTGATTTGTAACTCCATTCTTATTTGGCGATGGGCGATGACATAACAAAATGGTAATTTTTTACTGCCAACCTGTGAGATCATTGCCCCGAAGATCTTTGCATAATCAATGATCTTTTCTGGCATAAAGTCATCAATTTTGCAAAAATGAAATATAGTTGAGACCAAGTTAGAAACTCTTTTCTTAAATGATACATAAGATAATAATTTTGTAGAAAACACCACCCATAGAGCTTTATTGAAAAATAAACTGCTTGTCCTCAAAATGCTTCTAATCTAGCTGCCTGCACTAAATGATAGAATAAAAGATGAAGGTGAAACATAGAAATACAGTGTAAATAGATAGTAAAGATGTAAATACCATGTAAATAGATATAAAATATATAAAATTGTACAATAAACAACTAAAAACTAACCTCCATTAAGTCAAAGCAGCAACCAACACCATTGCACAACCTTCTATAGTCTTAGGATCTTCTTACTGATGTCTATTCAGGTAACCAACAAATTTCAATTTATGATTATTTAGGATGGATTGAATCAATTATGCTTAAGTTGCCAGTTCAGGTACAGGTTTGGGTTCAGGTATAGCAGTATGGCAATTATTTCCCAGGTACAGTACACCAAGGTACGGCCATCTATATATTATATATACACTGAGTTACCAGTTCACTAGAAGTATATGTTAGGTTGGGGTCCAATCTGTACCAGATCCAGATTCTGCTTAGCGCAGGCAAGGATGTGTCCATGGGAAGCTTTGAAGACTGTGGATTGGTCTAGGACGAACCCACGTGAACCCATATTGAACCCAAACCAGTTTTTGAAAGCCCACAGGCAAATCAAACATTTTTTAAATTATTTTTAGTATTTTTTAATGCTTTAAGTCATTTGACTTTGATATGAATGTATCTCTAACCCTAAAAATCTCATTCAAAGGCATTTGAAAGACAAAAGCAAAGTAGTTTACCTCATTGTAAATGCCAATATTGAGTATTATCTGTTATACAGCCATGGATAGGCCTTGTTTGGAAGAAATATATGATGGCAATGACTCAATGATTGAGAAGATAAAGGCCATCATAAATGTCAAAAAGCATAATCTTGAAGAAACTTTTTTCAAACAACCAGAGAAAATTATTTAAGAGAGATGAAACAAAATGACCACCCCACTACATCTTCTTGTCTTTGCATCGAGTCCTAAATATTATAAAGCTGACATCCTTTCTTTGTCAACGAGGATTACAAGGCAGCAATTTGTAGACTCTTAATTGATTCTTACATGCAAGATACAGTTGAACTCATGTACACGGATTTTGTACACTCCAATGATTTTAGTATTGATGCTCTTCATGACAAATCTAAAGTTGATGCTCATAGTTAGTGGTAATTCCATGGCCAATCATTCACACCTACAACCTCTTGCATAAGTAGAACCACCCTTTGTTTACCCATTGAATAAATGGTTGCCTTGTAATCACACTCCGTTGAATAAGTGTGTATTGTTCCTTTTTTTTAGTTGCACAAGCAGTCCATTGAATAAGTGAGATTGGCAGTTTCCTTTCAGTTGCAAGCATTCCAGTTAATTGTATAGTCTTGAATGCCGTATGCTCTCACCATGCCCATCTCGGGAACTAGATGATCAAAAAAAATGAAAAGGACCTTGCTTTGTATCTCATTTCAGTTGAAATAATTTTCAAAAAAAAATTAGGGGTGATTATTACACATTCAAGTTTGATTAATTGATATTGTAGTATTTTTCATTTTTAATATTTTGGCATTGTGGGTTTGTTTATTATATTATGTTATGCAGTATTATAAACTTAACTACTGATGCAAATATGCAGATGTTTTTAAATATGTTTTTGAATATGTTTTTGTATGGATGAACCCAAACCCATGACCAAAACCCACAAACCAAAACCCCAGCTAAGATCAGTAACTTTGTGTGTGTGTGTGTATTGCACACAAAAAGAAGTACAGAATTGAAAACACAATTGATAATTTGATTAATTCAATATTATATCATATTCTCACATTTAATAAATCTAGGTTAGTTGTGTTTATGTATATAAATGTTATTAGATTAGCCTAGACAACCTCTAAGTAAAGTAATTAATACTAAAATTAACTTGAAAAGGTTATTTTTCTTTACTATAATAGAAATTAATTAGAAAAAAGCACAAAAGTATTTTTTATGAACTAGAATATAATATTATTAAAAGCTTAAATTTCAAACAGACTATAATGCTAATTCAGTGGACGTACATTAAAGTTCTAAGAAGAAAAATTTAACATTACAAGCTTACATTTCAAATAGACTATAATGTTATTCAGGCCCAAGATGTTAACAGCATGTCATCGATTATATCTTGGCTGTCATGAGGCCATGGCAACTTGAATTGCTTAATTTAGGCGGGCAAGGACTTTTATAGAAAAGCAAATAAAAATTTATGGCGATTTTTGAGGTACAACTGGTAACATAAATAAACTAGTGAATGAATGAACTTTGGGGAAGCTTTACATTCTATTGATGGCATTTCTTTTTTACTTGTTAAGAGGTTCTCCCTGAAAACAGCCAGGTACAGACAGGGCATGGCCAGACGTATCCATGGGGTGCTTGGGGCAGCAAGGCCATACCCTGGCCAAACCCACAACATAACAGAATCTGTTCCTGAACCTGTCCCATCCAGTACAACAATGGGGCTGAAACTTTAACAACCCGGTAACTTAGAATTATGATCAAGCTTAACAACACTAAAACGCATACATCTCATTCTATCATGACAGATCTACACAATACTAATATTAAAATTGTAAGCATTGTATGAGCAGAATTGCCCCACATGAGTAGGTTGCATATCCTAAACCTTGTCAAAAAGACAAAATCAATTCGTACCAGCATCAGACTTTGCTAGCTATGCATCCATTACTTTGAATGTGACAGTCATATAGATAAACTACCTAATGCTATATATTCATGGAATCTGTTATCAATATAAGAGTTCATGATATTTAGTTAATAATTGTCAAATCACAATTCAAAGGTCCTGCACATATATCCCATTCGGTATAACTTTTTGCTACAACTTTGATAACAAAATAAGTGGATGGTTTTCGATAAGGATATTACATTTCGTCAACACAAATATAAATTGGTTTATCCAGGCAAGGTTCTCTTGACCTGTATTCTTCAAAATTCTAGTTGCCTACTGCCAACACTGTTTGCAAGCAATTATAATGTTAATTGTGATGAACTTGCACCCAATGTTTTGAGAAAAACTAGACTTCCTATTTATATCCAAAAATGGCACATGAAAAAATAGCAAAGCTCGAAAATGTAATGCCAACACCAAGTGAATATAAATGTCTGTTGATATGAATTATACTTGCACGAGTATGAAGCAGCTCTCAAGTAACACTTGATTCCACATCCCAGGTGCCAGGGAATATCCAGGAGACAGCACACCAAAATGTTAGAATCTAGATGTGTTATATGCGAATGTAATATTAATATCATTGAGAGATAAAAATAGAGGACAGGCAGGAAAGATAATACAACTGGAACAGAAAACTTTATTAATCTCTACAAGAAACGACTAAAAATAACCGCCATAATATGAAAGCACAAATGCCACCATTTCATGTCCTATGGTTTTGGGACATGTTTAGTGTGGTATATACAGGCGAACACCAAAGTTTACAGTTTGTGAATATTTAGGAGAGGTTTCATAAATTATGCACAAACTTCACAATAGCCAAATGCATACATCCCTCATTCTATCATTACAGATCTCTGCATATTTATTATTCAAATTGTTGACATTTTATGAGCAGAATGCATAATCATACCAAGAGAGCAGGTTGCACACATCCTAGACCTTGATAAAAGCAAGTCATACCAGGCATCAAACTGCCCTAGCCAATGCATCCCTTTCAATGTGACAGTTATCGATAATTTACCTAATGCTCAATACCCATGGAATATATTTTGAACATAAGCGATCAAGATATTTAGTTCCTCATGCCCGGGATTGGATTCTGCACCAATGACTCCTACTATCTATGGCCTACCTCCACTAGAGAGTGGAATGGGATGGATCTAGTATTTCACTGGGAGGGAGAGAAGAATTCCATGCAATTTTCTGGTTAAAGGGGTAACCCATTTATTCCTCGTCTTTTCCACCTGGCTATCAAACATATTCCCCCTATTTAAAATGCGGCCCCTACTCTATAATGATGTGGCCTCCCACCTGACATAGTAGAGGCTGTTGGTTGGCCAGTTTCTATACTGTAGTTGTTGGCTCAGTCCTTTTCAGTCCCCATGAGGAGCACAAGTAGCATAGAAAGAACCAAGGGTACGAGAGGCAAAGGTGACAAAGCAAGAGAAAATGTATTACAACAAACAAGGGAAGCATAGCTATCAGCATGGGACTGATCAAAAAAGCCCAGTGTTTAATATTCTAAAATGGTCGATTAGTAATTCAAAGGTCCAAAGCATGTGTGTGTATCATTAAGAACAACTTTTTGCTACGACTTAACCAAGAAGACTAATGAATGCTTCTCAACAAGGATATTGTATTTTACCATCTCAAATATAAATTGGTTTTCCTAGGCCTTACGATTTTCTCCATGCAAGGTTCCCATGATCCAAATTCTACAGAATTTAAGTTGCCCACTGCCAATTCTGTTTGCAAGTAATGATATTTGTATTTTACCATCTCAAATATAAATTGCTTGTAATTCAAACCTAGTCATTCATATCCAAAAAAGGCACACAAATCAATAGCAAAGCTTGAAAATGCAATGCAAATACCAAGTGAATATGAATCACTTGCAGGAATAAGAAGCAGCTCTTAAGTAACACCAAACATAGTACAATGTGACGAATTCAGTACATAGTTTTGTCTGTGTGAAAACCTTTGGCTTAAGCACCAAATCAGGGAGAGCCAATAAGTTGCATAACATCTGGGATGCTGCCAGCAGTTGCATAAATCTTCTGAGATGTGGGCACTTGAAGTGTTGTGGCATGCCCCGTAGCTTTGTGTGATTTCATAAAAGATGGCATGCTGCTATTTGGAGTTGGCTCCCAAGTCATGCAGGACTTCCAGCAAGGCCAAGGTGAGTATGTGGCATGTCACAGCTTGACTAAGATCACAATGGTTCTAGGTATCCATTAAATTTTGACCTAGGCACCACTATCCATTCACCTTTTGAGCTGCCTCTGACACATAGAAATTCAGTATCTGCTCTTTGGGTCTACACAAAAATCAATAGAGAACCACAGCATTACTTGAACAATTACTGTAACCACAAAAATCACCAATAACCTCCAGTTATATGTGATGATTTATCAGCATTCAACGATGTAGTTTTGAGTCAATCTTCATCGATCCATATTTCATGAGTTGTGGTTCAAAAGAACCCAACTCACATGCCCATGAACGTGATCTACTTAGCACTCATTGCGTTTAGGTGAATCACACAGGGATGAAGCACCCAAACTGCCTAGGAGATCAACATACTTAACCATAGAGTTTCCCCCTCAATCAAGCCCACTTAGCTTGCTACCCCATTTGCAAAATCTTCAGCAAATGTTGTGCCTAATGAAATGAAATAAAGTCATTAAAAACAAACCTCTAGTTTTGTTAGAATCTCTTGCACATACAACTTCTTTCACATTCCACCTAATTCTGATTAGTTAGTCTCGTTTAAAATTGTGTTTGCGTAGCTGGCCCAACCAAATCCTCCCACACCTGCTTGAGGAACATGTTTAAAAGTGGAGACACTCCATATCGCAGAGATTTTCAAACTTTGACTCCTCAGGCCAATGGTTTTCCACTAGATTATCCATGGCCATCTCATCTCCCACCCTCCATCATATTTTCATGGCTTTACACTGGCTTATCCATCTCTTTGCTTTAATCAATACTTAGGTTGCTGTGAAGCTGCCATGCCTCATCCCAAATTCCAGCCATCATTTAGGCTTCTACAATAGATTATCCATGTCCATGTCATTTCCAACCCTCCATCATATTTTTATGGTTTTACACTAGTTTATCCATCTCTTTGCTTTCAGCAATACTTGGGTTGATGTAAAGTTGCCATGCTTCATCCTAGATTCCAGTGATCATTCAGGCTACCTTCACCATAAATTATGCCAACACCAAGATCAGAGAAATTAACACACCTACTTTGATCAATTTTTCAAGAACAAAAGATCGATCAATCATTTGAACATGCATGTTTTAACTTCTAATTATCAAGCCCCAAATTTCAAAGGGCAAGGGAAATTTGGAGAAAAAGATATGAAATTTAAACCCTCCAACTGAATATTGTTTTTTTCAAAGATTTGAAATCTATGGAATCAAACTAATCTAATCCTGAACTTGTAACTACAACTGTACAATGGAAATTAATCAATTTAGCACTTAAAGCATTATGCTCCTAGAGATGGTGCTAAATATCCATTGTAGTTAAATATAAACATGGACTCCCATTTATGATATTAATAAATGATTATTATGTTATTAGCGATATACAGCTTTTCACAGAGTTTTGGAACAGGAATGCAAGGACAGGTTTCAACTTTCAGGGATGGCAAATTTTTTTCTGAAAATTTAAGGACAGTGGCACAAATAATATATAATATAATGTTATTTGAAAAATTATATATTAAAAATAGTAAAAGAAATTACAATTTATCATTGACAATAAATAAATGTAAACATATTAAGTTATTAACACAATTAATTCTATACATAAATAAATAGAGAGATCATGAATGTCTACTCCTTGCTACTGCTCCGCTCCTAACCCTAACCAGCTGCTAGGTTTAAGTCTCCAGGCTAGCAGTAATGCTGTGCCTATTGCTGCGATAGGTAGAAAGGTTTCATTTGCAGGTCTGGAGGTGAATAGAGCTGCCCTCTAATCCTGCTCAGAAGGACAGGTTAGTTCAAATATACCAACTAAAGGTGGTCCGAGGCAGTTTCTGATATTACTCCCACTAATCTGTCTCCAAAGATTTTGTTTGATTCTATTGTATGTTAGGGTGTGAAGGCTTCAGGATTAGTGGATGGACTGCTGCAAAAAGGCTAGTGTAGGGTTTACGCACCTCTACTGCTCCAAATCATCCCCCTGTTCCAGTTTTTGGTGAAGAGGTCTTGGAAGGAGAAAAATACTTCTCTGAATATAGTTCAATCTGCTGTTTTAACCAGCTTTGGCCAAGTGCTTCTGAGATTCACAAATGGCTGTCAGACTCATGGCAACCACACATGGAGTCATCTTGAAATCTGCCCTCGTGCACAGGATTTTTTTACAGTAGTGTGTGAATCCACTAAAGATTGAGATTTTAATCTTCATGATAGGATTTAGGCATTGGGGAAACATGTTCTCCTTATAAAGCCATGCTTCCCAAACTTCAATCCATTAACACAATCTTTTTATGTCATCACAATCCCAGGTTAGGTTTCCAAAACTCACTCTCCAGTTTTGACTCAACTTCTGTTTTGCAGTGATTGGAAACTCCTTGAGTTGATTTATACATACAGATGTGGGTACATTTGCTTTCTATTACACTACAATTTCTCGTATTTTGGTTAAGCTAGAAATTTCAAAAGATCTCTCAAAATATATTGTTCTGAATGTGGAAGAGAGATCTTGGAAGCAGCCCTTGAATTATGAGGAACTAGCTTTCCACTACCATAGGTGCTTTGCTACATGACATATTGCTGCTGATTGTTCTAGCCCTAACTACAAAACTACTAGTGTATTGAATTTCTGGATAGAAATTGTATGATTTTTTCACATCAATGTTTCGGATCATACTCCATGACCCATCATCAGGATGCAATACAGATAGAGGGTGATTTTTCATACTCTATGATCCATCATCAGGATGATTTTTTCCTTACATCCTTTTGATCTATTGGTTTCCTGTTTTTGGGTTTTGTGTCAACTAGACTAACCCAACCCCTCACCTATTTATCTATCCAAGTCTGCTGCTATTTTTTTCACTCACCCTCTATCTGTATTGCATCCTGATGATGGTTCGTGGAGTATAATCCGAAACGTTGATGTGAAAAAATCACACTGTTGCAATCGAGAAATTCAATACAATATTACTATGGACTGTGGAAACTTCATGATACTAATAGAAAACTACTATCCAAGCTACATGTTGGAAAGATGTTCTTCCCCAAAACTTTATTATCCTAGGTGCTCAGTTGGAGGCTCAGTTGCTCCCATGGTGGTGGACGCTCCAACACCTACCTCTCATTCTTCTGTGGTGGAGGATGTACCAACTCTTACGGCAGTGTCCTCAACATTCCCTTCTTGTCTTCTAAGAAGCAAAATTTGAAAGCTCCAGAAACAGATGAAGTTTTTCCTTCATCCCCTTCAGCGCATACAATAGAGATAGCCAGCAAAGACATCATCCCCTTCAGCACATACAGTAGAGACAGCCAGCAAGCCTCCTATTGGTCCCATAGAGCCTCTCATTCCCTTTAAAAAAATGTGTACTCCGTGTAAAGAGAAGCCTCTTATGTCAAAGTAGCTGCATGTTTTAGATTTTCCTAGAGGTGTGAATTGGACTTTGGTCTCCAATCAGAAATCTGGTCAAGCAAAGAAAATTACTTCCTATATGCTTAGATCTGGAAACAAGAAAGAGAAAGGCTTGCCGTTGAAAAAAACAAAGCTTAAATTTCTGTCCTTTTTCATTTCATGGGCAAGGCTCCAATAGAATCGCCCATCTAATTAATCTAAAACAAAAAAAATTTAACATATAAATTATAAATATAAAATAAATTAAGATTTAATAATAAATAAATAATTTAAATTTATAAGTAATAAAGAACTATATCTAATAAATGAGTTAATATATACTACACATAAATATAGTTAATATATTTAAAACTTTATTGTTATTAATATATTATCTAATTTTAAATCTACTAATATAAATTAATTATATATATATATATATATAAAATGTTAACATTATTAAAATATTATACAAATAATAAATATGAAACATAACACTGATCATACGGCAGTGGGGGATAAAACACAGATTAAGGACAAATCATTGGTCAAGTGGATCCCCCCTTCAGTTGCCTTGTTCGAGCAGAACTTCAATGGGGCTTGGAAAGGCAATCTGAGGCATTATGCACAGATTGTCTGATTTGGAATTCGGAAGGCAAACTAATCAAGGTGGCTTTAAAGAAACTTCACTTGGGAAATAATGAAGCAGCAATTCAAGTGTTAATTCTAGGTTTATCTTTGGCTTTCCAAAGCAAAATCTCAGACCTCATTAATGACAATGATTCTATGATCATAATAAACTCTATGAGTAAGAAGAAAGCATAGAATTTTAGAGGATTGATAATATACTTCAGGAGTCTTGGACTCTTTTGAATTTTTACCCTTCTTATGCAAGAAGAAAGCATAGAATTTTAGAGGATTGATAATATACTTCAGGAGTCTTGGACTCTTTTGAATTTTTACCCTTCTTATGCATGTAACCACTGCTATAGTAATTACATCATCAACAACAACAGGGAGCATGCTATATCCAATGACTTGAATTCTTGGGATGGTTTGGCTTCAAAGTGAGATAAGCATTAAAATCCAAAGAATTGGCAGTTCGCAAACAACATATCGTGTTGCTTTTGATGGATATGGGCATTGACAGCAATGTTTCTCTTTCAGTCTGGATGTTTTG